>OX411557.1:19524013-20124013 GCA_948146395.1 Fragum whitleyi
GCAATCATTTTACAGCGCTTGATTATAATAATCTCTTAAAAATCAAATAAATTCAGGTGAAAGTGTATGAAAGTTGTTTCTAAAAATATACTGTCTGATATATGTTCATGTTATCAGACAGGTGACATCAGGTCAATACAGGCTTCACTGCATGATAAAATACTATAAATGAAGCTTTGGGCGAGCGATTAGGAATGTTTTCAAATGGGATGGAGTTATTTGTGACCCGTCACGCGTAATGGAAAATCTGGGAAATTCGTAAAGTGTCGACCCTAGTCAGTCTGCGCGAATGCGCAGACTGACTAGCGTCCAAACTTTTCCCACTTGAACCTTTTTAAGTAAGAAATGAAGAATATATTTTCTAATTTCATTGAGGTATGAAATTAAAAGCCTTATTACACTGTATAAATACGCGAAGCTGATTCAGTCATGAGTGTGATTAGGTTTTTAGTTTCATTCCTCCATAAAAAACAACAAATGTTTTCTTCATATCTTATAAAATCATGAAGTAAAAATTCAAATATTTTTTTTTCCAAATGGGACAGATTTTTTTTTGGGACTACTTTGTGTGGAAGCTTACAAAATAGATGCGTACTAAAAAATAATTTCATTGGGAAATAAAAGTAATTTTTCAGCCAATCAGAATGCACGACATTTGATGAAACAACCAAAATTAAATTATTCTAGAATGATCTATCATCTTTCCGTGAAGAAATTCTTAAATGAAACCTCCCGCTCACCTTCACTGGAGTTTATCTTTTTTTCAATTTTTTTACGGCGTTCCAAGATGGTCCTCTTTTGCGTGACGGGCTACATTTTTTGAATGAAGTTGAATGTTCTTACCTTATTTTCAAATATCTCAACTACTTTTCTCCCAACTCCTATCGGAATGGCTTCCGTCGTATTTCTAATTTCTACATCCAATTTCACGTAATTCTTAGGTTTGATAAACATTTTCCTGATCGCTTTCAAGAATGTCTCGTTATAAACGGGCTGTTTTATACCCTGGCTTTTCACCAATTTTGGCTTGTATGTCCATACTTGGTTGAAAGGTTTCACCTCTTGGTAGTATTCTTGTCTTTCCTGATACTTGTTTAAGTATTGATATTCCGAAATAAGCACGTAACAGAGTGCACACAGCATTAAAAGAGCAAAAAAGCGCTTTTTAGGTAAACGTTTCAGCTGTCCCATATTTGAGCTGTTTAATTCATATAATTGGTTTAAACCTATTTATTTTACATCGTTTGGGAACAAGTTCTTACAACATAGATTAATCCCTCTCGATTCTTCTTCCTGGAAAATTCACCAGTACTCGCGCCGAATGTGTGGGCCAATGAAAGAACCAAGATCGATAGCCGTTCCCGGGAATCGAAGTCAGGACCTTTGGGTCAAGAGGCCGACGCTCTGCCTCTAGACCATGGACACCACATTCATCAATTTAATTGAGTAAAGGTAAACTGTACAATAGATGCACAACTTTGATGGAGAAATCCAATATCAAGTTTGTCTATATGAGATTGTTAAACTATTTTGCACTCAACTTCAAGCAATGGAATCACTAAGCTTTGTACAGTGTTTTAGCTAATGCATGATTTCAATTCAAGATCCCTGGAAAACAAAGCTGTTGTTGTCACTCAATGAAGGACATATCTTACGATGAAACAATATTTTCAATTACCCTCCATATGCATTTATATAAGTAATATGTCAAGCCCAGCGTCCAGGATGACAAAACAGTGCAAACAGTAAGCCATGCGCGCAAAGCGGGGTATAATTGGCAAACAGTTTTCATCGTTTTGTCATCCTGAACTCAGGGATAGTCACATTTTCTAACAGTAATTTGTTAACCCATATTCCTAATTCTACGATGTTTTGAGTTAAATATTGAATTCTTTCACACAAGGTTGTATCCGTACCTCACAAAAAGAATATATTCCACAAAGTGTACAAAAATGAAATACATAAAACCCTTTTCAATAGCAGCTAACCCCTTCAATAGAGTAAATAAAAATCATGTCTTCTCCCACCCTTGACAAATAATCTTAGTTAAATACAGTTAGTTACATCGTGAAATTGACATTCACCACAATCAAAACCATTCCAAATCGCTCATTTAGCGCTCCAATCATTCATTCAAATCACCCACTCAAATCATTCAAAAACGCTCAAACCCATTGAAAAAATATAGAATCAACAATGTCATTCAAATAAATTTGGATAGAAAAAAAAAACGCGATTTCACTGACATAATTCAAATTGTGGGCATCCAATAGGTTCCTAAAGAAATAGGAAGTTATCGATATACATGTAATTTATTTGCATATTTTATTAAAGGCAGGTAATCAATATCGCTAATTTTGTTCATCCTGAACAAAATTTGCGATTCGATTACCTCACACTGAATTTACTCTAACCTCTCTCCACACACTCATTCAATTTCATTCCTAAATCATTCCTAAATTATTCCAAAATCGTTCAACTTTCATGTCAATTTCGCGATGTTAGGAACTGTACAGGAGAATAAGAAATTGATGTTTAATTGTACCGCTTTCGAAAGGAACACTTTTTCGATATGGGTATAATTCTAATGCTTTTTTGGACAACGATGAAATAAATATTTGAGTTATACTATAATTGATATCGCGAAATCATTCTTATTCTTGAAAGTATATATCGTCGTAGAGCGACAAAGGCTTTCGTAAGTACAACATTGGAGGATGCGATTCTTTAGTCGCAAAACAAGACTTTTTAGTGATTATTTACGCGTGAAGGGGACAAAGGGAAAACCGTAAGGCAAATGTTTGAAAATGACATTGAATCAAACGGAGGCAAACAATAGCAAGTTGATTAATTATGCCCTCCTCGAAGAAGAGGGGATATATTACTTTGCAATGGTCGGTCGGTCCGTCCGTAGACCTTTTTTTTGCCGGAGCATATCTCAAAAAGTATGCAAGTTGGAATCATGAAACTTCACAGGTGGAAGAATCTCATTGAGTTGAAGTGCAGTGCATAAGATCCACAACTCTACTCATCATATTTTGTGAGTTATTGCCCTTTGTTGATTGACAAAGAATATGGCATTGATCTGCTTCTATGGGGGCATAAATGTTTTACAAGCATCTCTTGTGATAAATACGATCGGATACACCTGCTATTTAAGATTGAGAAAATATTAACAAATCGAAAAGTATCTATCCTAGGCAGACTGCACAACCCGTGCAGCTAGACTTTTCGTACTTTTCTGGTCTTACTTTTCTTGCACGATATGTCACAAAGGCGTGTATAATATTGCTTTAAATTATCATAGGATTAACTATGCGTGAGCAAAGTCTTGTAAATTAATTGTAACTTAGACTTTACAAATTAGAAGACGTTTTTTTTTGCGTCATCTTTTCATCATATTGTGTTTACGAAAGTTTTTTGTCCAGAAAACTGACTGAGAGAAGATTAAGTGATCACCTTTTGATAAGAGTAAAAAGGGTTTTCATCTTTCGATATGTTTGAATAGAATACCAACTCTCTAAATAATCCACTGCAGAAATATACAAAGACCCGCTCCGGATGAATGGGGACAAATTTTGATGAATTCAATTTGTATTTCCGTTTATTTATCGTCCGGCTACCGTAGCACATGCCCATATGAGCGACGCCCCCAGAAGACGGTTAGTTGTTACGGGGAATAGTGCAAGGATACATGACAAAACTACTGCTGAGATCTGCCATAGATCTTTAACGTGCTCGGTGTAAAGCACCGTCTCACGGGGCCTCGGTTTAACATCTCATCCGAAAGACCCTTTGCTTTGTTAGCGTACCAGCCCGGGAATCGAACCCACGCGGTCGAACTTCAATCGTTTTGAAGTCTGGTGTACCAACTTAGTTAATCGGGCTGGTGGAATCAATGGTGGTGAAAATAAATTAAGTACAATATTTGAGCCTCAATTGTGGCATACAGACTCCGTTAAAAGGCACAGGCACTTGTTTCATTATCCGATTCTATTATAACGTAGGTTATTTTTTAATAAGTCTTATATTTTAACATATATAACAAAAAACTTAATCTGAAAGAAATGCATAACAGACTCCGTTACTGGGGACAGCAAATTATTTCATAATACGATTTGGTATAGTATGTTATTTAAAGAATATATATAACTTCTTCAATTACATATAATAAAAAAACGACTATGAAACGATTGCCTGCGTGGAAATCTTCGAAATTAGATGCTTCGGTAGTCTATGAGTGTAGTAACTCGACTCGTTACCTGGGAGCTAATGGAGTCCCTCCGTCGTCGGGAAATGTTAATGTTGATAAGTCACGTGATAGGTCACGTGATTGGTCAGGTCGAGCTTTTTGTGAGCTTGTAGCTGTAGTTTATCTGGGTACACTTTGATAGGACTAAGCATAATGAGTAACTCTAGCCAGAGATGCAACAGTAAGAAGTTTTCGACAAACGCGAGTAGAAATACGGGAAAAATTAACAAGCAAATGGTCAAGGACAAAGACAAAATGGCGGCTAGTCAAGGGAAAACAGGACGATGAAAATGATTTGCCTCGGTAGTCTATGGGTGTAGTAGCTCGACTCGTTACTTGGAGGCTAATGGAGTCCCAACGTCGTCGGAAAGTGTTAAGGTAGTGGAACTATAATAGTTCCACAATATTCCAGCACTTATGAACTTTCACAATGTTGACCGAGGTTTCCTAATTAAAATCATTAGGAAACCCCGTTTTTTTTAGTTTATACTAATTTATTTTAGTCGATTGCGACGAAAGCTTAAGCTTATAGAATCGCTCTCGAACACTCAATCCTAATGTTTTCACATCCCTGAGAGAGAGAGGCAGTGGTTTAAACCCACTGCTACCCATTTTTACAGCTGGGTGAACTAGGGCTGGCTATTAAGTGTTTTGCCCATAAACACACCCCGTCGACAGTGGGGCTCGAACCACGGACCTTCAGGTCACGGGTCGAGTGCATTTACGACTAGGCCACCGAGGCAGTCAAACCCCGCTTAACACCGGTGAATTCATTACTTCCGAAACGTTGCGGAACTATTACGGGGTCACTACCTTAATGGGCAAGACACTTTATATCGAGTCCCAGTTAACCCAGCAATGGACTTAAACTGTCACCTCTCTTTCAGGGACGTAAACACGCATATTTTGAGAGTTCGAAAGCTATATGTGTATTTTCAAAACTGAGCTCTGACGTAGGCGTTGAGTCCATTACCATAGGTTTATCGGGTATATTAAAAAGCCGATAATTACAGGAATTAAACGTGATCCCTCCTTTTCAACTTTGATAGATTGATTGATTGATTGAATGGGGTTTTACGCCGCTTTCAAAATTATTTCAGTTATATCGCGGCGGCTTGAGCACCTAACAATAGATTCCTGGTATTTCTCACGCCAGTATTACCATTACATCCTTTCCTAGCCTCCAGCTACTATCTTTCATAGATCTACGATTATCGACCCATTGGTGAGAGACAAATAGTCGGAAAGAATGAGTGCCGCCGTCGGGGATCGAACCCGAGACCTCTAGTTTGACATTCCGACGCGCTACCAACTGCGCTATGACGGCGGCTCTTTTCAACTTTGAAAGTACATGAATGAGTAAAACTTACGATCTAAGGCAAGCAATAAGTTTCAATTGAAGGGAATCTGAATCTATTTTTAAGGTATTGTTTCAACCTGTTTTATCTGAAAGAATAGCACGGTAATTTTACCGTTAAAAGTAGATTGCACGGCTCACAGCGCAAAATCTACCTATACTTTAGCTCGTTTAAGAAGAATCGTGTATGCACTCGACGATGAAATCGATATCATATTCACGAAATATTTAATTCAACTGTCTAAATTAGACATCGCATATCGATGACTCAGAGCGAAACTGTTGTAACTGCCTATAAACATATAGGCAGTTACAACTGTTTCGCGCTTAGACACCGATATATTTTTACAGTGGGAATAAAATTTTCGCTTTTTATCTCCATGGAAACAACATATCTACATTGAATCTATTTAAAAAAAAATTAAAGAGATGAGAAAAGTAAAATTCAAAAAAGGTGTTAACAACTAGCGCTCTTCCTTTTAATACAATTTACGGAAATTACGTAAAGTTGTGTTATTATTTGTGTAAGTCTGTTAGCCACTTTAAGGGAATAATGAAACATTTACCTGCACTGTTCTCTTTTCATTAATATTTCTATTTGTTCTTTCGAGTTGGCTTTTCTTTGAAATTGTAGTATTCTTCCTTAATTGTTTGTTCTTTCTTTGCTATGTTCTTTTATTCCCCAGAATCCTTTTAAAAGGTTCTAGTTTAAAGACAGTTGCCTTTGTTACGCCTAAGATGTCCTTCCTGAAAAAATGGATTTATTTATTTATTATTTTATTTAATAGAGATTTATGTCTAAGAAATAAGAATATAATGATGATGTAGTTGTGTTCTTCGGAATAAATTTATTACTTAATGAAAACACTTTCGAAATTGCGTGTTTTTTTTTCATTTTTGATTCATGGTATTAAGTTATAGTATTTGAAGAGATATGTTTTGATTTAGCGGAGGCATCAATCTAATAGCTTAATCACTCATGCATGAATCAACTCTGTGCGTTCATGCAGTGGTGTTAGGTTTTTGGCTTTATAACTCCATGAAATAAAAATCTACTTTTTGTTACGTCTTATATGCAGTATAAGCCTTCAATAAATGTCGAGTTTCCGTTCTATTTATCAATTAATTTGGTTGGTCGAAAATGTTACATGGAGATATGAACTAAACCGTAACAACAGAACAGAACAGAACAGAACAGAACAATATTTTAATTGACGTATACAAAGTACATTGTCATATTTACAATAATGATAAACATATATTAATAGTCAAAGGTCTCTCTCTCTATCCATCTCTCTTATATCTCTCTGTCGCACTCTCTCTCTATTTCTCTGTCTCTCTCTCTCTCTCTGTCTGTCTCTCTGTCTGTCTGTCTCTCTCTCTCTCTGTCTCTCTCTCTCTCTGTCTCTCTCTCTCTCTCTCTCTCTCTCTCTCTCTTTTTTTTCACTATCTCTCCCTCTCTCTATCTTATTCAGATGAAAATAAGGTGAGCCTTTATATATCAAGAGAATGTTTTAAGTTAATCCATGGAGGATGATATAAGAAAGAAAATAATCAATTAGGTTTACATGAAAAAGTAACTAGATTACTTATAAAGTGTATTAAATCTTAGCGAAAAGGCTGATATTAGATAGCAGCCAAGTTTTTCTAATACTTTGTGATTATTACTAGTCAACAAGGAAATAAATTTATACATGCTAGGTTTTTTAAAAATAACTATCAAGATATTTCCATCTCAATGTTTTGTATTTTGGACAAACCAATGAAAAATGAAATTCGTCCTCAATTGCACCATTTTTGCAAAGTTGACAAAGCCTTTCATTCCTTGGGATATTGTTGTTTGAAAATCTTCCTGTTTGGATCTGAAGTGAGTTCGCTGAAATTCGCAACATGAACATGAACAACACTCATGTTTAATCCGCTTTACGCATTTTACAAAATTGATATGGTGTTTAATTTCATACCTTCATGGATGAAAATAAATATTCTTTGCGTCGGATTAATTCGAAAAAGCGATAAGCATTCACAGAACTGTACTGTGCTCGGGATGCAAAACGGTTCAACCTCTTTGCAAATTACGCACGCTTTGCACTTTCACTTGTGTGCAAAGCGGGGTATTATTTGCAAAGAAAGTTTGCTCTGTTTTCTCATCCCGAACGCAGAACAGGTTATGTATTTATTGTGCATGTTCAAGTCCCATTTAAAATATAATAAATCTTTTATTTATTTAAGGGAAACTACTCGTACAATGGATTGTTGTTTATTTCTCGGTTATTTCCCATGAACGTCTCGGATACAGCTTAAAAACATAGTCTGAGTTTGGGGCGTAGCTTGCTGAAATTAAAAAATACGCAAGGAGATACAGCTAACTTAGCACTCTATTCATTCATTCAAAATACTTACTCAAACCATTCACAAACGCTCTAAAATCACTCAAAAGATAAAAAATATCATGATTTCACTGACATAATTGAAAGTGTGAGCGTCTGATTGGTTCTTGAAAACAATGGTAATTTATAATAAAAGAATTTTTATTCATAATTATTTTGTTAAAGGGAGTTAATAAATATCGCCAATTTTGTTCATTCTGAGCAAAATTAGCGACATTGGATCACCCCACCCCTTTTAATTTCACCCAAAACTCACTTATCGCATTCATTCAATTTTATTCAAAATTCATTAAAAAATCATTCACTTTGTCAATTTCATGATTATGTTAACTGTACCAAACACTTCATTGGAGGCTCATTAAACCGACGGGGGGAGGATGTGGGAGGGGGGTAATCTAGCTTCAATAGCGAAGCTCTTCTCGATCAGCTTATGTCTTTAGTTCTTAACCCCCCCCCCCCCCCCATATACTATACAGTCAATCTTGCTCGAGCGACCACGTCTATTAAGTAATAATTTTCATTAATAGACTGTTTTCAAAATCCCCATCTTTAAATCAAAATATCTGAAAGTGTTGCCAGTTTTTGTCTAAAAATTATTTAAAATGAATCCTATGTTGTTTAAACTCAACACAATCGTCTCAATGAGACGATCCAATTGAATTTAACAACATAGGATTATTGAGAATTTCGCAATATAATGCATATTCATTCAAAAACTATGTTACTTATTTGTAGACAAAACATGTATTAAGCGGCCATTTTTCTTAAACGACCGCTTTTTGGAGGTCCCCTTTGTGGTCGCATAAAACAAGTTTTACTGTATACCCATGTAGGAATAAAAAACTGCTTGTTCGGGTGGCTTTATGTTCGAGCTCTACGAGAAGCTAAACAACAAACCATACAAAGAGACCGCTTATTGAGCTGGCTAGGTTACATTTAACAACACAGTGAAATTACCATGGCAAATGATTTTGATATGATTTTCGAGTGAAAATGAATGTTTCGGAGGAGTGAGTTCCTAGTGCAATTAAAGGGAGATAATCAAATATCGCTAATTTTGTTCTAGATCATGAAAATTAGCGATATTGATTACCTACATGTAATAAAATACGCACACAAGTTCTATAAATAGCTTTCATTTTCTTTTGAAAAACCAATCAGACGCAATACAATTTCAAGTTTTCTCAGTGAAATCGAAAAATTCTATATATGTATATTTTGAATGAAGTTGTTGATCTCGTCTTTTTTCAATGATTTTGGAACGTTTTTGATTGGTATGAGTGAGTATTTGGAATGAATGGGTGGAGCGCTGAGTGAGCGATTTAGAATGGTTTTCATTGACATGAATGTCCATTTGACGATGTTACTTACTGTATCTGTTTCTTAATAAGACGGGGAAGGTCCTTTCAATTGAATACAGAAATATTTCCGTCATTCTTATTGTCAAGGGAATATGACAATGCATTGAATTAAAAAGTTTTTTTCTGGGAACTACAGCTCAATATAGGAATAGCCACAGACGAATTTTATTCAATAATATCTCTCTTTCCATCTTTTTCTTATTTTGTCCTAAAGACGCCACGATAAATCTTGTGTTTTCGTGAGCACATATATGGTAGTGGAAACGTAATAGTTCTGCAACATCTCGGAACTCATGACCTTTCACAATGTTAACAGAGGTTTTCTGGTGAAATTCATCAGGAAACCTAGGTTAACACTGTAAAGTTCACCACTTCCGAAACGTTGCTGAACTATTACGGGTCCACTACCTTTAAAAATATGTTTCATAAGATTTTATTTGACACAAACTGTTCTGTTGGTAAACTGTTGGTAATTTCGCAAAATTATGTACAGTAAAACGTGTGTTTAGTGGCCACTTACGGGACCACTTAAAATCGGTCGTTATAGAGAATGGTCGCTAAGTACACGTTTTGTTTACAAATTAGAGACAGAATTCTGATTGAAGGTGTATGTAATTGGGCGTTTCTCAATAATCCTATGTTGTTAAAACATAACAGAATCGTCTGGTCGAGACAATTCTATTGAGTTTTAAACAACATAGAATTCAGAATATTTTTAGACCATTACGATCTACTTTTAAGGGTTTTTGGATTTCTAGATTTTGATTTAAAAAACGGTCGCTTAAAAATAAATTGGTCGCTTACTAGACGTGGTCGCTCGAGCAAGATTGACTGTATGTTCAATTAAAAATTGTGTTTCTTATATTTAAACAAAAAATTATACGCGATACTTTTCTTTAACTTCTTTTCTTTTTCTCAGAGAGAGAGAGAGAGAGAGAGAGAGAGAGAGAGAGAGAGAGAGAGAGAGAGAGAGAGAGAGAGAGAGAGAGAGAGAGAGAGAGAGAGAGAGAGAGAGAGAGAGAGAGAGAGAGAGAGAGAGAGAGAGAGAGAGAGACAGAGACAGAGACAGAGACAGAGACAGAGACAGAGAGAGAAAAAGAGAGAGAGAGAGAGGGAAAAAAGAGAGGGTTAAATTTGTATTGTTTTATTTTTTCTTTTCAGAAGGCCGTGTTGAAAATAAGGTTTGTGCATATTTGTATATGTCTTAACATGTTTACCTTCTATAAATAAAGCTATAATTATTATTATTATTATTATTATTATTATTAGTATTATTAACTAAAGTTTTTCGGTGAGGCGACCTTTGAGGTCGCTTAAAACAAGTTTTACCGTATATAAATATGAACTTGCCAAGAGAAGCACACCACTCCACTTAGAGAACTTCGTTCATAAAGACAAACTTTGAATTTGAAGTTTTCAAACCTACTTAATATTCAAGTTGGTTTAGAGGGAAATTTGTCTCTAAATTGTTATTGATTCTAACTCAACAGTAAACAACGCTTTCAAAAATCGGCAACAGTTGTTGAATTACCCAGTTGTTAGTCGACTGAATAATGTTTGCAGTAAGATAATAAAACGTTTGTTTGCAAGGGGACCTTGGGTGCTGATGTGTAAAAAGCTTATTATTCTAACTCCCAATAAAAAATGAGCCTGTGCTTGAGATTTCCAACGATTTCAAAAATGCGCATAGCAAGGACTCTGGCCAGCCTGTGTATCCGCACAGTCTGACCAGAGTCTTCACTGTGCGATTAGTAGGTAGATAAGGTCTCAAAGTATCTGTAGATCATCAGATAATTCTATCTATACAGTATGTGGCTGTCTACGCTACTCAATGTTCGCCCCTCACGAACATTTCAAATTGTTGGAAATGTCACACACAAGCTCATATTATTTCGGCTTGATCTCTACTTGAACTTTTCTCTTTTTTTCAAACATTTGTCTTACGGACTTCAAACATGGTTCACCTTCGCATGTCACATTTGTATAATTTTTAGGTACAGTTAGTTACATCGTGAAATTGACATTCACCTCAATCAATACCATTCTAAATCGCTTACTCAGCGCTTCAATCGTTCATTTCAAACACTCACTCAAACCATTCAAAAACGTCCAAACCGATTGAAAAATATATAATCAACAACGTCATTCAAAATAAACTTGGATAGAGAAAAAATGTGATTTCACTGACATAATTCAAATTGTAAGCGTCTAATAGGTTCTTGAAGAAATAGGAAATTATTTATAGAATTTGTTTGCAAATCTTATTAAAGGGGGGTAGTCAATATCGCTTATTTTGTTCATCCTGAACAAAATTTGCGATTTAGGATTACTCCCTATTAAATTCACTAAAATGTCGCTCCCCACACTCATTCAATCTTATTCCTAAATCATTCCAAAATCATTCACTTTGTCAATTTCACAATGTATTTAACTGTAAATGAAATTATTAAGCATGTAGTAGCCGCGAAAACCTGCGGTAATCGCATGGATAACTTAGGTCGCCATACGGATACCGCAGGACTTGGGTCACGTCGCGTAAAAGCTGCAGGCGTCTAAATGGCACTGAAGGCCAAATGTAAAATATAGAACATGTACTTAAAATCAAACTTATTTGAACAGGAACAACTGCTGTCGAGTAAATATTTGGCTTTCGGCCGTTCGGCACCGCTAAACTTGCGCGTACACTCATCGTAACTCCAAATCGTACGGTAGCCATATACGATCGGTGCCTGAAAGCCGTTATCCTTACCAATTCGTTTTACAAGAAATTTTGATTATTTATTTCGCAAATTCGTCATTTTCGGGTAATTCGGCCCCCGATTGTACTTCGGTTATTTAATACGCTCGAAGAAAAAACAACATTTTTGTTTATATAATAATTATAATTTGATGACAAAACGCACTTAAACAGTGGGTCGTTTAATGCAGCGTCATCCCAAGCGGGATCGTTGATGTGCGAAATTTCGCGCTTGTATTGTTCCCGAGGTCTATTCCGTAGAATCGCCGTAGGTTCTGGATTGGGGATTACAAAAGACCATAAATATTTTTTACAGAAAATGCCAGGCTACGATATCAGGTGACGTCAGCTGCAAGCGTATTTGTGATAATTTATGCACTTGTGTTTCGCATACTATTTTATTTGTGTCTTGTTTGATCGGCAATCGTAGAGGAGTGCATAGGAAAGCGAGGTTCGATTTCAATTCGAAATCCTCGGCGATTCTACGAAATAGACCCCGGGAATAATACAGACGCAGGCACGAAAGCAGGGCTTTTCGCACGTGAGTTTTCATGACGTCACAATTGTCAAGATTGCATTGAGAAAAAGAAAAGATTCAGATATGTCATATTTTAATTTGATGGCAAAACGCAATGTATTATTGCGTTTTGTCATCAAATTATAATATGCTCAAGATATATTCATAGACTATCAGAAAAAATAAAGAACGTTTGCTTTTCTTCAAGCGTATAAACCAAAGTAGGCCTACCACGAAAATCCAAATTCCCTTGAATTGGCCCAAAAACAACACGTAAGTCCGTGCTACTTTCCAGTATACGGAAAGGTCCGAACGATGTTGCGAAATGCTAGACTTTTGAATCATCTTAGGCTAATAAACTTTTGAAAAGAGCCGTGTGGGGCATCGTAGCATACTGACAGTCTCTCAGATAAAATGCTATGAAATATGGCAATCAATGGAATATACAAGGCATAAACTTTCATAAATATGGGAATGTTTCCCCGATAATTGCGAAAATAGCTGCACGTCGAAGGCCGCTTTAATTTTACCTCGCGTAGTAAAATAGACGGAGAAACAATGAATGAAAACTGTCCCCAATACACCACGTATGACCCGGTTTTCCATTGATTTGTGGTTCTATTTATCGACTTGGGAATTTATTGTTTGTAATAGTATCTACTCGTACACAAATGGATTAAAACGGATTTGGGATATAGACGTTCGATTTGGTGAGTCTATTTATGTTTTCACTTTGCGAATCTTGACTCTTTGTTGTTTTTCTCATTTTGTGGTTGTGACAGGTGCAACTCATCGTGTCGTCTGGTTAATATCTAGTGGAAGTCTATCCATCCTTGTTTTTATAGGAGAGATTAAGATTGTGTGTGTGTGAGAGAGAGATAAAAAGAGAGAGAGAAAGAAAGAGAGAAAGAGAGGGAGAAAGACAGACAGACAGACAGAGAGGGAGAGAGAGAGAGAGAGAGAGAGAGAGAGAGAGAGAGAGAGAGAGAGAGAGAGAGAGAGAGAGAGAGAGAGAGAGAGAGAGAGAGAGAGAGAGAGAGAGCGAGAGAGAGAGAGAGAGAGAGTATCAATTATGGTGTGTTTACGTGTCTCAAAAGATTTCAGATTTCGAGGTACCACATTATGGAAATAGCAACGATAAAAAAACATTAATACCTTCCATTCAGCCTTGCGTTTGGAAAAACCAGAAATTGCTACCCTGATACCCCCCTCTCCCTCTCTAACTTCCCGTCATTTTGTTTTAAGTATTCTGTTGATAGACGAGTTAAGCTTAATTACTACAGTATTGCATTCAGAGAAGAAATAAAACGCTTGCAAACGTCTGAAGACTGTACCCAGCATTGCCGATGGACTAATTTTCAAAGCGGGTTATCATTCCTTTTTACGTTTTACGAACGTTTTCCACGATCTTGAAATCAAGGCTGTAGTAGCGTCGTGAAGGGGATCAACTTATAATATGCTGAAGTGCTAAATTGAACGGATATATTTGTTTCTGATAATTAAAGATTTTCTATCCGCCCTGCATTCAGGATGACAAAGCGGTTCAAATTGTTTTGAAATTATACCCCGCTTTGCACGCAAGTGCGCGTGCAAAGCGGGGTATAATTTTACAACAGGTAGCACAATTTTGTCATCCTGAGCATAGGGCTGATGCTGTCTAGAAAGACGGTGGTCGAAGGTTTGGGCCAGTTATTCATCAACCATTTGACAAAATGATAGCAACCTCCATTTCAACGCCTGCAACTATTTTCACCCCCCCCCCCCCAACTCGATGATTTAATATAGTGGACCCGTAATTGTTCCGCAACGTTTCGGTAGTCATGAATTTTAACAGTGTTAACCAAGGTTTCCTAATGATTTCATTAGGAAACCTCGGTTAACATTGTGAAAGATTATGCTTCCGAAATGTTGCGGGACTATTACGGATCCACTTCCTTCACTCCCATTATGAGCCTGTGCGTGAGATTTCCAACAATTTAAAATATGCGTAAAGCAAAGACTCTGACCAGCCTTTGCATCCGCACAGTCTGACCAGAGCCTTCACTAGGCATTTGGTAGATAGATAAGGTCTGAAAGTATCTGTAGACCATTAGGTTACTTTACATTTACAGTATGTGTCTGTCTATGCTGCTCAATGTTTACACCTCATGAATATTTCAAATTGTTGGAAATGTCACGCACAGGCTCATTATACAGTTCACGATTGATTCCTGTCGTACTCAAAGTTTAGTCAGACATTTCATACACAGACTAGCCTGCACAATCGTGCAGTCTGATCTTAGCCTGCACTGTCTGGTTGATTCTTAATTACCGTGGAAAGACTTTTAGCTACCCTAGTGGGAACTTGGAATGTTAAAAAAATATCGCAATTTGTTTTAAACAAAAATTTAAATTCTGTAAAATAAGGGTTAAAATTGACTTAGTGAGTTACTAACAAAGTTTGAATTGTATAAATTTGAAACCCAAACAATTACAAATTTTAAATTTTAACATTTCATGGTTAAACGTTGGTCAAAAGGTCAAATATTTCTATTGGTATGGTAAAATTAAATACGAGTGGACAAGTCAAGTGTAATTACATTGAAGGGACTTGTTTTGCAAAACTGCTACTTTTTATCTTATAACTTATAAATCAACAAATATCCGTGTGATAAGATCCCGTATGATATTCTTTTAAAATATCACATGGATATTTTTAGAACAATTACATAATGCGGCTATTTTTAGAAACTAATTGTATGATAAATTGAATGACATGTAAGAGTCTTGAAATATTAATGTTATTTGGTCTCGGCTGCGAGAAATTATAATGGCGAGGCTTTAATTCTCCCAACATTGACGAGATAACATTGATATTTTTAAGACACTAACATATTATTCTCTATACACTACAGAGATTTTTTTGATTGACTGAAAAACACTTGAATCAACCATGGTTTTTCATTCGGAACACCACTCGGCCAATCTCGCGATCAACCACGGATGTACATAGACGGGCTATTTTCAAAAATACGGGAAACCCTTGGAAAAAGTCGATGACGTCAGTTAAAATGGCGTTAGCCCTCGAAAATTTGAGTGAAAACATTCGACGTCGCAACGCTACTCGTTCAAGTCACTGACGTGAAAACATCGTATCCTTATATAAATATCTTTAGATTCTTAAATTACGACTGAAAAAAATCTTAATTTTTGAGAAGGATTCATCATGTTTCAGCCGTTATTTACTGTAAAAGATATAAATCTAATCGCTAGTTTTTCCCACACTTTTTCCGCCTAACAAAATGCACAATTTTGTTACATACCCATCCGCCCTACATACATACGAGGTCTGTTGCAGTTCACGGAAATGGTCGAGTGATGTTCCGAATGTATGTTTTTTTGGATATGGATATCATTTATCGATCTAAAGCCTTAGAAGCTATAAATTGCACAGACAGCCCATATCGGCAAGAAAGAAATGGAACACACGAGTTTTAACGAAAATTGGTTGTTCGACAGTATCTTTGGAATTAGTCTCCGAAAAAGTACCAAAAAGTTTTCGAAATTCTGTTTTCCGTACGCACTCATTCAGAAAACACATCGCCAACCACTGCCTCAATTAGAGTAATTGTGGTTTCGCAAAAAAGCCTTTAGCCCAATGTTTGAAGCTCGACAAAGAAGAAAGCATAGTTGTTATCTCAACTATTGCTATCATTGGTTTATTACATCCATGAAAAGTTAGAAAAGGGCACTGACAACAAAAAATTTATATGAAATAAAAATTGCTGTAGTGCTGTTCTTTTGTAGTCAGTATATATCTTCGCCACGTGCTTCAGTCTATATTGAACGTCCAGGTTATTCCCTAGTGAAAAGTAAACATTCATTTGAAAAAAATTAGAATTATCGAGAATTTTATTTTGTTGAACAAATATAAGTTTTTATGAAGTGAACAGTTTTGTATATGTAATATTTTGAGGCATGTGGAAATTTTCTGTTTTCGACTACTACTACATTACACCGCTTGAAACTGGACAAATACTTTTTCAAGATATAAATTGTCATGACCTCTGGGAAAACACTTCTTAAGTAATTTAAATATTCAGTAAGAAACAAGTCACTAAATATTTTGTGCAAAATTTAACGATAGTTTTATTGCAAAGCTATAATTCGAATTTTTTTACTCGTTTTGTTGGCAAATATGCGGAAAAATATGCAATTGTTTTAAAATAGAAATGCTCGTTAATTGAGGTCAAGTATCAATTTAAAGTTTCGTGGAGGGTTAAAACATTGAATATAGTTTAATAGTTATTTTGTGATGGATCTACTTATCCCTGTCCTGTTTTACAATATTTTGGACCTGTCCAAATTCGAAAGATTTTGCAGACGAAAATTTAAAGTGGATTAAATTTGAAAAATAACCATTCAGTAGGGTAGAAAATAGTGTGGAATAAGAAGAAATTGCTTGTCAGAAGCAATTTCTTCTTTTTTTCACAATGTTTTCTCAATCATAAAATCACAGGCACGTAAAAAGCAGGGATTAAACAGCAAAGGGTTAAAAAGCTTCAAAAACCAACTTTTGAAGTGCGAGATAATACTCGTATTATCTTTAAGTATTAAGTATGTCAAGAGATTTATAAAAAAAGAACAACGTGGATTAAAATCTTCTCAAACCTTTCACGACACAATCAAACCCTTGGCAGACAGTATAGATTGAGATCAGCCTGCACAGATGTAGAGTCTGATTTAAGTCTAATTTGTCTGCTCCGAACTTGATGATTTTAGGGCAAAATGTAATTAGGGTTTACAAACCACTACATGAAAACATTTTTGCAGACAGTATGGAATAAGATAAGGCTTCACTGATATACAGTCTGATCTTAGCCCATAATGTCTACTTTGAACTGTATAATTGTGTGTGGGGGGAATGAAGCTAAAATTGTAAAAATGTCCCAAAAGTTGTCAATTTGTTTGATACGAAGTAAAAATCCAGAAAGAAAATGGTTAAGAAATCTTACTACATACTATCCAAATAAACTGATATAATTTGTTCCAAATTATTTCGACCTTTCTAAGCTTACTAAATTATAAAATCGTACACTCACCATTGCAAATTTGCCATCCACATATTAAATTAGTTAAGTCAGAAATAAAAAGTATTTTATAACTTAAAATCAAAAGTGTTTTGCGTAAAAATTAACGAAAATAAAAAAGAAAACAACATCATCAACAACAAAACATAACATAACAACATAAATGACAACGAAACAAAACAAAAACAACGACAACAACAATAAATACACAGGAACAACAGCAACTACTACTACTAGTAGTCTTAAATTGAAATACTCTTTTAATGAGTTCGAATCCCACAGAGAAGGCTTGTTAATGATAATTTTATGTAAGTATGAAGTACTATCATGTTTCTTTTGATAGTTATTTTGAGATAGATCCAGTTACAAAACAACCAACTTCAAAATAGAAGGATTGGATATAATAACGATAAAAATCTAATGTCAATTGACTTAAAGCTGCTCTTGCACATATTGGGAAAATGTGAATTTTAACATTTTTCGTAAAATCAATCGGAATAAACTACCCCATCATGTTGAAGCCTTTAAAATAACAAGATTCAATCTGGTAATGCATCGAAAGAAAGACCGATATACCCGGATTTAGGTTAAATTCATTCTAAAAAATACAGTGACTACTAACGCTAAAAAAATTATTCTTCAATTTCGAGCCAACTATTTTTGCTTGACATTCGGCATGTTTGCCTTATTCAATCAAAGATTAAGGTTAAAGTATTTGACAGCTAGAAACTTCATATCAATACAGGCAAAAAATGAAAGGTTATTCACGGAAAATAACGATTTTGTTATAAATAGACTAGAAATAAATAGACTGGATACCTTACTGAGCTTGCCACTTCGAAAAAATAAGTTACAAAATTATTGAAATATGTTGTTTCTAGTGCCAATGCTTTGGGCCATTCTTCATAGTCTAAAAATACACACATTTCCAAAACTTAGAACAAGTTTTGTATTTTTTCTATGAAAAACTGTGCAAGAGCAGCTTTAAACACAAACAACGTGTATATTTCATTCGTTCGTACCATGCAAATTTGGCCATTTTAGCTGTTACCTCCGTTCTTTTAGCGTTGGAATCATTCCAAGGTCTTAGGATCGATCCTCGGCTCGGCCAACATTTATCCGATAATTGACAAAAGTCTTACGATAAGCGCCATTTACGTTTTAACAATGGTCAAATTATAGGTACTATGGCGCTTTAGTTATGTTAAAATCAATTCCGCAATACGATACTTCATAATCATTTAAAAAGTGCAGAGTAGTGCTGTCAAATTAGTTTAGCTTTTATCTCGACAAGCCGAAATCGACCAAACGCCAAGCACTTTAACTCGGCTTCTTTCGTAAAAAAAACTAGATTTCGTGATCACTTGGCGTCTTTCTCGTTGGCATTGGTGTTGTTGTTGGCGTTGGTGTGAATGGAAGTATCTCTGATGTTATTGAAGATATTTTCAACATCACAAGAGTTATCACACTTAACTCAGGAGGCATTTTTCTAAGAGCTACGCCCCTTTTTGACTAAGATTTTTTTATTTATTGAGCATCTGCAGCCTAGCGTAGCAACCCTATGCGGTGCTCTATTTTTTTTAATTTCGATGTTTTCTTAACTAAAATACATGAAAGGTGCATGGAATCGAGGATAGCTGATTGAGTGAGTATATGGAGTGTTACGCCGTTTTCAACATTATTATAGTTATGTCTCGGCGGCTGGAGCACCTTCCCGTGGTTTTCTGTCGCTTTTCATACTAGTCCTCCACAACATTTCATTCTAGCCACCAGCCGCTCATCCCACTTGGAAGCACTACATATCATACAGTAAGTTACATCGTGAAATTGAAATAAATCTCAATCAAAAACCATTCCAAATCGCTCACTCAGCGCTCCATTCATTCATTCATCCATTAATTCCAAACACCTACTCCCATCGATCAAAAACGCTCAGAAATCATTAGTAGACATTTCGAAATTGTTCAAAATGATAAATATTGCAATCAAATAATTGATTTTATTGACTGGTGTTGATTTTTAAGCGTACTGTTCGCTTGTGAAAACACAAAATCAGGAAAATTAATAGATTTTATTAAAGGGAGGTAAAAAATTATCGTTAATTTCGTCCATTTGGACGAAATTATCGATTATATTTTACCTCCCTTGAAAATCACTCAAAACTCGCTACACACACTCATTCGATTTCATTCCCAAATCATTCAACGAGTCAGTTTCAAGATATTTGTAACTGTACTCCTATTGGTTGAAGACAAATGGCTCATTTAACCTCAACATTAATCAAATTTCGGATGATGGTTGGCCGATTAGGGGTTCGAGCTCACGACACCAGGATCGACAATTTAATGCGTTACTGCTCAGCTCCGTTGAATCGAGGATGGTAAAGCTTAGACTAAAATAGACACCAAAAACCGCCTATCTAACCCGCTATGTTCTAAATCAGGGGCGTCTTATGTTATTATTTTCCTATCCATCACGCAGTTTTCTCGTATAAATGACAGTTATTCAAGAAAAATTATTGCGAAATTATTTGTAAGTTTACAGCGTTCCGATTTATTGAAGGAGAGAAAATCGATCCAGTACGGTTTGGAGAAGGAAATAGA
This sequence comes from Fragum whitleyi, assembly GCA_948146395.1. NCBI lineage: Eukaryota > Metazoa > Mollusca > Bivalvia > Cardiida > Cardiidae > Fragum > Fragum whitleyi. Next base: position 19,544,300 of record OX411557.1, read on the forward strand.
TTAGGAATACGGAATATCAAATGTCAATTTCAAAATCGCTTCATCCCAGGGAATGAATTGAAAATGCATGCGAGAGCTGTTATGGTGGAAAAAAAAAAACTAAACAAAGCACAGGCGATTTATTAACCGAGTTTTCTTATAAACATGCTTGTAATGGAAATAACGTAGAATAATGATGGTTGAATATAATAACTTAGCTTCTTTTGAACATTTGATATCAATTGAATGACTAGAACATTAAATTTAACAGTAAAAATGCGTTATAAGCGTCATTCAATTAGGAGAGGTTACTGTTAGATAACGAAAAACTTTCTTATTTGCATGGAAAGGTATGCTGAATTTGTTTACCAAATAAAGGGAATATATGGTTCTTAAACATATCGGAAAATAACAAAAATTCATTTGGTAATTTCTTAGATATAGGATTTTGTGGCATTTTTACCCCGTAGAATTACAAATTTAGTGCATTTTTAACTTTTGAAGGCACATTGTGCGAATGCAATTGATCAAAGAGATTTTTTTGGCAACAGCCGTTGTGTACATGTATAAGGTCTATCAAAATATATGCGTTTAATAGCTATAAGCTGGTTCTGAGTCTATAGTAGACCTAAAACGAATATAAACGTGTAATTGAAAAACGGCCAAAACCACTCAAGGGCAGATAACTCTAGCATGAAAACGAGCATGGAAAGGTACCTTTAAATTTTGATATAATGACTATATAATGTTAATCTACAACATATGTGAACAAGAAAAACATTCATTGCTACCTTAAGAACATAAAGAAACGTTATTCTTACTTTGAGAAAATAGCGTCATAATGCTTTCGATGACGTCAATTCGCAAACGGCATTATATTTTTTCGCGGAATAATTTGAATTCGTACATTTCTAGAATTTTCTCGATTTGTCGCATAAAGTCAAGTCATATTTCATATAGTAAATCAAATTTGTGCTCATAAAATACAGAATTAAATAAGCTCGTCATATATATATATATATAAGATCTAGATGACTCGTTCAATAAAATAGGTATTCCATGACCACTCGTTCATTATCCTCTATTACACATAGCCCAGATCCCTTTTCATCTGGCGAGTCATATATCTAAATCTTAAATTGAGAAAAGAAAGTCTAAATTAAGACTATGAAATATTGGAATATTCTGCAAGATATTGTTAAATAGAAGTATTCGACAAATCGATGGCTCAGCGCAAAACAATGGTAACTCCCTATATGTTTATAGGGAGTTACAACTGTTTTGCGCTTAGCCCTCGAAATACTATTAGCATCGTTCCCTGATATTTCTTCAAGGGTGGACCTACTTCTCTCACGTTGTTAAAACACTATCCTGTGTTCAGAATGATTAAAACGTTTGCAAACACGCAAGAGCGGTGCTTATTTTTGAAACTGTTCCGTAAACGATTTTATCCTGAACGCATGACAGGTTTAACCCTTTCCTGTTTTACAAAATTTTGGACCTGTCCAAATTCAAATGTTTTGCAGACGAAAATTTTAAGTGGATTTAATTTGAAAAATAACCATTTAGTAGGGTAGAAAATAGTGTGGAAAAAGAAGAAATTGCTTGTCAGAAGCAATTTCTTCTTTTTTCACGATGTTTTCTTAATCATAAAATCACAGACACGTAAAAGCAGGGATTAAACAGGATACGGTTAAAGAACTCTTTTCGGGCTGACAAACCCTTTGCAAACGCCCAAGAGCAAAGGAGGAATTATAAATGTGACTCGTCACGCAAAAAGTGACCGGACCGTCTGGGAAGTGTGTAAAGTATCATACTGTGCGGATTGTGCAGACTGACTAGGGTTGAAACTTTTCGCACTTTACTTATTTTCTGAATCTGGAATTATCAATCAACCTTCAAGTGAAAGAATGTTTGAAATACGACCTCTGTAGCCTGTTCTATAACCATTTTTTTTCATATATTTAGTTTGAGAAGTTCCCAGGTGGTCCCTTTTCGCGTGACGAGTCACATTTTCAAAATCGTTCCAGCAGCATTTTTCATTTTGAACGCAGGGAAAATTTTTAAAAAATACACTGTCTATCGTTTGCAAACATTCAAGAGCAAAACAGGGCTTATATTCAAAACCTTCCGGGGAATGCTTTTATCTTGAACTCAAGGATGGTTTAAAAGGACTCTTGTCTACACTGATGTCAGATAGGATGTGTATGCTATTTCCGATCACTTGAAACAATTTCTTCCCTGCCTAACGGACTTTCGCTTCACTTTTATCCTCCTTATGAATCAATAGGCCCTTTGAAAATACTCAACTTTATCTAAAAGTATCTTCCAAAGTCCCGTATGTTGAGACACGCTACGCAGGCTTTTCAAAAACGCCATTGAATGACAATATAGCACAGAAAATAAGAGCTGCGACCCCTGCCTGATATTGCCATCCTTCTACAAAACTAACAAAAACGGCAAAAACAAAAAACAAACTAACAAATAAATCATTAAGGTAGGTTAGGTCTCATCTTGACGTTGTGTTATTTGTCGTAAACAGAACTGTCAAATAATATTGGCACTAGATAAAGCTAAGGATATCGTCTTTATTTTGAGAGAGTGTCGTATATAAAACATACACTAGACTTTAGTTACGATGTTTTGGCAGCAATCAGACGTATATCCTATTGGGACGCTTACATCAATTGATAACAAAGATAATAACGAATGTGGACAAACGCACTTGGATCTTCGGAATTATAGGTGATAGGTTTGTCCTATATTTTAATCTTCCTTGTTTCGTTCTATTCTCGATGTAGTTTTATAACGATCAACATTGATAGATTTAATAGTTTATATAAGTCTCATCCACATATATTATTATCCTTTTTTACAAATATACAAATGGATGAAAGTACAACATATAGAGGATAATCGTTTGTTTCAGTGTAAGATCGATTTATATTTCATTGTGTGAAAAACAAAAGCGATATTGTCACGAGTGGCAGAGCCACGAGTGAAAATACAGCTTTTGTTGTTCACGAAATGAAATATTTATCGATCTTACACGAAAAACAAACGATTATTCTATTTCTTTAATGCAAAAATGAGACAAAATGTGACATTTCTGGGACATATTTTCGTACAGCGCGTCATTTTGCGCGTGATTGCTATTCAACGTTCATTGTGACGTCACTTATTTCGCCCCGCATAGATGACGTCAGATAGGATGAAATGCATAAAAGCAGGGTATAAGTTTTTGATAATTTCACTGCTTTTGCGGTGAGATTATCAAGTAATAATCTACCGTTATTTCTCAATAAACCACCAAAAAGCATTAAAGAAAAATATATATGGGACCATTCTTATAAAGATTTATAGAAGGCTTTTTTGTTACACAACCATTAATAGCCCCGATTCCTTCTTTATATATGTTACAGTGAATATGTAAAACCAGGGATTACATATTCACTGAAAGTTTTAGTCATTTTACAAAACAACTGACGAAGTCAGTAATTGTACAAAATCCCTGAAATTTTCAGTATTTTACAAAATCCCTGATTTTGCATATTAACTGTAACATATACATACATGTTCAACTTTCTCTCTCTCTCTATCTCTCCTCTCTCTCTATCTCTCTCTCTCTCTCCCTCTCCCGCCCCCTCTCTCTCTCTCTCTCTCTCTCTCTCTCTCTCTCGCTGTCTCGCTCTCTCACTGTCTCGCTCTCTTTCTCTCTCTCTCTCTCTCTCTCTCTCTCTCTATCTCTCTCTCTCTCTCTCTATCTCACCATCTCCCTTTCGCTATCTCCTTTCACTCGTTCCCAAAAATCACATACACAAACAATTACACATACACCCACTCTCTCTTTCACTCATTGATAATCATCTTACATTAATGTATGAAAACTAATAAATACATAGGCAAGGTTCAATATACAAAAGCAAGAAGCATGTAGACGTCGTTAGTAGAATCTCGAAAGCCTGTTTGGAATATTTTTTCCTACGATAAGGTACATAGATGCATGTTTAGAAGGTGATTGAGAAACCCCTACACTCTCAAATCAGATTAAAGGAGACTTGATTAGCGACATCCATATGCTTAGATTTAGTAAAATAGAAATACACTATTTTTGAAACTTTCTTGGTTGTAACCTGTTTTAAAACAATATGGCAATTATTAATCAAGAAACAAATTACGACGCTTTAAAACGTCATGGCAGGTTTTGGCACAAGTTCTTGACAAACGTGAGTGACAAAATGGTGTTTTAATATTTGCCCCATTTGATCTATTCTCAAAAATAGAATCAATAAGTTTAGCAGTTTCAATAAGGTTTTCTCTTAAATCTTTATAAAGCTGACAATGAAGGATAACATGAATTTCTGATTCTATTATTTGAAATATGATTTCTGTTTTACCAAATGCTTGACCCAATCTCTTTGAAACATTGCTTCCACGCGAGCAATGAAATAAAGAAGAAAATTTGATTCGCTCTATTCCGTCGACAATCCTTTCCATCCGTGTCATAATTCACGTAAATGATCTACAGTTAATTACATCGTGAAATTGACATTTAACTCAATCAAAACCATTCTAAATCGCTCACTCAGCGCTCCAATCATTCATTCCAGTCACTCACTCAAACCATTCAAAAACGCTCCAAACCCAATGAAATACATATAACAAAAACTTCGTACATAATGAAAAATAGCTGGGAAACAAATCGGGATTTCACTGAATTAATTGAAATTGTAAGCGTCTGATTAGATCTTGGGGAAATAGAAAGCTATTTGTAGAACATTTATGCATTTTTATTAAAGGGAGGTAATCAATATCGCAAATTTTGTTCATCCTGAACAAAATTTACGATAAAGGATTACCTCCCATTAAATTCACTCAAAACTCGCTCCACACACTCATTCAATTTCATTCCTAAATCATTCCCAATACATGCCTCTTGTCAATTTCACGATGTTATTAACTGTAACGGTCCGTGTTTTAAGATAAGAATGAGACGTTGAAATTTTGATCCCTGTTTGATTGACGTTTTAATTAATTCATCACGGTATAGGTTAATGAGGTTAATTAGAGATAATGAATCGATTAGTTTAAGTATAAATTGATTTCAATCAATTTAATGATAATGAAATTCTATTCCGACCGAGTTAGCGCATTGGTTTTTGTTTACCTACATGTATTTATTTGATACCGATTGGGAAACAAGTTCTTACAGCTTAGATTAATCTCTCTCGAGTCTGCTTCCCGGAAGATTTACCAGTACTCGCGCCGAATGTGAGGGCAATTGAAATCCCCAAGATTGATGGCCGCTACCCATTCGGAACACCACTCGGCCAAAATCTCACGATCAACCTCGGATGTACATAGACGGACTATTTTTAAAAATTACCGGAAAACCTTGCAAAAACTCGATTACGCCAGTTAAAATGGCGTTAGCCCTCGAAACTGTGAGTGAAAACATTCGACGTCGCCAACGCTACTCGTTCAAGTCACTGACGTGAAACCATCGTATCCTAATATAAATATCTTTAGATTCTTAAATAACGGCTGAAAAAATCTTAATTTTTGAGAATGATTCGTCATTCTCAAAAATTAAGATTTTTCAGCCGTTATTTACTATAAAAGTTATAAATCTACAGTGCTAGTTTTTCTTACACTGTTTCCGCCTAACAAAATACACGATTTTGTTACATACCTATCCGCCTTACATACATCCGAGGTCTGTTGCAGTTCACAGAAATGGCCGAGTGATGTTCCGAATGGGCCGCTCCCGGGAGTCGATACTCGGGACCTTTTCAACAAGATGGCGACGCTCTACCTCTTGATCACGGACACTCCACTACATACTTTTCTTAAGGTAGTGGACCCGTAATAGTTCCGCAACATTTCGGACCACAAATTCTTTCACAATGATAACCGAGGTTTCCTAATGAAAATCATTAGGAAACCTCGGTTAACACTGTTAAAGCTCGTTACTTCTAAGATGTAGCAAAACTATTACGGGTCCGCTACCTTAAGATGATACCAACTAAATAAACATTGCCCTACTGAAAATGATTTTTTTTTTAAACAAAATGCCTGGGGCCTGTTTCATCAATAAATGTCCAGGGATGTGTCTTAAAAGTGTCGTAGGACATATCCTGGGATGTTCGTAAGTTGGTTTCATCAAAACATCCTAAAAAGTTCCTAGGACGTAAATTCGTGTTTCATCAAATTGTGTCTTACTCTAACTATGCTCGATTAAAAAGCCCAAAGACGCGCGTGATAAAATCAAGTGCAAGCTAATTATAGTAGAGTGGATTGATTTCCACTCTATTTTAAAATTATCAGTAAAGAGAAAACCATGTAAAGTAATCGGACGGGAGAAAATTTTGGTTTCCCCTCAAAGGGTCGTCAAAAAAGTTTTTTTAATATCTTAACAATTATTGAAAGTGGCTAAGAGGGCAAGTTACTGTCGTTAAGCTTTTTAAGAAAGGAGGTTGAACTGAGCTAGTAGCAACAATGTATTTCATAATTAAATTAACCAAAAATAAGATTTGAGGTCAGATAAATGTGATTTAATTTCGTGCTTTTTACAGATTTCTTTTTGCTATTCATATATATTTTTTTGTTAAAGTTCGGTTCTGATGTAGTTAGAATTACAGTTTTTCTTTCTTCACAAATCACCACGTAAACGCTCTGAAAATTCTGTCCATACCTTTTATTTTTCGATAATGTTAATTGCCATTTTTCATCAATAAAATTTCACTTTCATGAAAGAAAAATCTTATTTTTCTTCTCTTGTAGTTTTGATAATTTTCATTCAAAAGCTGTACGTTTAAAATCACTTTCTGGGATCTACCCATCAATTACATTAACGGACAAACTTTTTCATCGCGCATAATCAATCGACAAAGAGAATCTACACAATGCGTGGATTGTTTGGGTGACGCTGTAACATTTCGTTGCCTTTCGATTGGCTGAAAAAAAACATCATGACTATCATTTCACGAAATCAATGACAAAAAGAAATTGTTCAACAGAATCGAAATAGCGCAGGGTCTTTCAAGGAATTATGAATTCGGTCTAATTAAACGGCTATCAGTCATTTGCACTTCTCGAGCACTCAAGCACAAGCGATGAAGGTACTAATTTTACATGAACTGACTGAAGGCCAGAAAAGCTGGTTTGCCGTCCGTGCGGGAGTCATTTAACCATCTTTTGTTTTCGCGATAGAGCTCACAGTTTTCATTCAATTTGCTTCAAACTCTCACGAAATAATTGAATCGTCATAAGAATGGTTCCTTTAAAAAATAGGTCAAGTCCGTCGTAAATAAGGGCTTATTGAAATTTGATTGAAATATCCTCATTGTCATGTGAGACTTCCGCGATTGCCATCCGATTCGCTCCATATTTTACAGAATGATTGAACTATCACAGCGCTCGTTCCTCTTGAAATTTGACCAAGTCCGTCAAGTATCACGGGTAAAGGGACCTTTTTTCGTCCGATTTGCTTCAAATTTTCAGGGATTCATTGTACCAACGTATGGATCGTTCCTTTTGAAAATACTCTCAAATAACACGTAATTGTATCTTATACATAAGTGTAATGCTAAAGGTTATCAAGGGAGTAAGTTGAACGTCAAAGGTAATCGTCGTGGGTCTCTTGTGGGCCTCTTGTTTTTAAAAAGAGAATGAAAACTTTCATTTCCTTTCTTATTGTGGCATATTTCTGAAACGAGATACAGGATATCAACATCCTGATAATTCAAACAATATCACGATAAGATAACTTTTCCAGGTAATTTTATCTCGTAAGTCAAAACTTTTACAATAATACTTGCGTAACATTTGTGCTTAGTATATTTGACTTCTTCTACGATAAAACCCACTATTGACATCCTATTACTGTAACTATATTTATATTACGGCTTTTCGATTTATTCTATTCTCATCCCCCGGATAAGAGTTTTCCAGTACTTAGCCTAAATACAGGAACAAATTATCCGCATGGGTTTTCTATTTATAGGAATCGAAATTTCTAACGTAATTAACTTTACCTTGATGTCAGACGTGTAACGTTACAAAAGCGAGATAACAGATATTATCATCACACGACATTTATGAAGATAAAAGTTATGATCAAGATAAACTTTCCTAGACAATTTCTTTTGTCATGATATTTTTTTTTCAAATTATCATGATACTAGATCTACTACCTTGTATCTTGGCAGAAACCTTGCCGCCATACTTTTGTCATGTTTAGCTCGACTGTTTGTGGAGAATTCCGAAGTAATAGTACAGCCTCCATGTCGTCTACGCCATCGACGTTGTCGAGTGTGAACATTGCTATTTTGTAACTTCTATGTTTTTCTGAAGCCATTCACTTGAATTTTATAACATATTATAAAGGCGACTTATTCTATCAACAGGATAAATCTAACCATATTTTCGTACAAATTATATATATCTTATAAAACTGCTTCGTCCTTTTTTTCAACTAAAGTATAGAAAACAGCCGCCAAAACCGGTGTCCTGCGTTTGGGACAAAACATCCTCGATGAAACCCGATTTTTGTCTTAAAAATGTCCTAAGACGTTTTTAAGACAAAAACGCGTCCTAAACAGTTTGATGAAACAGGCCCCTGGTTCTTGAAATTTTAAACAAGTCTTACTCATGTTACCCTGCAATTATTAAGTAGAACGGAAGTAATGTAGACAAATATCAGACTGTTCGTCTGTGAACACTGGTCTGTTATGGCTGCCGATGCTTTGTGTTTGAATCCAAACTACAAAAGTACTTTGGCGGTCGGCTAGGACCTTAAGACAGTCAGTTGCGCGACGCTATGCAAAAGACGAGGTCTCAGGTTTGACCATGGCCGTGGACAACATTCTTTCTTCCGTTCTTTAAGACGAATGGATTAAACTATCTGAATTAGGTGTTATAGAGTCTGTATTTAAACCTTTGTCGTATTCGAACACGCGTTGGATGCACCTACAGTTAATAACATCATGAAATTGACAATGTGAATGACTTTGAAATAATTTTCGAACGAAATTTAATGTGTGTGTGGAGCGAGTTTTGAGTGAAATTAATGGGAGGTAATCAAATATCGCAAATTTTGTTCAGGATGAACAAGATTAGCAATGTTTTTTACCCCCTTTAGTCAGTGTACGCGATCTTTTGTTCTAGCTCTATCTTTTTTTAGCGTAGTTGTTGATCTTATCTTTTTTGTCATTTTGGAGCGTTTTGAATGGTTTTAGTGAGTGTTTGGAATGAATAAATGGAGCGCTGATCAAGCGATTTCGAATTGTTTTGATCAGAATGATTGTCAATTTCACAGTGTTTTTAACTGTATCTGAGTCTTGCGAACAGGAAGTCCGAAACTAAAGCATAATTGACAATATTTCAACGCGGACTAGAGGCCCATTTTACTAAACTTCTTATAAAAAAAAATGATCGTTAGTCAAAATCACAAGTCGTATCTGGTGGTTTCATTCATTGTTAGATTCTGCATAGCAATAGCTCATTGGAATCGTCTTTAGAATACAACTCCAATGAGATGGTGCATGGTAGAATTTCCTCAGATTTAGTTACTTCTGTAGAAGCATCTCTAATTTTTCACATTTGCAAAGAATGATCGTAAGATGTTTATCAAAACAGGCCACATGGTCGCGCTCGGAAAGGTGATCTTCCCTGTCACAGGGGCTAGGCATTATATTTAAAACTTATGAGGCTATGCAGACATACGGTAATAGAGGCGCTAGCGAACGCTTAAACATTTTGAATCCAAGGCTTAATGTTCCATAACAGGTAAATCGGTTATTCGCCTTTAACACTTTCCTGTTTTGTTGGACCTGTCCAAATTCAAAGGTTTTGCAGACGAAATTTCAAAGTGAATTTAATTTGAAAAATAACCATTCAGTAGGATAGAAACTAGTGTGGAAAAAGAAGAAATTGCTTGTCGGAAGCAATTTCTTCTTTTTTAACAATGTTTTTCCCAATCATAAAATCACAGGCACGTAAAAAGCAGGGATTAAACAGCAGAGGGTTAAAGTTAATTTTTTGTTCTAAAGCCTATCCTATAGTAAAGAGTAAATAAGGAGAGAACAGAAATCCTATGTCTTGATAAAAGGAAATCGTCGCTTAACTTTGACAATATTGTCTATTTAAACTTACAGTTAGCAACATCGTGAAATCTACAATAATCTAAATCAAAACAATTCTAAATCACTTAATCGGAGCTCAATTCATTATTCCAAACATTCACTCAAACCATTCATAAACGCTCCAAAAATCACTAAAATGATAAGGTCAACATTTACATTCGAAATAAAAATCGGAAAAAATTCACGATTTCACTGACATAATTGAATTATTTGAATAAGCGTATTTATTACGCGTTCGTGAAGACATAGAAAGCTATTCATTGAACCTGTATGGATATTTTAATAAAGGGAGGTTATTGATATCGCTAATTCTGATCATTTTGAGCAAAATTAGCGATATTGGATTGCCCCCGTCAATTTCACTCAAAAATAGCTCCACACTCTCGTTCAATTTCATTCCAAAATTATTCCAAAATCATTCATCTTGTAAATTTATCGATGTTTTAAACTGTAGAAACATCGTGAAATTGACAAGTAGAATGATTTCAGAATGATATTGAACGAGTACGTAGAACGAGCTTTGAATGAAATTTTAGGGAGGTAAAACAACATCGCTTATTTCGTCAAAATTGGAATTAACTACCTTTAAAAGATACTCGTAGGAAAATCAGATAGGCTTTTGAATATTGTCTATGTCATTTGTCCCAATTTTCGAAACATGTTAACCTCATTTCCTTAATACGATGAGCTTTTCATAATAAAATCTTCACTGCCTCAAGATCAGGGTCACTTACCAAGGTCTTCTTTATCGTATTTTTTTAAGAAGGGAATTAAATCGGATGTAATTACAAAATTCTCAATTAAGTCCCCTGTCTGTTAAAAGAAGATTTTGTTCGGCACTTGTTAATATAAAATCGAAATAAAGAGGCTTGTAATACAAGTTCAACAAAAGATATTTTCTGTAAATGCAAACTAAAAAGGCAGAGGCCAGTCTAACACTGAAGTGACGATGCCCATTCTGATGTCTCGGTTAAACAAAGCATAGGCGTGTCTAAGACTTTGAAATTTATACGCACTCAGAAGGCGACAACCAAATAATATATAGGCGATATGCGGACTTTGACTAAAAGATGAATGCCCTCCGCCCGCTACCTTTTTATGATTAAAGCGATGGTGAATAATCTGTAGTTTCGATGTTATGATAATTCATCACCGATATTTTTCAACAGACTATTATTTCTTTTACGCACTTGCATAAATTGCGTAATGGGAATTACGCCCTTGCAAAGTAACTTATTTGAGCTGTTATTACCAAATAGGGGTAACTCACTGTGTAGGTCCTGTGTCTGCGAGATAAAACTTAATTGGGGACTATTATATAAGGAATCAATATGCTAAATGGAAAAGTCTGAGTTTGTCATATCTCTTTGAATGACCATAAAACGCAAACGCCGTAAATTCAAGAGGAGCTAGATAGCTCAGCGCGAAACAGTTGTAACTGCCTATAAGTTTATAGGCAGTTACAACTGTTTCGCGCTGAGCTATCGATTTGTGATTGCTTTGTTTGGGCGATAAGACCACTTCTCTGAGACTAATGATATTATACTATCGTGTGAACATTTATATATTTTAGCAGTATAGAGTAATGTAATTTGTCTGGATTGTTAATGCAGCTTTGACACCGAAAATAGTCGGTAACAATTATTGCGTGGGCGGCCAAAACATCCTGGCTACAATCTGTTGAAGCGATAGCTACGAGGTTTGGGCCGCCCATGAACCGATTTGTGAGCTTTCTTATTGCAGTGTGTGATTGTCCGGACTGCGCAATGATTGAGCCTCTCGCAGAGGAAAAATTGTTGGAATTATCAGACACAGTCTACTTATCATACGCCCAAGTATGATATTTAAATCACACGTGCCACATAGATCTTTTGTAAATTTCGAATGAAAGTTCACCTAGCCGAGGTTCGAACTAACGATTCCAGGCTTGACACCCCAATGCTTTACTGATATGAGCTGACCAGACATGACATACCGTAAAATAAAGGTGTCAATTAAGAAAATTCAAATTTCAAACGGAATTTGAATAATAATGGTGCTTCGTTGAGCGACCGAAACCTCGTAACTACAGCTTGGAGCAAGCTGTAGTTACGAGGTTTTGGTTGCACATCAATGTTAGACTTATGGAACCTGTAATACTTGCATTCCGGCTTATTGTTTAGAATGGTTACCAACAAAGTAGATAAGCCCAAGCTTTAATTGGGTTAACTGATATTTTATCTAAAACAGGCTTTGCAAATGTGCATTATCTCTATCTTTCGGCTCATTTTTCTTTGTTTTGCGATATACCTTCAAGTTGGGATCTTTTTTTAAAGCCTAATATCAATCATTTCTGTCAAAATTAGTCATTTCTCAGATGTGTGTAATCTGTTTATTCTATCGTCGCTACCGTAGCACATGCCCATATGAGCGAAACCCCCAGAAGACGGTTAGTTGTTATGGAGGATAGTGCAAGGATATATGACAAAACTACTGCTGAGATCCGCCATGGTTCTTTAACGTACTCGGTGTAAAGCACCGTCTCACGGGACCTCGCTTTAACGTCTCATCCGAAAGACAATTAGTTTGTTAGTGTGCCAGCCCGGGAATTGAACCCACGCGGTCGAACTTCAATGGCTTTGAAGTCCGGTGCTCTACCAAATTAGCAAATGAGGCTGACACTTCTCAGATTATAAGATTACTTTTGTTTAAAGATTTACCACGAAGTTTTCGAGGACTATACGCACAGGCGGTGGAACGAATTGTCTTTTATTTCAAGAAAAGATTTTTCAAGTGGTGCTCAATTTAGTAATTTAGTATATCTATCTCGTATATTCCACAAAAAACGGTAAAAGAGTAATTGCTTTTTTCACAACAATTGCATTTGTGTTTGTCTTCTGAACTCGAATTTACTTTCGGGAAAATAACAAATGAATGTTTTAAAAACAGAATCCTGCAATGCGTTCAGAATGACGAATCGATGCAAATTGTTTGAAAATCATACCCCCACTTAGCACACAAGGTTAAAGCGGGGTATAATTTGAAAAAAAAAACAGTTTTCGACGTTTTGTCATCCTGAACGCAGGGCAGATACATGTAAAAGGATTTTAGTCAGACATTAAAAAAGTGCGGTCTAAATTTAGAACACAATAGGTAGAGTTATAGGATTCTTTTTAAGGTAGTGGATCCGTAAGAGTTCTGTAATGTTTCGGAGGTAATGAACTTTAACAGCGTTAACCGAGGTTTCTGAAATTAGGTTAATTACCCTTTGTTCGGTGTAAAATGGTGAAATTAAGCTTTTTTATGGACGTAAAATTAATAGATAAGTGATGATTTTGACGTTTAGAGAATTTCGCAGAAACGAAGCGCGTCAATTAGCCAGACGGTTGTTTGACGTCAAGATCGTTAACGTTCCTGTTAAAGATGGTGTATGACGTCATGAATAGGCGGGGCTAACCCTGTACAGAGTAAAACACGTGACAAATGAATTTTATTGCGAACTTGTAACTATGATATTCTTTTTATTTCATATTGCGTTTTACGCCACCGTGTTATAATAACTTTTTTGATCGAATAAGATATAGAGGATATTGAATGAGTGGTCATTGAATACCGAATTTATTAAACGAGTCATCTATAAACAGATAAAAACGAGGCTGCGCCGAGTTTTTATCTGTTTAAGATGACGAGTTTAATAAATTCGGTATTTTATGAGCACAATTTTGATATTCTATTTATAATATGACCAAAATTTTGCGAAAATCGTCAAAATTCTTGAAATTCAACATATCAATTTTCCGCGAAACTTATAACGCCGTTTAAAACTGACGTCACAATATATAGATTATGACTTCATTTTCGCGGTTACAAAATAGCGTTGCCATTCGCTTTGAGCTCATTTGCATAGTTATTCCACTAATGTAATAACACCCGTGTAATATCAAAAATATTTAACGAGGTTATTTCACTCCCGCGACCTAGGTCATATTAGAAATAGTTTGCAGCTATTCTTTATTTGTAACGTACTTTTTTAGTCGCAAGATAACGGGTTATAAACATTGTAACTATATATCAATACTGTCGGAATTTGTCATTGGTTCCGTCGTAAATAACACATAAACTAGGCAATTTTCGGAGGCTGTGTTGGGGCGATAAAACCAATTGTCTGCGATAAATAGAATGATTTTGGCGTGTGAAGTCATCTATTTTAGTTCTAGGTCCTTTGTTGCAGACAATTTGTCTACAGAGTTCTTTCCAAGATGCATGCCGTTTTTTTTGTTTTTGACTTCCTAATTTTAAATCATTGTTATTGTAATTAGACGTATTGGAAATGGTCCTATCTCATTGACATTTCATCGAAACATGATCCACACACTCATTCACTAAATCACATCAATAGAGGATATTGAATGAGTGGTCATGGAATACCGAATTTATTTAACGAGTCATCTATAAACAGATAAAAACGAGGCTGCGCCGAGTTTTTATCTGTATATAGATGACGAGTTTAATAAATTCAATATTTTATGAGCACATATTTTATATTCTATTTATACTATGACCCGAAATTTTGCGAAAATCGTCAAAATTCTTGAAATTCAACATATCAATTTTCCGCGAAACTTATAACGCCGTTTAAAACTGACGTCACAATACATAGATTATGACGTCATTTTCGCAATAACAAAATAGCGTTGCAATTCGCTTTGAGCTCATTTGCATAGTTATTCCACTAGTGTTATAACACCCGTGTAATATCAAAAATATTCAACGGGTTTATTTCACTCCCGCGACGTAGGTCATATTATAAAATTAATTTAACATTCAACATGAAGAAAGTAATTTTTCAAAGAGAGGTAATAAAATGTGACTAATTCCGTCCAATTTAGACGAAATTAGCAAAGTCGTTTTTTAACATTCCATTGAAAACATACTCAACACACTCAATCAATACCATTCCTAAATCGTACCAAAATCATTCAACTTGTTAATTACACGAAATACGTATTGTTTTTAAAGGGAGGTAATAAAATTTTGCTTACTTCGTCCAATTTGGAAATTGCCGTATTTTCCTTCAATTCCATTGGAAACTCGCTCCAAATACTCATTCAAAATCATTCTTTACCCTTTCCTGTTTTTCAAAATTTTATACCTGTCAAAATTCAAAGGTTTTGCAGACGAAAATTTAAAGTGGATTTAATTTGAAAAAATAACCATTCTGTAGGGTAGAAAATAGTGTGGAAAAAGAAGAAATTGCTTGTCAGAAGCAATTTCTTCTTTTTTCACAATGTTTTCTCAATCATACAATCACAGACACGTAAAAAGCAGGGATTAAATAGCAAAGGGTTTAAACATTAAAAACCGCCCAACTTGTCAATAACACGATGTTATTAACTGTAGTAGTAGTTATGGCGAGGGAAGCACTGAGGCTGGAATCCTTTGTTAGTTGCTCCGGCCGCTACGTTATGAATAAAATAACTTAAAAAATGCACGTGTTTACTCCATTCAAACAAACCTTGGTCTGGCAGAAGGGCAACTTGAATATATTGACAACTTGCGTTTTAAAAATTAATGACATATCTTTGAAATAGTTTAACAGCGCATGACTTTTAGAGGCATTCCTGAATTATTGATGAACCATTTATTACTGTAATGTATCGACATCAATTGATTGGTGCAGGAAGACAAAGGGGGTGGGGGGGGGGGGGGGGGTTGTAATTATTATGCTTACATGAATACTATAGGATCCGTCAGGGGAAGAGAGAATTTTATGAGTGCATAAAGGGATACACCCTTGTCTGTTATGGCCTATTTGATTGATTGATTGAATGGGGTTTTACGCCGCTTTCAACACTATTTCAGTTATATCGCGGCGGCTGGAGCACCTAACAATGGATTCCTGGTATTTCTCACGCCAGTACTACCAGTACATCCTTTCCTAGCCTCCAGCTACTATCTCACATAGATCTACGATTATCGACCCATTGGTGAGAGACAAATAGTCGGAAAGAATGAGTGCCGCCGTCGGGGATCGAACCCGTGTCCTCTAGTTTGACAGTCCGACGCGCTACCAACTGCGCTATGACGGCGGCTATGTCCTATTTGAATTATAAAATTATATAGACAGTCGGTAGCTCCTAAAAAAGTCATTTTTTCTAAAAAAAATTGTGCACGTTTTAAAGTGTTAGCGGTACACTTTCTCAAAATATTCGGGGAGCACAACTACCCTCTAAATTCTCTTGGTACAGAAGAGTTTCCTTACTTGGGAACGACCACCAAAGGTTAAGCTCCAACAACAACAACAAAAAAAA
This sequence comes from Fragum whitleyi, assembly GCA_948146395.1. NCBI lineage: Eukaryota > Metazoa > Mollusca > Bivalvia > Cardiida > Cardiidae > Fragum > Fragum whitleyi. Next base: position 19,560,714 of record OX411557.1, read on the forward strand.
CCCAAAAACATTTCCCACCTAGAAATGAAAAGTAGCAGAGGTCCGACACTAGCTGAACCTCAGTTTAAACCCTTTTGTTATTTAGACATTAAAATAGTGTGGCATAAGGAGCACATCTATGCGACTATCGGACTATTAAATGGTACAACATCTTCTCCTCCTTAACCAATGGCCGGATTTCAATTATGATCATAAATCAAAGCACTGAAAGTACTGCTGGTAAGCGTTTCTGTTGGCATACTAAGGTGATTCTTCCATTTGTTGAGAAAAGAGAATTTTTACATGTAAAGTTACGATAAAAGGAAAATGACCTGACTCAAGTTCGCATCTTGCTTCAGATATACATTTCTCAACATTTATCGTCGATCGTCAACCAAAGTCCAGTAATAACAAGGTTTCGATAACTTTCGGCATAATGGGTATAAAAGGAAAGAAATGACAATTAGATTTTATTCCTTGGGTGACCCTTCTCAAAAATTTTACGTGAAATTTTGATTGACCCCCAAAATAAGAGCGTTGCAGGGCTTATTTTGCCTAGAAATCCTAAAACGGCTTCTCCCCAGTATACCCACTGAGCCATTTTGAATAAAACTTTGCAATAATGTAATTTTCGTGAAATTTTGATTGACACCCCAATATTTGCGCGTGGTAGGGCGAGACAGTTTTGAGTGGAATCTTTAATTATTTTCTGCTCTCAAACTTGTATGCCAATTTCAGTTAAACATTGAAGTTATTTTTCTTTGTGACCCTTCTTTTAACTAGCTTTGAAAATTTTTATTCTGCATATATATATGAGTGCGGCAAGGAGAGACCTTTTCTCACTATGAAATCTGTGAGCACCATCTCTCCCTTAATTAATTGACCATTTTCAATGAAACTTTACTAGAGCGTTTCTTTAATGATGACAATTTACATAGTTTTCGCAACAATCTGATTGGCCTATAGGTATGGCGTAGCTTGGTTGTGGCCTTTTTTCAGTTTGAATTCTTGGAATAACATCTCTTCCTGAACGACTAGAGAATTCGAATGTAACTCATAAAATTCAAGTGAGCGGTTTAGGCCAAGTCTGGTCCTCTTGTTGATATTTTTTTATCATATCGCTACAGCTTGGGCTCCTAACCATCCCTGCGTTAGCGAAGCGTTTTGCGAAATGATACCTCGCTTTGCACGTATGCGCACGTGCAAAGCGGGTATCATCTCAAAGCGCTCGCGAAACATTTTTACATCCTGAACACAGGGCATGTTCTCAATGTATTTCTCTTATCAGTATACTACATGTAATTACTTCTTTGTTTTCATCCCAAGTGCATTTCTGATAATCAAACCATTGTGGTGACAGCTCGTACCAAGAACTTAAGGATATTCTGCTTACATATCGATGACACAGCGCGAAACAATTGTGAATGCCTATATGAAACAATGCAATTACAACTATACAGAGCAAAAATAAAAAGTATCCACCCAAATGAAATTGTGATTTCTTTAAAGTACACACAGAAATTCCATGAAAATGATTGCAAATCACGCCCTGGCCATTTGGAATTAAAGTTGAAAAGTTTGATGTGATTTGATCGAGATGCAACCGAATAATTTTTCATCAACGTAGCCAGCGGGTCGTTTTCAATAATAACAGCCTCTCAATTTAATTTCCAATTGTATTTTTGACAATTCTTATGCTTAGAAAATGCAATAACAGGGGTAAGGGTATCATAAAAGAATAAGATAACTTGATACTTGCTGTCGCTACCTTTCAACTTTAAGTGAAATATACGCTAACGAAAATAAATCATCTGACGTAGTTTGAAAACTCAAATTTACCAAATGCGGTCTGCAAGTGTCACTATCCAGATAATCCATCCCAAAATTCTCTATTTTAGTCCTTAGCTGACTTCCTAACGAAACCTGTATTGCTACGTTACCGTTTGCTAATACTCATTGTAGAGACTCGCTTGAATCCAATCGTCTAACTTTTAAAGGTTAAAACATTCATTGCGCTTCCATCTTTAAAATTTGGGATAAGAAGTGTGTCAGCAAACGCGTCAACGTGAATAAGACAATTCGGTGTGACGTCTGTGGGCATAACGAGTTGGAAAAAGTGAATAATGATATTTGTCGAGTTTTGATCATGCATGTGATCAATTTTTTTTTTCAAAACCGTGTGTTATTTTCTTAATCACGAAGTTTTAGAAGTTGCATTCATTCGAGAAAAATCTCAAGACTGTGCGCGTGACATATGTCGACGTAGAAAACAATGATCTTTACAGAAATTTCATATCACATCACCAAAATGGCATATTGCTTGAATGAAAAATGATGTGTGCATGATATAACAAAGCGCTGCAGTTATGTTGATACCTTTTTCGATAATTTTACCATAAAAGTGTTAAAGATATAAGCAAATGAAAAAGCGGATACTTTCTTTTTGTGATGAGTATATTAAGCGCTGGAACACGAGTAGTAGAGAAACGCGACACACATAAACGCGACAGGAAATTATGATAATATCGACAACAATGAAGCATGTTGCTTTAAAGTAAACTTTGAAGTTATTGATGAAAAGGGTTATTGTTCTAATCTCTTGTAGCCGATAATTTATGAAAGGAAGTTAATTGGGAATTTGGAGTGATTAAATGCTTGTTAACGAGTTTCAAACTTTTCCCTTTTTCTTACCAGAATAAAGAGTTGACAAATATCAGGATATCTTTAATAGGGATTATGATAGTAATAATAGTTAAAATGATAAATTTTAGGTTGATAATAATAATAATGATTAATGTAGATGCAATTATGATAAGTATAATGATGAGGATAATAATGATAATGATAATAAACTAAATAGCACTATGTTCCTATAGATGTACAAGTTTGTATGAATTATCAAAATCATTTTAAGACAAAATTTACTTTTTGACTCACTCACTCACTCACTCACTCACTCACTCACTCACTCACTCACTCACTCACTCACTCACTCACTCACTCACTCACTCACTCACTCACTCACTCACTCACTCACTCACTCACTCACTCACTCACTCACTCACTCACTCACTCACTCACTCACTCACTCACTCACTCTCTCACTCACTCACTCACTCACTCACTCGCTCACTCACTCACACCCTCACTCACTCACTCACTCACTCACTCACTCACTCACACACTCACTCACACGCTCGTTCGCTCGCTCGCTCACTCACTCACTCACTCACTCAAAACTGTACTTTAGTAGTACGAAATATTCTGTTCCTGTTTGAAGTGACCCACAAGAGTCCCACCAAAAAAAAGCGGTCATCTAGACTTTAAAATTACTATTCTTATCACCAAAATAAGCAAACAAATAAGATAGGCGTATAGCTATCTCCACAAGTAAATGTTTCTCTTAGTAAGCAGTAAAAGATTATGTCTATGTACGACCAAATCTCTTAAGTATAGTTTCATTAAGAGAGTGGACCCGTAATAGTTTCGCAATGTCTTGGAAGTAATGAACTTTAACAGTGTTAACCGAGGTTTCCCTATGATTTTCATTATGAAGCCTCTGTCAACACTGTGAAAGATCATTTGTTCCGAAATGTTGCGGAACAATTACGAGTCAACTACCTTAAAATTGGGTTATGAGCTTTTGATTGATCATATAATTCGGACTTTACAATACAGATGAATACGACAATCACCATTATTATGTTATCACTCAGATAGCATAATGCATGAACATAATTTTACAACCCGATTAGCCTCAACGTAAACCAGGTTGTACAGCGCATGTGATTGTTTACAATTTGTTGAAAAAATGGATAATGATGGTAAAGTTTTTCTTCTTTCCATCTAGCAAGAGAGACACTTATAAGGGACACATTTTGATAACCATCCTACGACCGTTTTGAATGGGAAGATAATATGTATGATTTGACGTAAGACCTTTTTTAATAAAACAGACTCTGACCAAACCCTCGTAACTTCAGCATGAACAAGCTGAAGTTAATAGGGTTTTGCTTACCCAACTGTGATAAGTGTTCATTTTTAGCTCACCTGAGCACAACGTGCTCAAGGTGAGCTTTTGTGATCACCTTTTGTCCGCAGTGCGTCGTCCGTTGTCCGTCGGAAGTCGTCAACAATTCTTTAAACATCTTCTCCTCAGTTACTATTAGGCCGATTTTTTACCAAAACTTGTCAAAAATATTTCTTGGGTGACCCTCCTCAAAACTTGTTCGTGAAATTTTGATTGACCCCCACATGAAGGCGTGGCAGGGCGTGGCAGTTTTTGACCCTGAAATCTTTAAACATCTTCTCCTCAGTAACCATTAGGACGATTTCAACCAAGCTTGGCAGAAATGTTCATTGAGTGACCTTTCTCAAAACTTGTTCGTGAAATTTTGATTGACCCTTAAATAAGGGGTGGCAGGGCGGGGGAGTTTTTGACCATGTAATCTTTTAACATCTTCTCCTTAGTAACCATGGCGTCGATTTCTACCAAACTTGGAAAAAATGTTCGTTGGGTGACACGACTTAAAATTTGTTCCTGAAATTTTGATTGATCCCAAAATAAGGGCGTGACAGGGCGGGGCAATTTTGACCCAGAATTCTTTAAACATCCTCTCCTCGGTAACCATTGGGCCGATTTCAACCTCGCTTGGTAGAAATATTTCTTGTATGCCCCTTCCCAAAATTTAATTATGAAATTTTAGTTGACTGCCAAATGTGGACGTGGCAGGGCGGGGCAGTTATTGACCCTGAAATCTTTAAATATCTTCTCCTCAGTAACCATTGGGCCGATTTCAATCAAACTTGGCGGAAATGTTCCTTGGGTGACCCTTTTCAAAACTTGTTCGTGAAATTTTGGTTGACCCCAAAATATGGGCGTGGCAGGGCGGGGTACTTTTTATACCTAACATCTTTGACATCTCCTCCTGAACTGCTGGGCTAATTTCAACGAAACTTTACCAAAATGTTCCTTGGTTGACCTTCTTTGAAAATTTGATCCCAAAATTTTGATTGACCTCCAAATTCGGGCGTGGCAGGGAGGGCCTTATTTTTGAGCCCGAAAACTTTGCCAGAAGGTTCTTTGGTGAGATCCACTGCAACAATAAAATTCAGGTGAGCGGTTTAGGGCCATTTTGGCCCCCTTGTTGCATTACACATTTTTAACGAACGCAAAGTATTGAAAAGTGAGCTCGCCATATAACGTCACCACTAGACCACACTCTGTAAGTTAATAAAAACATCGAATAATACTTAAAAGCTTAAGCAGATTTTAAAATAAGTTCGTTTTATATTTTTTCATTTTTCATACCTCCATATAAGAAAGCCTCGAAATTTTAGACTAGATGTTCATAGGCGTATCTAGGAATTAGAAATTTGTACCCACTCAGAAGGCGACAATTAAAGAATATAGGTAGATAAAGGTAGACAAAGATAGATAAATGCGAGAAATGAGGACTGTGACAAAAGATGGATGCCCTCCGTCCGCTATCTTTTTATGATTTGAGCGTTGGACAATAATCTAAACATCGTAACTACAGCTTGAATAAGCTGTAGTTACGATGTAATGATCATTCATCAACTATATTTTTCAACATAGGATTATTTCTTTTACGCACTTGCGTAAATTGCGTAATGGGAGTTACGCCCTTGATGTTTACTGTAGTTAAAGTTAAAAACATCGTGAGATTGTCATTCATCTCAATCAAAACTATTCTAATTCGCTCACTTGCGCTCCATTCATTTATTCCAAACACTCACTCAAACCATTCATATACGCTCAAAAATGACTAAAAACATAAGATCAACAACTATATTCAAAATAAATGTAGCTCGAAAAAATAGCGATTTTATTGATATAATTAAAATTGTAAGCGTCTGACTGGTTCATGAAGAAATATGAAGCTACTTATTGACCTTGTATTCATTTTTTCTTATTTCGGGGGGTAATAAATATCGCTAATTTTATTTATCATGAACAAAATTAGCGACATTGGAGTACTCCTTTAATTTCACTGTAATCTCGCTTCACACACTCATTCAATATTATTCCAAAATCATTCCAATATCATTCACCTTGTCAATTTCGCGATGTTCTTAACTGTACGAGGCATTTTTTACACAACAACAACAACATATTCTTTATTCTAATCAAGATGAGCACAATACTCGGAAGGTCGCCTACAGACATGAAAGAACGAGTTCAATTTTTTACAAGATAATATTTTGAGTAAATAACCGCATATTGTAAGTTAGCAACTTTGTATCTAATTATTCCGAACAACCCTCGTATATCATTTGTAACCCATCACGCGAAAAGAGACCATCTGGGATTTTTGTAAAATGAATACTTGAAAAAGAGATTTGGACCAGCATTTGGAAACTAGAGGTGGTATTTCAAAAGTTCTTTCACGAGAAGGTAGATTAATCATTCTAGATTCAGAAAATAAGCACAGTGCGAAAAGTTTCGACCCTAGTCAGTCTGCGCAATCCTCGCAGTCTGACTAGGTTCGACACTGTACGTACTACCAAGATGGTCCCTTTTCGCGTGATGGGTCACATTTATAACAACAAGTTTAATTTTCTCTTCAGGTGATCAGATATGGCTCTAAGACGAAGACTGACAGCTCGACTTTTAAAACGTCTGGTCGTAGTTTGTGTGCTAGCTGCTGTATTCCGGCTTGGCTGGGTCTCCATGAACGGCGTTTGGTACCAAGAAACTGATTCAACGCATATAATCAAGGAACCAGACAGATCAATCATCCGTGTCGATAGGAGACAATATGGCGTCACCGATCCGCAGACAACAACCAAAATGGCGGCCAAAACGCGGAGGGATATTTGTCAAAATATAGTCCCTTTCCGCAGTGTTTCACCAAAAACGATCTCGACTTTCGATCTTCCTGAAATCACTGACTATAGTTTGGATGAAACTCGGAATTACAAGCTCCCGGATGAAGTGTACAATCGATCGAAGCTCCCTCTAGAGGACGAGATTCGAGTGACCATTGTCCCGTTCTCGCATGCTGATCCAGGATACGGTCTGACGGTCGAGGATTACTACACTCAGTATACTCGAAGTAAGCTTACAGATAACCACACTGTGAAATTGATACTCATCTCGATCAAAACCATTCAAAACCACTCGCTCAACGCTCCTTTCATTCATTCCAAGCATTCACTCCAATCTCTCAAATACGATCCGAAATTGAATAATAATAATAATAATAATAATAATAATAATAATAATAATAATAATAATAATAATAATAATAATAATTATAATGATAATAATAATAATAATAATTATAATGATAATAATAATAATAATTATAATAAAAAAACGCTTCGAAAACGTTCTAAAAGTTATACAAATCTAATAAAATTCATGAAATAATTGCATGACTAATTTGGCTGGTGTTGATTTATAAGTCCGTAAAGAAACAAAAATTAGTAAAGTACTTTTTTTTTTATTGAAGGGAGATATACGAAAGAAAAGTTAAAAAAATTCGTTAATTTCGTCCAATTGGGCGAAATTATCGAGTCTCTCAATTAATTTAAAACTAGCTCTTCTCGTTCATTCAACATAATTCCAAAATTATTCTTTCTTTAATGCTTTTCGGTGGTTTATCGAGAAATAACGGTAGATTATCACTTGTTAATCTGACGGCAAAGCAGTGAAATTATCAAAAACTTATACCCTGCTTTTGTGCATTTCATCCTATCTGACGTCATCTATGCGGAGCGAAATAAGTGAACTCACAATGAACGTTGCATAGCAATCACGCGCAAAATGACGCGCTTTACGAAAATATGTCATAGCAACTTCGCATTTTGTCTCATTTTTGCATTAAAGAAATAGAATAATCGTTTGTTTCAGTGTAAGATCGATAAATATTTCATTGAGTGAACAACAAAATCTATATTTTCACGAGGGAGCCACTCGTGAAAATATAGCTTTTGTTTCTCACTCAATGAAATATTATCGATCTTACACTGAAACAAACGGTTATCCTCTATTTAATCTTGCAATTTGTCAATTACATGATGTTCCTGACTGTACATATTTGCAAATTTGTTTTCGTATTGATAGGTTAAATGTGTAAAAATATTGTAATGTTCAACATTCTTATAGAGCATATTTGAAAACTTTGTTCTTATCCCCGCATAATTATTTATGATGTCACTAGTTTACTAAGCAACTTGGCCTAATTAAAAGGGACATTGACATGCATAACACGATTTCGCCAAAATACTTATAGGAATGTTGCCACTTTAACACGTTTCAATACAAGTTTATGCCTCCGATTTTCAAATAAACACCGTGGTCTTCCCTTTTATGCAATAATAACATCGACTCCGTTGTTTTGGAGCCTTGAACATTTTAAAATAACATCAAAAGGCTTCGCACTCGAGCAATAAACCGTTTTTCCGCGTCTCTGCAAAATTGTAATCAACCCTATATGTATTTGAGCAAAATTAAACATGTTAGATGTATGATTGTATATATAGATACACGCACGAATCAGTGTTAGTTATGAGATAAGTTAGGAATAGGGTTTGTGCAAATGCCCTCACTAAGAATTAAAAATGATTCTAAAGGAGGTATGAATTTTACTAGTACTGTGTTTATCTACAAATGATGAAGTCTAAAAAATTCTGACCTTCTTGGTCACAAACGTCAGCCGATGATCGCTTTGCTACATGATTTTTTAGCAAAGATTTGGACTATTTTATTCAATATTGAAATAAACAGAAAAAGGGCTGAGGAAAAACAATTGTGTAGGCAAGACCCGGAAGAAACGAATTTAGATTTCGTCTGGTGATAATTCCCCTATCACTCATTTGTCGTCTGCTAATTCCGGAAGTGCTAACTCGATTTTCGAGGTCGGTAACGTCTTCACGAAATTTGACAAACTAGACTAACTAACAAAGTAAACATAACAAGTCTGTAGTTATAAAGTTTATAGTATATTTATTTTGAAATTCATGCGAGTCTGTCAACATTCATTGGCATTATGCAGTACGACCAAACAAAGAAAGGTACGAACCATCCTTTCAGAACTCGTAATATTCTAAAAATGAATCTTAGCACGGCTATTTTTTAACCAAGAACCCAGATACAATCATTAACTTTACGCTGTCAGTTTTGTTATTGTCGTTGGATATGACTTTGTTGGCATGCTAATCTTTAACCTTCATCATATCTCGAAAATTATTGAATATATTCTCTTATAGTCTCTTGAAATTTGACATGTTATAACTAACCAATGAGCTACCGAAACTATTAAGTAGGGGGGTTCTATATGATTTATGTGAGAATAACATATTTTTTCTTCTTCGAATATTTCACTATCCAGATGAGCGTCGACATAAACATATTCGGCTCTTCTTCCATTTTTATGCATATTTTCAATGCTTTTCGATGGATTATCGAAAAATAACCTTAGATTATCATTTAACCATTGATATATCAAAAACCTTTAAACCACTTTTTTTTCATTATGTCTGACGTTCGAAATATAGCTTTTGCTGTTTACTCAATGAAATATGATTATTAATAATCTACATGTACATTTTTTGTGTCATTTACGATCTCAATGATGCGTGTAACACATTTAAAATTACCAATAAAATGTGCCGGACAACAAAAGTAAAACCAATGACCAAATTGTAATTGCAATTTATTTCAAGACTGAGAGAGTGGACCATTCAATGAATATACTAGTTGACACTTTCATTCACATGTACACTTAGTACGCGTATTTGAAGGACGACAATCTAAATGCTAGATTAGCAGCAAATACTTTTGGTGGCCAAAACGCATCAAATCTTTTAAAGTTTGACCTCGCCACTAAAGAAATCTTCAAGATATATTCATTTTTGTGAATTACGTGTGAAATTATAGCCTGGAGTCCAAGGTTACTTTCAACTTCCGGTTTATACTGTGCAATGTCTTCCCTGATTTACACAGCACCCTTTAGGTCATCGAAGACACACTATATATATGTCCTACACTTGAGAAATCCAAATACCTTATCCTACATTTGAGTCTTACAAAGTCGTCCTAAATTCTCAAAAACTGGTTAAACATATGATTGACTTTAAGCCAGAAGTATAATATTTGTGATGGTAAATAGAAAAAAATATGTAAGTGTCTATAAATATTGATGTTATTCGGTCGAGGTTGAGAGAATTTATCATGACGAGGCTTTGTCGAGGCATGATAAATTCTCGCAGCCGAGACCAGATAACATAGATGTTTTAAACACTATCATGTTATTCCATTAATCATGCAATCAGTTTTCGGCGCTTAATTGTAATAAACCCTAATGAACCAAGGAAATGCAGGTTAAAGAGTAAATAAATTGTTCAGTCTTATATCAGGTTATGTTATCAGACACGCGATATCAGGTCAATACAGGCGTCATTGCATGATAAACAGGGATAATGAATCTATATAATCATAGATTGTGTAACTATTATTATCACAATTTACAAACAAAAAAAGTCATTTTAAACAGTATAATTTAATGCTCAAAATGCATGTTTTACTCGATAAATTCCTTTGTTTGATAACAAGTTGTTAAAATGATTTGCAATATATATATCATATCATATCTCAATTTGTCGACTTATTCCATATTAACAGTGGTGATAATAAGGATAATTATGATTATGGTAATAATGTTACGATATTGCCTCATTTTGAGACTATGATGATATAATTAACCTAGCAAAATATGGCAGAGATGAAGGTCAGACAAGTCATTGAGTTATGACACTAAAAACCCATTTAAATTGTATAAATACGCGAAGCGAATACTTCGCGTATTTTTACAGCGTAATAAGGTATTTAGTTGCATACCTTCTCGAATAAAAGAAAAAAAGAAAAAAAAAAAATCAAATTACACCAAATGGTCACGCCGAGCGAAAAAACCCAAATATTTTACAAAATTGAGAAATCTTTTTCGTAAATGTTTTGTCCGCAAGCATCAACAGTTGCAGGCCGGATAAATATAAATGAAAAGAATTTTTTTAAGCTAACCAGAATGATCCCTTTTGGTAGACAAAACACAAAAATCAGAGTTCCAGGGGCCGGTTTCATCAAAACATTTAGGACATATTTTTGTCTTAATGATGACTTTCGAAACAGTAACAACAACAATCACTTTACGTAGGTATTGATAGATTGGTGATACATGATTGTTGAACTAAATATGTGCTAAGTCATAGGTGAGACAAAAATACGTCTTAAATATTTTGATGAAACAGGCCCCAGGTGCTCCAATAGAGAGAGTAGCCTTGATTGCGAGAAATTTTGAAATAGAGAATAAATAAAGGATAATAGTTGGTTTCTGTTTCAGATCGATTTAAGGTGTGAACAAAGAAGCTATACATGTATTTTCACAAGTGGCGGAGCCACGAGTGAAAATATAGCTTTCGTTTTTGACGAAATGAAACGTCAATCGATCTTACTCAAAAAAAAAAAAAAAAAAAAAAAAAAAAAACGATTATTTTATTTCTTTAATGCACAAATTAGACAAAATGTGACCACTTTGGGCTCAGGTGCTCCAATAGAGAGAGTAGCCTTGATTGCGAGAAATTTTGAAATAGAGAATAAATAAAGGATAATAGTTGGTTTCTGTTTCAGATCGATTTAAGGTGTGAACAAAGAAGCTATACATGTATTTTCACAAGTGGCGGAGCCACGAGTGAAAATATAGCTTTCGTTTTTGACGAAATGAAACGTCAATCGATCTTACTCAAAAAAAAAAAAAAAAAAAAAAAAAAAACGATTATTTTATTTCTTTAATGCACAAATTAGACAAAATGTGACCACTTTGGGCTTTATTTTCTTCGCATCATTTTGCACGTGATTGCTATGCAACGTTTATGATGAGGTCACATTTTCAGCTCCGCTTAGATGACGACAGATAGAATGAAATGAACGAAAGCGGGGTATATTTTTTTGGATAATTTCACTGAAAAAGCGGTGAGTTTATCAAAATGCTATTCTATCGTTATTCGTCTATAAACCACTGATAAAATGAAAGAATATGTTACTATCTTAAACTATCAATGTTATCTGGTCAAGTTTGGGAGAATTTAACCTGTCTTATCAAAGCCTCGTCATGATAATTTCTCCCAGCAGAGGCAAGTTTGCAATAAGATTTTAGTTCTATTAATCATGCTATCAATTTTTAGTGCTCAAATTTTGCGAAACCATTTAATCAAAAATAATTCATGTGAAAGGGGTACTTGTTTAGATCATGAAAATTGAAATTGTTTCCAAAAATCGACTACCTGATATATTTCAATATTATCAGGCAGGTGATATCAGGTAATTCCAGGCTTCATTGCTTTGAATGTCCGTTGAATCGCCTCGACAATACAGTATCATCTTATTTATTTTTATTTACTTATTAAGCTAGTAATCTTATCCGAAGCCCTGAAAAATTAAAGATTATTCTTACGTGGTTTCAGACATTCTCACTTTGATGATCGACAAGCTGTCCCAATATCCCAACATGACGTTTCAATGGGCGGAGACGGTGTTCCTGGAAAGGTGGTTCAAAGACATCAACGACGAACAAAAACACAAGGTAGATTCACAGTAATGAACATCGAAACCAGCCTGCTTTCTGGATTTCAAAACGGTGAAAACAGTTTTCCAATTATACCCCGCTTTGCACGCATGTGCACGTGCAAAGCGGGGTATAATTGGAAAACTGTTTGTGTCGTTTTGTGATCTTGAACGTAGGGCTGCTCAGTCCACTCATGTAGCGAACTAAATCGATCGAAAACATTCACCAAAATTGCACGTATTCGATTTGGAGTGAACTTCTAAATTATTTAGTCCACACACATACAAAAAAGAGAGACTGCGCGAGCAAAATTTACGGGTGCACCCCTTATTTGCCACGAGTACGTATAAAAAGAGGATGGACTCGTAATTTTTCATAACCAATTATAAACACACGCCAATCTATTGGACACGCACCCTTAAATTTTCGGACAGCTCGTCTATAATATGGACGCACACCCTTACAACTTTCGGATGTACGTCTCTTTAACTCATTTACAGCTTAAAGTGGACTTTAGACACATTTAGTACACCATGCATATTCATCTAAAATATCAAAATAATTCCAAAATAATTCATCAATTGAACGATGTTCTTAGCTAAGCACGTTCTCGATTTTTGAAATTATTTAATTGACAACGTTTAGATTTGGTATACAGGTAATATTCATGATCGCTATCTACGAGTAATTGTGGTCATTACACCAAATTCAAGGTCATTTTTAAAAATTAATATACTATTAAAAATCTCCACGCTTTTACACTAATTGTATAAAAAGCCCGTATTTTGTATATATGGATTAAAAATAACATATAAGCCAGTTTCATTGAGCTAATTTTCAATCTCAGATCTTAAAAAGAATTATTTTTATGATATGACCTTCGTCGCGGGAATGAGATATCCCCGTTGAATATTTTTAATATTACACGGGTGTTAATTGACAAGTGGAATAACTATGCACTGTTATTGCCCTGTTTAAGATGACGAGTTCAATAAATTCGGTATTCAATGGCCCCTCATTCAATATCGTCTATGTAATTTATTTGAATCTAACATGTACAGTTTTCTCGACAAGGAGACAGATTTCTAACGGGACTACTTAATGCGAAAGCTAACTGAGTAGCCGTGTACCTTTTTTGATCGAAGAATAAAACCAATCTTTCACCCTACCTGAACGCACCAAACATGAAAAAAGAAAACTAAAATTAAAACAATAGGATTTGGTCACACACCTGCAATTTTCAGTATGAAGATATTTCTAATCGATATGATACCGGTTGATCAATATATGTTGAATGAAATAATAAACCCGCGTTCACAATTTCAGGTTCGAAGCCTAATAAAGCGAGGCCAGCTAGAGATCGTTTTGGGAGGCTGGGTCATGCCGGATGAGGCCCTAACGCGGTATACAAGCGTTGTTGACCAGCTGATAGAAGGACACCAGTGGCTTAAAGAAAACCTCGGTGTAATACCAGAAAACGCATGGGTAAACGACCCATTTGGCTTTTCGAGTACCATGCCGTATCTGTGGAAATCCAGTGGAATGGAGAATCTAGTGATATTAAGAATTCACCAGGCCATCAAGGCTACGTTAATGAAATCCAAGAGTTTAGAATTTATGTGGAGACCCTACTGGAAGGCTGATAATAATGTTGATATACTTACAAATATCATGCCGTATACGAACTACTGGGCCAGTGACGTGTGTGGGCCGGTCCAGAAGATCTGTCGGATGTTTAATTTTTTACACATGCAAGACGATCAGGGTTACGTTTGGCATATCAATGACGAAAACATCAAACAAATCGCAACGGAAATGTATAAAGCGTATAAATTAACGGCTTCTATCTACGAGTATAACAATCTGATAATATTTCTAGGGGAAGATAACTCATATTGGCAAGAATCTTCCTGGGACAACACCTATATCAATTATATGAAACTAGTTGGTTATATCAACAATAATCCTGATATGAAAATGAAAATAAAGTTCGGAACTATGAAGGAGTATTTTACAAATATCCGAAATGCTGAGTCTGCTAAGGATAAGAGCATGCTGGGAGAACACCCAAAGTTTCCAGTTTTGAGTGGCGACTTTTTCCCATATTCTGACAGAGAAGATGCCTACTGGACGGGCTACTACACGACAAGACCCTGGGTGAAGAAGCTTTCACGAGAAGTGGAACAAGTCCTCCGAGCAGCGGACGTGTTTTCTGTGCTACTATACCATTCTTGTATGAAGACAAATTCGTGCAACATGATACTTGGTGGACTTCAAAGAGTACTGGATAATCTTCGAACAGCGCGACGAGAACTTGGTCTTTATCAACATCATGACGGAATCACCGGCACTAGTGTACCTTATGTAGTCTACGATTATGAAATGCGGCTGATGGCGGCTCTAGAAAAGTCTCAAGAATCTTTAAAGATTGCTTTGGTCTCTTTGCTTTCAACGGGTAAAATAGATGACCATAGCAAGTTACTGGAAAGCTATACAAAGATAGACTCTAAAAGCATAAAGTCGAACCGATTGTATAGACTTCACGATGGAAAATTAACTCTGATATTAACAAACCCACTAGAAAAGTCAAGATTTGAAGTAGTTAATATTCTTATAGACAGGCCAAATATTGTAATTATGAAAGGTAACAAATCTGTACCATTTCAGGTCTCCAAAATGAGCCACGATATTGTTTTAAACAAGGTAGGGTATTTAATATCTATAAGAGCGAAAATGGCTCCATTTGAAATCCAGGAACTTGTTGTGAAGGATAAGACTTCTACCAAACGAATATTAAATAGAGAACATTTAGTGAAAAAGTCTGATATATTAACCATAGGAAATGGAAGACTTAAAATTGATATTGATTCAAGCACGTGCATGCTTAAAAGTTTGACTGACAAAAAGGGACGAAAGACTGTTATACAGTCACAATTTCTAAAATACCGATCCCAAAGAAGTGGGGCGTATCTTTTTGGTCCGGCTGGCTCGGCAGAAGAAATTCGTGGTTTTCATGACAACGTTAAGATATACGTTACAAAGGGACCACTCATGTCAGAAATAAATTGTATTTTCCCACAGGGGATCTCTCAAAGACTCCGAGTCTACAACACTTCCGGTTCACAGGGTCAAGGAATTTATATTAGCCATATTGTTGACCTTGACAAAGGTTTACAAGAAACAAATAATATTGAGCTGATCCTACGTTTTAAAACAGACATACAAAATGATAACATATTTTTCACAGACCAGAACAGCTTCCAGCTTCTCGGAAGGAAAACCTATCCTGATCGATTAATCGAATCAAATTATTATCCAATTAGTTCCATGGTAGTTATGGAAGATATGGTTAAAAGATTAACCTTACACACCGGTCAGCCAAATGGAGTGGCTTCTCTAGAGAATGGCTGGCTTGAAGTGATGCTTGACCGGAACATGGACACGGATGACGGGCGGGGACTGGGATCAGGGATATTTGATAAAGTTCAGAGCTTATCTGAATTTATTCTACAGGTGGAATATAAAACCCAGGCGTCTTCCTTAGAGGAGTTGAGATATAATCACCCATCTGTTCAAAATAGTCTTATAAATGATCTCTTACAGTATCCCATTCACGTGTTTAGTGTTGTTGGGGATATCAATATTGATAATTCTATTGACAATAATAATGTAGAATTACAAAAATCTCATTACATTCCAAATTTTTCAGAAATCCAGTTACCATGTGATACTAACTTTGTTAATTTAAGACTTTTAGTTTCAAACAATCTCAGTGTTTTAGGAACTTCTGTTGTTCTACACCGAAAACCATTCCATTGTATGTTTGATCATACATTGAAGAAATGCAGCGTTAGAGAGAAAGCCATGAGTTCACATGATTTACTTCAAGTGATTGGTGTGGATCACTCAGATACTAGCAAAACAAAACTGGTAGAAACTAGTCTTTCACATTTACATATAAAAACTGATTCCAATCAGATCTCAGACGTACGTCCAAATATGAATGAATTGAGAGCATTTATGGTGAAATATAACGGCCATTGATATAAAATATAGACAGAGGGGAGATTCAAATTAAAGTTTGATATATTTTGAAGTACTTGCTCAAACCGCAAGTTTTTTCGTCTTCATTCGAAACGTCTTTTCCGAGACGATTAATACACATAACTTAAGGTTTTATTCGGAAACGAAGTTTTTGGACTGGATTTATCCCCTTTTCTGTCATGGTGCTGTGTCCGTCGTGCGTGCGTCCGTGCTTCAATGCGTCCAGTCGCAAACCTTTGTTCAAAGATTTTTAATCCAATGAAAAACGAGGCTTTTATTGGCGTGGCTTAATTTCATTTGTGGTATTATGTGCCTTTTCTCATAATCTTATCGATGGATATCAACCAATTTTCACTGAAAAGATCCTTTTGTGACCCATTATCCGTCTTCAAAAAATATTGTGATTAGATGAAAAGATGTCTCTATATGATATATTGTGGAAACTTTGAAAAATCATTCTCTCAAAAATTAAGGGATGGTCCTTGGGCGACCCTCTATCAGTCAAGAAATGTTGTTATTGGATTAACAATGTATGCCTTATTGGTCGATGTCATTTTTCTGTATGTTACATAATACGTGGAAACTTTGAAAATCATTTTCTCAAAATCTCACCGATGGTTATCAACCAAATTTCACTGGAAAGATCCTTATGTGACTCATTATCAGTTTATTGAAATCAGATGACAGATATGTCAATTTTGGGCGGAGGTCATTTCTGTATATGTTATATAGTGTAAACTTTGAAAATCATTTTTCTCAGAACCTAATCGATGAATTTCGACCAAATTTCACTGGAATGTTCCTTTTGTGACCCACAATCAGGCTGCACATAAGTATTGTGTTTGGATGAAAAATATGTATTTAATAGGCGGAGGTCAATTTCTGTATAATGTTATTCATAAATCTTGATTCTTTTCTTTACAAAAATATTTCAGCATAATGACACTGAAAAAACACCTTTTTGCTTGAATTAAACATTAATTCATTCGTTCATTCTCTTAAATTTTCATTATTCATATACATTTAACAGCATCGATAAATTTACAAGGTGAACGATTTTGAAATGATTTATAAATGAAATTGAATGAGTGTGTGGAGCGAGTTTTGAGGGGATTTAATGGGATGAACAGGATGAACAAAATTAGCTAGATTGATTACTTCCCTTTAATAAAATATGCAAACAAATTCTATAGATAACTCCCTATTTCTTTGAGAATCTATTAGACGCTTACAATTTGAACTTTGATAGTGAAATCGCGATTTTTCCCTATCAAAGTTTATTTTGAATGACATTGTTGTTCTATATTTTTATATGCGCTTGGGCGGTTTTGAATGGTTTGAGTGAGTGTTTGGAATGAATGATTGGAGCGCAGAGTGAGCGATTAAGAATGGTTTTGATGGAAGTGAATGTCAATTTCACGATGTAATAAACTGTAACCAGATTCATGCCGATGGAGCAAATCAGTTGCTCAAGCAGCTCTAGCGGATTTGTGTAAGAATGGTACTCATTCGGAACATAACTCAGCCATTTCCGTAAATTGCAACAGACCTCGGATGTTTGTAATGCGGATGTGTATGTAACGAAATTGAACATTTTGTTAGGCGGAAATAGTGTGAGAAAAACTAGCGCGGAAACACCCGGCGCTATCTTTAAGATTTATATCTTTTACAGTAAATTACGGCTGAAAAATCTTAATTTTGAGAATGACGAATCATTCTCAAAAATTAAGATTTTTCAGAAGTTATTTAAAAATCTACAGATATTTATATATACAATACATACTTAGTGTATAATATGAAAAACAAGAGCTGTCACTGTAAGATGACAATGCCCCCGACACCGCTTTGATAGTAATAAGGAAGTTATGGCCAATGTTAAAGTTTTTGGACGGAATGACGGACGGACGGACGGACAGACGGACGGACAGACGGACGGACAGACGGACGGACGGACAAGTCAAATTTATGATGCCTCCCTATCGGGGGCATAAAAAATATCTAACGAGGTTTGGAGAATTGAAAATTGTCGAGGCTCTATATATATACTTTATTTCCTCCAAAGGACTGAAGAGCAAATACATATATACAATCAGTATAAATAGAGCAAATACATAAATACAATCAATTGAAATAACATGAATATACATATCAAGCAAACGAACGAGCAAGTGAACGAACGAATGAATGAATTAATTAAGAATTGCACTAATGCATGAATGAATGAATGCTTGAATGAATGAATGAATGAATGTATGAATGGATAATGAATGAATAAACGAACAAACGAACGAACGAATGAATCAATGAATGAATGAACGAATGAATGAGTGAATGAATGAACGAATGAATGAGTGAATGAATGACTGAATGAATGACTGATAGAATAAATGAATGCGTGAATGATTGAATGTGTGAATGATTGAGAGTGAATGTGTAAATGAATGAGTAATGAATGTGTTAATGAATTTGTTAATGATTTAGGTAAGAGCGATACAAAATGAGCAAAAGACAATGCATTTTAATGTCGTGTTTTGATAAATATCTGATATTATTATACGAGTCATCACTTTTCCAACAAGCTGAAAGCTTTATCGAAATGAAACATAAATGCTAACAGACTGGAAAGTGTCGTAATAAAAGTTATTTCAAAAATAATTTGCAGGACCTACAGAGCAAAAGTAAATAATATACCTTTGATCTGTATTTCCAACCAATCATTTCAATTGATCAGGAGACTCCATTCCGTAGAATCGCCGAGGGTTCCCGATTGAGGTTGATCGTGAGATTGGTGTTCCGAATGAATGGTACTAGCAAGGTTTTTAAAGATACTCAAGACCCGACGTCGACTTTTTTTTTATTTCAAACACTTTTTGTAACAGTTAGGAACAGTTAGGAACATCGCGTAATTGACAAGGTAAATGATTTTAAATAGAGGATAATCGTTTGTTTCAGTGTAAGATCGATTTATATTTCATTTAGTGAACAAACAAAAGATATGTTTTCACGAGTGTTGTTCACGAAATGAAATATAAATCGATCTTACACTGAAACAAACGATTATCTTCTATTTAAAATCATTTACCTTTATTATTCTATTTATTATTCTATTTCTTTATTGCAAAAAATGAGACAAAATGTGAAATTTCCAGGGTATATTTTCGTAAAGAGCGTCATTTTGCACGTGATTGCTACGCAACGTTCATTGTGACGCCACTAATTTCGCCCCCATAGATGACGTCATATAGGATGAAATGCACAAAAGCAGGGTATAAGTTTTTCATAATTTCACTGTTATTGCGGTAAGATTATCAAGTGATAATCTACCGTTATTTCTCGATAAACCACCGAAAAGCATTAAAGAAAGAAAGGTAAATTAATATTGTTAATTTCGTACAAATTGGACGAAGTTGACATATATAATACGTACTTAGTGTATTATATGAAAAAAAATATCTAACGAGGTTGGGAGAATTGAAAATTGTCGAGGCTCTGCCGAGACAATTATCAATTCTCACAACCGAGTTTGATATTTTTTCATATAATACACTTAGTACGTATTATATTTATCTTATAACCTATATTTGTCTTGTTTTCGTCGGCGTTTCTAAATGAAATGCAAGTTTCTAAAAATAACCAAATTATATCATGTTCTAAAAATAACTATGTGATATCATAAAAAATATCATACGGGATGTTATCATACGGATATTTGTATAGTTATAAGATAAAATATTTTCTTACATCTCTTTAGTAAAATCTACATATATTTCTCTTTCTGTGTCTTCACTCACAGTTAATTAAATCGCGGAATTATTTGATTGAACAAAATGTTGATCGTTTTGATTTGTTGTTTATTTCCAATTATTTATCGTCGCTGTCGTAGCATATGCCCAGATACGATTTAGTTGTTACGTAGGATAAAATAAGGATACATGACGAAATACAGCTGAGATCCGCCATGGTTCTTTAACGTGCTTTGTGTAAAGCATCTTTCAACGGGACCTCGGTTTAACGTTCATCCGAAAAACTATCAGTGTATAAGTGTGCCAGCCTCGGAACGAACCCACGCGGTTTTGAAGTCCAGGGACCCGTTTTACTAACGAACGTACGATTTTCTTTTCATAATGACTTGCAACTAAAACCCTGAATGACCCAATCTTATTTCTTCGTGCAATCAGATGTCTTGTTACAATGTTCACACAAAAAATCGTGGCCGTAAGGTCGTTAATAAAACGGAGCTCGGGTATCTACCAACTGAGCTTATAGAGCTGACTGGCATCGTTTTGCACGATTGCGAAGCGTATTTGAACGATTTCGGGGCAATTTTGATTGATTGGAGTGAACGTTTTGAATATTTCTACACGTGAGTGTCAACTTCACGAAAGTACTCATTGTTACTAGTAGAATACGATAGAATATAATGAAAATAAGACCTAACAAGTATGATGTCTATTTATGTCTATTTAATTTATGTCTATTTCTTCTATGTATTTTTTACAGCAAATGTTCTCATACGAATGTAGAAAGCACAATCTATGATTTTTTTATTTTACTCCTGTCGAAGGACGGCACATGTTAGCGATCAACCGTGGTGCGTACGGACCTCCGGCGTCAGACATCCGGTTCGTCCACAACTTTTTCCGAAGCATATCTCGGTTACAGTTAACAACATCGTGAAATTGACAATGTGAATTATCCTGGAACGATATTGGAATGAAATTGATCGATTGCGATGAATGAGTTTTGAATAAAATTAAAGGGAGGTAATCCAATATCGATAATTTTGTTCAGAAAGAACAAAATTAGCGATATTTATTAACCCCCCCCCCTTTAATAAAATATGCAAACAAGTTTTATAAATAGCTTTCCATTTCTTCAAATTCTTTCAGACGCTTACTATTACATTTATGTCAGTATTTTTTCTAGCTTTATCTGTTTTGAATATAGGTGTTCATCGTATCTTTCGAACTGATTTTTGAGCGTTTTTGAATTGTTTGAGTGTGTGTTTGGAATGAATGAATTGAGCGCTGAGTGAGCGACTTAAAATGTTTTTTTTATTGAGATGAATGTCAATTTTACAATGTAACTAACAGTACCTTAAGTCCGGTTGATTTGAAACTAGGCAATTTTAATCCTCACATGATTACGTGAATACGAGGGGAAAAATCCAATTAGCTTATTTTGAAGTCTTTGTTCCTTGTTGATTTTTAAACAATTCAGATCCGATCCTTTGGTCGATATTCAGAAGTGTGACGGACGTATCTTGCGACAATTTGCCTTTTTTTTTTTACTTGTATGGTTTTTTTTCAATATCTACAATCGTATTTCAGTATTATGGTGGTGAATCAGGTTTAGACGTAGGGTTCAACATCCCTTTCAAAAATATTTCAGTCATATGGCGACGACTAGAGCACCTGACTATGTACTCCTGGTATTTATCACACGAGTATACCTTGGTTAATTTGACCCGAATTAGACCTCCGTGGAAAAAATGCTTAAATGTATAGTTCCGCAAGAAAGAGTGAGGTCCGAGAAACCGTTATTTCCTATCATTTTCAATGTAAAATTGATCTTTGATCACTCACTTAAAATTGCAGGTCTATATTTACCAACATATTTCATGAATCAACAAAATGTATATAACATTCAATACCGTTTGTTATTCATTCCTATGGAAGCACGTGCAATGCAGAGTAGGAACAATCAGATTTTTTATTCATATAAATAGCAGGGGTCAGATTCGGGACAATAAAACCGCTCTATACTACCATTTCAGCCTTTCCAAGCCTCCAGCTGTTATTCCACATAGGTTTACGATTATCGTATCATTGGTATTGTGAAACATTATTGACCTGTCGCTCATTTAATATTCCTGTTGACCTTCATTGATATTCGGAACCCACTTCCTTATATAGATTTGAATACATGAACGTTACTGTCAAATAATACAATATACCGTGTTGTTATAAGTGATCAGAAATAGCTATAGGGGACTTCGGCACAGGTAGTGATGACGTCATCAAAATATGAGTGGTTGGCGTTTCCAACCATTTTTACATACACAAAGAGCAAAAAATCCAATTTTCAAGTAGTAAATTTATACATTTGTAATGATTTATTCCAAGTGATGAAGGTGTCAAAATGTAGATAAATCACCCCTTCTTCTGGTTATGCAGTTGTCATCATGTGACAATGTCTTTGAAACGAATAATTTGTGTCGAAATATAACCACCCAGAGAGTCATACGAATCCAAATGATTCGTAGTTGAGCAACCAAAGTATCGGAAATGGGACACGAATAAAGCTGTTATTACGTCATTTTTGGCCACACAGCAATGAAATATGTTAGTTTGAATTTCAATGCTGATTTTTTTTTTTTATTTTTTCTCAGTAACGATATTCATCCCGTCTCAGAACATCCAAACTTAGATTTAAGTTTTGTATTTATCCTTAATGGTCTTTACAACATAAATCCAGTCATTTTAACCTAGGAAAATTGAGAATCGTCCAAAGCTATCCAAATATTAAATCCAAATTGATAAAAATGAAAACACATCCACGTTTAGAAATTAAGGTCATGTTAGGTCATGTTAGATAATAAGCGAACGTTGCAAATCCAAGATATTCGGATGAAACGGCTTTTCGAACACATACTGTTAGGTACAAAAACCCTAACAGAGAGTTTACATTATGGGACATGAAAAACATTATCGGCACTCATCACACAAACATGTGTCATACAGATTGTCATTCCTAACCCAATGATCTATACTACACGGCGAATCTCTATGATCTGACCATAACCGGATGCGCCAATCATTATTGTCAATGTCATAAAACGGTAGCCGCTTATCCCACACACGTGCACGGGTCATTAAGATCGCCCTTACTCACGCAACGTTTTATACCACATTCCTAATTTTCTTTGATCTGCATCAATCAAGCCATGTCATTTGCCACTCATTGGTTGCTTTCAGTATGACACAACTAGTCTTTGAGCCCAATGTGTGAAAGCTTGGTTTACACATCAAATATTATGCTTAATCAGACATAGAAATAACATGCTGTCATAGAAAAAGTCAAAATATTCCACATGCTTCAAAACATTGCAACTATAGAATTGCAACATTTGACTGATTACAATCCTCCGAAGGCCATCTCGTTGATATTATAGAACTATTACAGTCACGCAAACACATACTTTTTGTAATCTTTGTAATAATTAGCAGAAGTGTAGAATTTCAACCAATCAAATTATTGACGGATCCTGAGGGGGATTGCAGTGAGGGGTCGAAGATGTGTCATTAAATTATCATAGAGAAATTCGATTAAAACTGGGCACATATAGGAAAAGGCACCATCTATATTTTAAGTTCCAAACCTCTTTACAGAAATCCTGTATCCACCACTGCAAATGATAAAAATGTTTTCGAAATGATAAAATCATATTCATTTATAACTTACTATATTCATTCATTCATTCATTCATTCATTCATTCATTCATTCATTCATTCATTCATTCATTCATTCATTCATTCATTCATTCATTCATTCATTCATTCCTCCTTCCATCCGTCCAACCATTCCTCCATCCATCCGTCCATACATCCATCCGTCCGTCCATCCGTCCGTCGCCGCCGTCATAGCGCAGTTGGTAGCGCGTCGGACTGTAAATTTACAAGTCCCGGGTTCGATCCCCGACGGTGGCACTCATTCTTTCCGACTATTTGTCTCTCACCAATGGGTTGATAAATCGTAGACCTATGCGTGATAGCAGCTGGAGGCTTGGAAAGAATGTGATGGTTGTACTGGTGAGAGAAATACCAGGAATCCATTGTTAGGTGCTCCAGCCACCGAGATATAACTTGACTGAAATAATGTTGAAAGCGGCGTTAAACTCCATGCAATCAATCAATCAATCAATCCACCATCCGTCCTTCCATACATCAATCCATCCGTCCATCCATCCATCTGTCCGTCCATCCGCCCGTCCTTCCGTCCATTCGTTTGTTTGTAATTTCGTTCGTTAGTTTGTTCGTCCGTTCGTCTGTTTGTCCGTCCGCCTGTCTTACTAGCCGACTTTGAATTCATACGTCAGTCGGTCATGGAACATTCTTACTACCATAAAAAATCTTCAGTTTGAACACTTTGTATTTAAACAGGTCAATTAGCCCAAATCGAATACCTTTTCACTGTTTTCAACAAGGTGAAAGGGTTTGTCTAACAAATAATCGATAATGACACCACTTGCCATTCAAGAATCAATATTCCCTTATTAGGGAATGTCATTAGGCATCTAAGGAAAATTGTAACATGCCGAAATATTTTGTTATAGTGTGACAGATATTGTTTGGATATATAGTGGCTAAATTTTGAGTGATTGGGAAAGACTATCAATGCCGATTTACCGAACGATTTTGTTCGCATAAACAAACAAAACATAAACCTTTTTTTTATAATAATAAGATATTAAAGAAAAAAAATAATAATCAGGATCAGATAAAATCAAGATAAATCAGCGGTAAAAATGATAAATGTTTGCAAAAAATCAACCAAATCGATGTTATTCTTTTTTGATAGTGGTGTTTTCAAAGCATGGTTATTATTCCAAATTCGTGTTATTTTCTTTATAAACATGTTTTCTGAAAAGTTCGAATGATTGACTTGTCAAAAATGTATTGTTTTGATACCTTTTTCCTCAAGTAAAGCGATAAACGTGATGTAGATTGGGCAATATTTACATAAATTAAATAGTGCGAGGCGATTCAACGCCAACCATTTAATTGGCTATTGGGCTATGACGTCATACCGAAGTTCCCTATAGGTATAAGGTCGGAGACTTGCATTGCAAAGGTCCGAAGATCGAATCTCCCTCTCGTTTTTTTTTTTGTAATACGATGTTTCTTTTAAGGCCTTTTAGATCTGAAAGAGAAATATATATATAGAAAAAAAAAAAAAAAAAACACAAAAAACAAAAAAAAAAAAAAAAAAAAACACGACACAGATTATTCAAATATGTTCCCTGTTCTGTATATATTTTCCTTTTGATACTCTGCATCAAGTGATTTCCTATTGCCCAGTAGCCTACGCACAACACATAAATGGGTTTTAGAAAAGTACGGGATGAATTAATCACATTCCTCTTTTTCTCGATCTCTGTCTATATCCGATGGTCTATTCCGGAAAGTAATGAAAAATAGGATCAAGAACTCCATAAAAAGAATTAACAGAAGTAACTACAAGCATAGGAATGTATAAAAGAAAGGAAAACAGTTATCATATCATTCGCATTAAATTTCATGAACGAAAGAAGAAAATTCAATTCAGTAGCTGCGTCAGAAAAAAAGGCAAAGTTGACGACCAAAAACCTGGTGACCTCAGCTTGAACAGGTTTAACTCAGCTTATTAATTCCATGAAAATTAAAGAAATATGGAATTTGATAGAGAAAAATACTACCATTACAAAATAGTACAAACAAGAAATTAAAGAGACAATAAGATTGTTTCTTTATTTAGTAATAATCAAAATAAAAATTAAGTTATAACAATTTTGAAAATATAATTACTTTATCCAACTCCGTGCGTATTCGAACCGGGTCTGTCAATTTATTGTCAGTTAGTTACTTAACGGTTTAGACCACTGCGCTACGGACCCAATTATAACTATTGCATCATTTTATCTGATATTAAAGTAAAATTCTGAAAATGTCCTCGCGGATATTACCGAAAGGTAACGAAAATTAATGAGTGACAGGTCAACTTTGTTTGCCAATAGGAGATATATATATTCGGAAAGGCTGAGAACCGCCGTCGGGGATCGAGATGGCTGTACACAATTTATATGACAAAACAGAATTGAAACGGCCATACAAAGTGAGTTGAGCACTTAAATTTGAGCATACTTTCTGTATATATGAATGAATTTATAATTTAAATGAAGCAGTTGGTTTAAATATAGAGTAACAGTATAATTCGGAAAAAATTAACAAAATATACAGTTAAAAACATCTTGAAATTGACACTCATTCCGATCAATATCATTCTTAATCATTTACTCAGCGCGCCATTCAATCATTCCAAACACTCACTCTCACTGAAATCGATCAAAAACGCTCCGAAATCATTGAAAAACATTTTAAAATCGTTTAGGACTTTCTACAATAAATTCAAG
Source organism: Fragum whitleyi (assembly GCA_948146395.1). Taxonomy (NCBI): domain Eukaryota; kingdom Metazoa; phylum Mollusca; class Bivalvia; order Cardiida; family Cardiidae; genus Fragum; species Fragum whitleyi. Next base: position 19,587,496 of record OX411557.1, read on the forward strand.
TCGATTTATTTATTCTATGATTTTATTAGCTGGTGTTGACTTTGAAGTGTCTTATTGGTCAACGATAGACATACAAAGAGAAAAGAACGTATATTTTATTAAAGGGAGGTAATTAATATTGCTAATTTTGTTCATCTTGAACAAAATTAGCAATATTGGGTTACCTCACTTTAATTTCACACAAAACCCTAATCACACACTTATTCGATTTCATTCTGAAATCATTCCAAAATCATTCATTGTCAATTTCACAATGTTCTGTTTTTAACTGTACAAGGTCAAGGTCACAGATGGATGTCCAAGTACAAACTTATGCCAGGAGTACACAATCAACATTTATAAATGAATTATAAAATATCTTGACATAAAAGTTACTTCGATTAGAGTTTGTACCATGCAATTGAGTTGTTTAAGTACCTACAAAGTCAAAAGATTGTGTTCCGTACAATCCGTTACTTAAATCGGGAACCCTAGGTGATTCTATGGAACAGAGCCCAGGAATGATAAGGGCACAGCAATCAATAGGGAACCCTCGTTGATTCTACGAAACAGAGCCCAGGAATGATAAGGGCGAAGCAATCAATCGGGAATCCTCGGTGATTCTACGGAACAGAGACCAGGAATGATAAGGGCGCAGCAATCAATCAAGAACCCTCGGTGATTCTACTTAACAGAGCCCAGGAATGATAAGGGCGCAGCAATCAATCGGGAACCCTCGTTGATTCTACTTAATAGATCCCAGGAATGATAAGAACGCAGCAATTAATCGGGGACCCTCGGTGATTCTACGGAACAGAGCCCAGGAATGATCAGGGCGCAGCAATCAACCGGAAACCATCGGCGATCTTTGGGGTTAGACCTTATGAAGTGTAAAGAAGGAAGTCGAGAGTTGGAATTGTCAGGTCGGAAGTATGAAGTGTGGCCTATGAAGTTGGAAGAGTGAAATGTGAAACTCAGGAATGATAAGGGCGCAGCAATCAACCGTGAACCCTCGGCGATCTTAGGGATAAGACCTTGCGAAGTGTGAAGAAGGAAGTGTGAAGTCGAGAGTTGGAAGTGTCGGGTCGGAAGCATGAAGTGTGACTTATGAAGTTGGAAGAGTGAAATGTGAAACCTAGGGATGATAAGGGCGCAGCAATCAACCGTGAACCCTCGGCGTTCTTAGAGGTAAGACCTTGTGAAGTGTGAAGAAGGAAGGGTGAAGTCGAGAGTTGGAAGTGTCAGGTCGGAAATATGAAGTGTGACTTATGAAGTTGGAAGAGTGAAATGTGAAGTATTAAGGGTCGCGTTATTTCAAAAAGATGACGAGCATTTTACATGAGCGTATTTTTCCAAAAGACTTTCTACAATCGAAAAAAATGCAATAGATCTGCAAATAGTAACGAAAATAGATTCATAAGTGATTTCAGCATAATTACACATATTTACAGTAACATATCACAGCGAGTTTTACTCTTTTTTATTGTTTAGAGGTTCGGTACAATGTTAGAAAAGCGTGGTCTAAGTCAGATAGAAAATCTCGTGCCGCGGTATATATTTCCCATATACTATGGCACTCGTTTTCCATCCTATACTTTTTTTCTTCATTTATTTAAATCTGCATCGATTTCCGTCAGAAATTGGAGTATTTTTTCAAACATTTAGGAGACTGATATTTCGAAATTATACATATATAGATAAGTGAAAATGGTGCTACTTTCTTTTGGAATTTATTCATGCCAAATTGTCATTTTTTATAGATTGTTTTTTTGTTTTCTTTATTTTTTTCAAATGACGAATGACGATGAACATATGGACTCCAAATGTAACCCATACGACGCCATAGTTCAATATCATAGATAAATAATATTGGTCAATGGGATCGAAGGGTGTCAAATTGGGTCCCTTCTGGATGACTAAATTAAAGCATGACAAATGCCAGTTGACAGCATAGAAATGCGTAACAAAGTATGTACTAACCACCTTTTTTACAATATTTTAAATTCAAACTAGACGACTAAAAAGAATAATATGGTGGAAACTTTCGTCATACGTTTTGGAAATACAATACGCGTGTTACACTTGCAAGGCAGTGTACAATTTCTAATTGTTTGCAAACCCTGAATTTCAAAAGAAAGGACTTCGACTGTTATTTTTTTCTTTATTTATTATTTCAGGATACAGAATTTTGTAAATGGAAACTTAAGATGTACTCAAGTATACATATCCACTATGCTGATCCCAACAGTGTTTCATACCGTCACATTCAACAATCTTGAGGCGGTCCGTACGCGTGCCGTCACGTTGAAGTTCAAGGTCGTGCTGGTGCCCGTTATTCTGAGATGTAAACACTCGTACAGTGGTACCAGAATGTAGAAGCGCGTGCATTTCCTCGGCCGTGAGCCAAAGCTCGTGTTTGTGCATACCGGGTGGGTCCATATGTGTTGTACTCATGACAAAATGGCTATCTGGTAGATGGCTGCCATCTCCCAACATAGGCGCATTTTCGTAAAGCTTTCCGTAATCCTTCATATTCATTGCCATATCTTGTAGCGCCATCAGGTTTTTCCACGTGACTCCACCCTCGGCGTGAATCGGAAATATTGGATATCTCTGACGGATTTTACCGACCTCGGGGATGTCGGGAAGGTAAATACGAGCGCCAGCCGCACTGACTCTCCTCATCTGAAAAATAACGTAAGCTAGACCGTATATTTTCCAACCAATATTAAAGACCGTATAGTATTTCAACAACTTTTTTCGAACCTTATTCAAATTATGCAATTTTCTTTGCAAATATTTTCCATTTAATTTCTAAAATAAGACCGCATATTTTGTATAAAATTTCCGTAAGACTTCTAACTCAAAGTCTATATTAAAAAAAATCATTTTATAATTAACATAAGGTCAGACCCCACCGGATTGTTTGCATTCCTTGATAAATGCAAAATTTTCTGTTGCCTTCCCGAATATCTTAAGATTCCAAAACGGCTTTCTTAGATCGGCCTTTTGAGACAAACGAACACTAGGTAAAACGAATTCTAGCTATTGTCAAGGCACCGTTTTTCCCGCCAATTTTCGTGGAATATGTAACACCCAACACAATCGTCTTTATCCGACTCAAGCGACTTTTTATTATCTAAAAAACCATTTTAATTTTGTAATCACAAAAAGACTGTAAGGTTTTACAAAAAAAAAAAGAACTTCATAAATAACGTCTCTTCAATATTTTCTGGGTGTTGCTCAAACCCATCAGAATAGTCTGAATCCTGGTGAGATTGAATGAGAGGGAGCATTCTTTTAAATAATCAAAACAATCAAATCTATATTTCTTGAAAAATACAAAAATGTATTAAGAATCCAATCTCTCCAGTGAACGGTTTATGCTGTTCCCTTGAGTGGTCGCTTAATACAATAATTCTTTAGATGTTGCTTTGTACAATTTTTCTCGAATGGTCGGTTTATACCCTTTTTTGATGGTCATTTTAAGCATCATTTCTCGAGCAGTCGCTTTATACAAGATTTCTTAAGCGGTCGATTAAGACGCGTCTAACCGTACCTACCTCACCATGTCTGTCCAGCACACCAACAGCATCTCTTGCGGTATCAGCTGGGTCTCTTTCAACAGTTCCGCCATGATAAAACTCAACAGGTGTCAGATAATATTTACTATAAGCCGTCCCATTGTACGCCTTCTCCTTGGTTTGTCCGCCATTTCTACCGTTCGCAGTCAGAATTGATTCATGTTTACGGTCATGGATTTCTAAGTTGTATGGGTTCCAGCTGGAAATAGGAGTCAGCCAAATGAGTTCGAGGGGTATAGCGTATGTAGTTCGGAGGTTGTAATATGTGCAGACACTCTTGCGGAGCTTTTGGTCATATTTACACTCCTTCACCTCCATCTTCGGAACTTTTGGGTTCGATGTTTGCGCCACAAAAAGGCTGTTATCTGCGAATCCACGATGACGGTTGAGTAGCCCCATAGCCCCGGGTCTTGTAACCTTGTACCATCTGTGATATCTAGCTGTGTTCAGTACCGTGTTGTTCTTTGTATCAATTCGATATTTAAGCATACCAAAAGAGTTATCGGTAAGATATCCTTTATAGTTATCTTTCCCAGGTATTTCCATCATTATTTTGTCGAGAAGTCCATAATTGTAGATACTGTGAGGAACCTCACCGGACTCAGTATCTTGGTAATATTTTCTACCAGCACGAGCTGCAAACCTATAACGGGCCTGTCTGGACGTGCCAAGCTGTGTCATGTTCTTAAACCTGCTCATACGTACGGACAAATCATCGATGAGCTCTATATCTTTCAGCCGGACCCTTGTCTGTATTGGGTGACAAACAATTCTGTAGTTCCACTGTGCGTAAACAGGTCTACCTTCGACGGTCACGTTTATGATAGTAGTAGGAAGAAATGAGAAGTTTTCGAATTGATTCTTGCCACCAGTTGACGCCATGTATCGGATTTTTTCTTGAAGATCAAACCAGCTCTTTGCGTCCAAGAAATGACGGTCGCTCTCGAAGGGTTCCTGAATGTCCTTAGTATCGGTTGTCCAGGAACCTTCAAGGTAACAGAGAACAGGTTTGAAGTAGGGTTCATAGTTCCTGATTTTGGGATTCTGTTCGTGGAAGGCCTTGAAGTATTGTCGCATTTCAGCAATCTGGTCATTAATATTCTTCTTGTTCTTGACCGAGGGAGGAGTTGGTGGGAAAGGGATATTCTCCACTGCGTTCCAGTTCTTGCTTGTTCTCGAGGGCATCACGAGTTTATAATCGTTGTGACGGGTTCGGAACTCGACTCCGTTTAGAACCACGATCAGCTCTCCCATTCCGACCGTCCGGTCGTAGTTCGAATGCTCGTGAATGGCAGCTGTGGAACCGGAAGTGAACGTGGGTCTCTGGTAATCGGCAACCCCACCATTATTCAGACGGATGATTTTAACTCCCGAATCACCATCTGATCGGATTCGTTCTTCAACGAACAGCTGCTGAAGCATCACCTGGCGAGACAAACCGGCAAGTGTGTCCTGCACAGATGACTCGAAATCTCGAAGTTCCTTTTGGATTTGTTGCAACGTCGGAGTTGTAGAGGCCCCAAGTGTGGTGCATACAAGCGCGGCCAACAAGCCCAAGAAAAGGTACCCCATGGTCGGTTAACTGAAAAAAGGAAAAAAATATATTTTTGTGAAAGACGAAGGTACCTCGTGGTTAACTTACAAAAGTGTATCAAACTCTTCGTTTAGGATTAGAGATTACAAACGGTGAAAGTTGCTTAAAATTTATACCCCGCTTTGCGCGCAAGTGTGCTTTCAAAGCGTGGTATAATCCGATAACAGTTTGCACTGTTTTGTCATCCAGAACGCAGATCTGGCTTTCGTCAAACTTTATATTTGACTGATCGTCATTCAAATAGACGCAGATTATGAATGGTTTTGACGATTTGAATTTACCATTGTTCTGACACAAACTATGTAGAAAATGTCTCGCCATGTTTGTTATTATATCATTTCAATCTGTAGCAAAATTAAAGGAATGCATTTGGAAGATGAATTCCGTCTAGAATGTATAACAAAAGTACTATCTATCATTTACTCTGCAAACTTATTTCATACAAAGTAAGTTTGCTAGCAATCGCTTAGTAAACACCTACTTATAAAAAAAACCTAGTCTATAAATACAACAAACCTGCTTCGTGAATGTTTTAATTCCGACCTTAAACGAGATTTCCTTATCTTTTTAACTTAAATTTGAGTCGGCTGACCTTACTCACTGACCATTCACGATACTGATCTGTGATCATTGCCTTAGGAAGTGCATCGGTATGAACATTGACCGACTCACGATTTTAGACATTAAGGTCTTAAGGTCTTTAGGTGTGAAAGTCTTTTGCACTTTTAGGTTAAGATGGTCGATAAGATTCATATTATAAAACACAAAGATACACTTTTAGTCCGTTCCAAAGTCAAATTAATAATAATAAAAAAAAAGCTAGGAAGAATCATCTTGATGAATTAACTAATTAGCAGACGACATAATTTAAGACTGGTCCTATTTTAAAATGTTGCAGACGTCATTTTGGGGGGACGTTTCTACGTCCACTAGTGTTAGTATATGTGAACATTCCTGTCAGCTGTTATTAGCTTTTCAAAAATGTAGTGCCAACTTGGGTTCAATTTTCTTCTTTACAAGACTTATCTACGCACGACAACTGTGCATTTTGAAAATGGTATTATACAAGAATTCTAACAGTGACCCGTTAAGCAAAAAGGGAGCATTGAAAAAAATGTCTTTGTTTTTAAAGAAACTCTTTTTTTGACGGGTACTTAGTTCCATTTTCTATTGATTTTCTTCTCTTCATTAACAAAGTTTTTAACGCAGTGATAAAATAAACCAGTCTGTATTTTTTATGAACTTAGGAAGTTAATTTATTATGATTACATGTATTTGAAATAGCTTAAGCAAAAGAACATATTTTTTTCCTTTTGCTTGATATATATGTGAAATGGGGGTTCTACGATATATAATCTATTTTTCAAGCTCAAACGGTGTTTAGACCGCAAAAAATGAATATCCCCCGACAATACTACAATAAAAGTATATCGCAGTATTCGGGGTTTGTTTAAGCACATATATAGAAGAAAATCTATTAGCCTACAATGGTTTAATTTGCTTGTTAACAGATATAATACATTTGTACATTACTGTTATCGGTTCACACACTCCACTTTTTGATAAAATACTACACCGCTGATAATTTTACTATGGAATGTTTACAAATAATCCATATCACTGTCAACGTGGGAAAATGACGATCTATGATCCTTGGCAATTTGCCAGCCACTGACAGGACTGTCCTTGCCTGGACGTTTGCCAATATTTTTAATATCTTTCGCCATATTTTGTTCTTATCAAAAAGGGGTGTTTTACACCTTGTACCGGAAAGCAAAGTTATAAACAATTTATAGATAACAAATAGATTAAATACCGTGTTTATTCTAATTAATCTTAAGTAGTTTAGAAGTGAAGCATTTTTATTGCATTATGTCATATTTATAATTATTTTATCCATGTAGAATATTTTGGTGGTGGATCATTTATAAAAATAAATTTATTAAACAAAATTATGTGTTTTTTATTTTTTTTTTTTTTTGAATAGCACTAAATGCCTGCTCTTTCCCCTCTTCTATCAACTTTTTTCTTTCTACTTCACTCACATCTGATTGTTTTGAGCGAGTCTTATCTTTGAGATTATTATATCTTTCAAGTTCATCAAGAACCGTCTTAAATTCTTGCTCTGATATTTGTCCATCATTCAATGTTTTTGAAATCAAATCTTTCACACTGTTTAACTTACCATCAGCTAAAGTCTTAATCTCATAATGTTTCTTCGCTTTCGAATGCAGTCGCCTTCTAATAAACTTTACACATACACCCGCTACCCCACACACTACTGCTACGATTTCTAATGGCAACATTAAAGGCATCGCAATTCCAATGCCACCCAAAATCACACTCCCAGAAATGAGAGTTGTATCAATTCCATCAGTGGCATTTATACTCCTTTTATATTTCTTATACAATGACTGCCTATTATCCCTTTCCTTAATTAATGTCTGCTCGATTTCTGATATTTTCTGTAATCTATAATTCTGCCCATCTTGCAAATCTGTATACAAACTCGGTGCCGTAGGTTGTTTTATATTTTATTATTACAGACCAAAAAAAATTAAAACAATTCAATTAACAACGAAGCAACTGTATTTTCTGTTGTTGCGTTTCCCTTCTTACATACAAAATTAATTACACTTCCAGCATCAATAATAAACGATTTATCAAAATTGTCATGCTTTCTTGATGTAGTGTTAAGTGTTATTTCACAACCTGGTAATATTTTTTCATTTACAGAAATACCCACCGACACTTCGCCACTCCTTTTTTTACATGAAATAGCTATACCTAAAATTTGACCACGACGCATCATCACATAACCAGCACCGTCTTCTCTACCACCATTCCCAAAAGAAAACACTTCATCCTCTACAAGAGCCCCTTTACTTTCTGCAAATATTGAAATTACCAACTTGTCTTTGATATTATTAATGCTATTTCGTAATAAACTATTGTTTATGGCCATTTCCTTTACATTTTCTCTAAGTTCATTATGCCTATCTACCTGTGTATTTATTTCTTGAAACAAAATGCTTCTACTATCATGAACACTTTGCTGAAAGTCTGAAATTCTCTGCTCTAAATCTGTAATTGGTCTCACTCGCTTATGCAAATCATGAATATGCTGCTTCAGGACTTCAAAGTCGTCGTTTCTTCTATGTGATTTGATTCCAAAGATACTCATTTTTTTATAGTGTGAAAATTAAATAATTTCTAAAACAGCACTCATTGGCAAACCATGGTTATCTATTTTTTTGTTGTATTTATCTCTAACCGATATTTCAAATTCTGTAATTGCTCCGTTTGACAAATATTTATATTCTGGATGCTCAAATCTTACAGACACAATATCACCATATGCTTTATTTTCAATTGGTACAACTGCTAATATTGTGCTTGGTTTCCCATTGAAATAGTTCTGTGATGTGTTTAATTGCTCTAGATGGATATATAGAGATTTTACTGTTGCAAAATCAAGACATTTATTACCAAAATGAGTAGTATTTGCTTTAAATATTCTTTTATCAAACCCTAGCATCAACTTGAGTCCTTTACTTATCTTGATTTCATTATCAGTAATTAATGATGCAATACCATTAGTTTCATTCACAGACAATGAAATGTTTAAACTTTGAAATAAATCCACAAGTTGTTGAAAACTATAATAACCATCCTGAATGCGATGAGGTCTCTCTTTACCCTTTTGCACATATTCATTAACAACATTATACCAACCCAGCGTATATGTGAAACTTTTCAATCCAACCCGTTTGTTCCCATCTCTGTTATCAATATACTGTTGAAAATTAATAGTGTTATCAATGTTTGAAATTATGTGATACATTTTTTTTTATAAATCATAAAATAAAAAAAATGTCAGTACAAAAAGAATTCAAATATAGCGATGCAGCTCACTATCAACACGCTGGTGTTTTTAACAACAAATCAATTAATATAATAAAACAAAAAATAATAATATCATCTGATGCAAAGAAAAGTTTTCAAGTAGATTTTCCAAACATATTTGAAAACTACCTACTACCACAAGTAGTAACAGAAGAAATAGTAGATAGATGGAATACAAAATGGTTATTATTCTGGCAAAATCAACTAAACTTTGCAATATGGTGTGCAACTACAGGTTGTGGTGTAGATTATAATAACCACATAAGAGCTGGTGGAATGACTGGCTCACTATTCCTATTTCACATCTACTACCAAACAAGAAGAATATTATTTGAACTAGGAATTGCACTACCACAAGATAAAAGTTGGAATGCATTTAACAATAGCTATGACCGTGGTGCTTATGAAAGAATATGTAAAGAATTTAACGTCGATCCAAATTCAGACTGGAGACAAAAATTATTCCCAAGTGGTGACAGTCTTGGAGTAATCCACACAACTAGCCACACTGCTTGGAAAGGAACAGATTTTAGACATGACAATTCATCCCAACACATCCAAAGCAGCACATCATCGAATTTAGACTTGACAAAAATGACATTTGGACCAGAAGTATCAGGAGGAAGAAAATGTGGAGTATCATCATGTGAATATCTTCCACCAAAAAAAAATTCACATTGACTATTTACAACAAGTAGATGGTGTTAAAAATGTTTGGACCACATTTATACTAGATTCCTCATTAGGTTTCACAAGAGCTGGAGTTGAAAGAATAAACGAATCAATAAGAACATTTTGCTGGGCTATACTTGGCTCACAATCACAAACAAGAACAGATATTTTAGGTACTGGAACTGCATTTGATGCACAAAAACAATTTCTTGCAAATGTTGAAGATGCAATTAATGGTCCTATAGATTTACCAAGCCAAATTTCAAGATACCAAGAAACTTTAAAATATGCTCGTAGTAAAGTTGATTTTGTCTATGGAATAGGACTATATATGTCACCAAGTGATATGGAATTAAGAATTGGTACAATTCAAGATTATAATAATAAAATTGTAGTAGCAACAAAAGACCAAGAACTTGGTTTGAATAATAATGTAAATATAAAACCAATTCCACCAAAACAAAATACAGAATTAAAAGGAACTCCAACAAAGCAAACACAAACAGTACAAGTCAGTTCTGAGGATTATAAAAAAATTACAACCTATGCAAAAGAGCATTATTTACCAAAAGATTGGGTTACAAAAGCTGCCAATACACCAGGATTTTTTAATTCATACGTGAAACAACACGCATATCTACTTGATGCTGTTGCTATGCATCCTCATATTACCGTTAATACAAAACCATCTAGTATAATTATACACCATACTACCCCTCCGCCTAAAATTACCCCTGTTATGTTACCAGAAAAAAAAATAGCAATTCAACATGAAGATAACAAAACAGCATTAATAGTTAGTAGCATAGCAGTTGGTCTTATCACTTTATTTATTTATGAAAATACTTTTTAGCAGCAGCATACAACAACCCAACAACAAGAACAACCAATGCCCATAAATGTTCACCAAACCAGTTTACAACCTTTCCAGTTGTTGATAACAACCACGACACAATAGAACCAATCACACCTGGTAAAGCGGTTGCAGTTTTTCCAGCAAGACTAGCCAATAGTTTTCCAAGATTGGAAAGTTGTTTTTTTATCCAGTCCTTTGCATTTGATGTTGGTTGTTTGCTTGGAGGAGTTGTTGCACCAGATGGAAGAACGGCTTCAACAATAACACCAATAATCATACCAATAGCAGTCAAAATACTGACAATCGTTATACCTTGTTCTCTGAATAATGTTCTCAACCTCTGACCAAGTGTTGTGTCTTCTTTCAAAATCTTATTTATGGTCTCCTTAATCCTATTAACCTGACTCCTCAGTTTGTCTTTATTAACATTTATCACTTCCAACCTTGCACTTCTTTCTGATTCTAAATCTGATATTCTTGATTGAATCTGTTTCTTTGTATTTTCATCCTCTGTATTAGCAAGTTTTTCCTTTTCCTTTGCTATTTCTTTATTTGTTTCATTAAGTTTCATTAACTCATTCGCTATTTCCTCTTTTACACTTGTCATTGCTTTCATAATGCCATCCATTTCTCGCTTTGTCATGTCTGTTTGGGTTTGTCCATCACTACGTTCCTCTACATCCCAGAACTCTGTTTCCATATTCTTAACTGCAGTTTCAACTTCATCAATTGTGTTTGTTAAATCTTGTATTTCTTGTGATGAATAAAGATCTTGCATAGGAATGTTCTCTGCTTCAATTTTGTTTCTTGTTTCAAGTAATTGTGCTAACTCCTTTCTACCTTGATTCACCCTAGTTGCAAGAGATTGATAATCAGTTATTCCTAAATTTTCTCTAACAAAATCAACACCATATTTTTTTTGAATAGTGTCAATTGAATAAAATTGTAATATAGCATCCAACTTGTTAGACTTGTAATACGAAAGAATGTAATCTTCATTCATGTCAAATACACTTTCCACACCAAACAAAGGTCTGCCTTGTTTATCTTTTTTTAAAATCCAAATAAAATCATTAACATCATCAGGTAATGTTTCTTGATTTCTATCATAAAATCTTTTTGTCATCTGTTTCAGTAAAGAATTTTCTGCATTTTTTCTGTCATCTCCTGTAAGAGTATCTAATGCTTTATATTTAGTATTCAATGTACTTTGAAACTGTTCTTCATCTGTAAAAGATGTTCCTGCTTCGTCTATATCGTCTCTGTCATATTCAGGGTTGTGAAATTCCATTCCACCTTCAGCCATTATTTATTTATTTATGAAAAAATATTTTTGTCTAAAAATAAAAACATGTTAACATACGGAGATAAACTCAACCCTTACAGAAAAGTAAGAGAACCACGAGGAGTAAAAGGAATTCGTCAGAGTGTAGTAATAACAAATAACCCCAGCACTATAGATCAGAACCAACAATTACTAGTCAGATTTCCCAATCTCAGTAATAACGATGTTATCTTACCAAGGTCTGCACGTCTTGCTTTTGAAATTGAATTAAAAAGCACAGATGATAATGCAACAGTATACCAAAACCTTGGAAGAGCCATCATTAAAAAGACAACAATACGAATATCAGGTAATGAAGTGATGTCAATCGATGATAGTGATATTTACCATTGCTATGTTGATTTGTGGAAGTCCCCTTCTGAACGTATTAATATGGCATATCAAGGTATTGGTAACGATAACATGTTAAAACACAGAGTTGGTGCTGGTAATGCTTCCTCAGACAAAGAAGACCAAGCCATAGCAAATGCATACAAAAACAGATTTTGCATCCCACTTGATTTTGAACTATTAGAAACACATATGCCATTCTACCAAGCAGGTCTTGGTGATAGACTTGAATATGAACTTACTTTCAATGATTATGATAAAGTGATTAAATCAACAGACGCAACATCAACTTATAAAATTAAGAATATATGTCTGGAATTTGATATGGTGTCTGATACAGAACTTGTCAGACAAATAAGACAACATTATGATGGGAAAATGACTTTCTTGTACGACCGTATTCTACGACACAGAAAAATAGTAAAGAATAAATCTGATACACTGTGGAACATAAACTTGAATGTTCCTGCAAGAAGTATGAAAGGCATCCTCATGATATTTGAAGACCCAGAAAGAACAAGTACTGAAACATTTTATAATCCAAAGATAGAAAAGGTAGAAATGACAATAGAAGGTGTTCCAAATCAACTTTACAGTCAAGGAATGAAAGCATATCAACAATGGGATGAAATTAACAAATTCTTTGCTTTGACTTCAAAGAGGAACAAGGAAACAGATAAGATTGCAAAAGATTTATATTTCACTAATACAACCTTGGAAAAGTATCTAACTAACAACTACGCATTGTGGCTTGATTTACGAACGACAGACGATAATACACTACACGGTTCTGGAAGAAGAGTAGAGAATGCATCAGAGGGCATCACGATTCAAATAACCAAGGAACAAGGGTCAGATGAAACAATAAATGTGTATTTGTTTGTCATACAAGATGCACAGATTAATTTTGAAGATGGTAGATTTAAAGAAGTTTTGTATTAATTTTTTTTTACTATTAATAAAAATGGAACTACCAAAATATCCTCACTGTGCAATAATTTGTGGGCAAACCGGTTGTGGTAAAACTGAATTTGTTTTGGATTTGCTTGAAGGTGAATACAGAGGTGTGTTTGAACATATTGTTATTCTTTGTCCAACTATACAATGGAATAGAGCATATAAAAATCGCGAGTGGATTGGTGATGTTAAGAAACCAAAAAACAAGAATGTTATAATTGTAAATCCGGTTATCAATGGTGAAGAGAAATTACAAGAACTATTAAGAATGTTTTTCAATAAATATGCTGGTTCTCCTACATTATACATCATTGATGATTGTAGTGCTACAAAAGAATTAACAAAGAAAAAAGACATGCTGTCAGATTTGGCATTCTCTGGCAGACATGCGGAACAATCAGTGTGGGTTATTTCACAGAGATATAATTCAGTGTTGAAGGACTTGAGAGAGCAGACCAAGTGGTTGTGTATTTTCTACACTAAAGACAGAGATAGTTTTGAAAATTGTCTTCGAGAGAATGATGTCATTCCGACACTGGAAGAAAGACAGAGAATAAAAGATGAATTATCGAAGGTAAAGCATCGTAAGTTGATATTGAGAACAGACCAGCCTACTGGGTATTGGCTTGTTGATAAGTAATGCTTTTTATTTTAGCATTGTTAATAGAAATGACAGCAAATGCTTTGAGCAAATTAGCAATACTGTTAGTAAAATCTGTGATAAATATCAATAAAATTAGCAATGCTGTTAGCAAAATTAGCAATGCTATTAGCAAAATTAGCAATGCTATTAGCAATACTTATAAAACTTTAATAATGCTTTTAGAAAAAACATGTTAGTTGAAATATTATTAATTATATCTACATGTATAAACATATCAGTTGGATGTTTGATATTATTTTATTATTTTAGATTAAAAAAAATATTCCATATTATAAAAATGAACGCTGAAGAATTATTGAACACTGAAGAATTAAATCATGTAGAACAAGACACTAAACGAGAAAGATTATCTGCCATTGTTGCTGGAGGTTGCAGCAAGCAATATTTAGGTCGTGAATTACAACTCTCAGATATAGATGATATGTCTGCTGAGCAAATCAATAAACTTTATTGTAGGTATGAAGCACGATTAGGTGCAAGTATGACAAAGACATTGGGAAATTCTTTCATAAGTTTGTATGTGATGGGTGTATCCAAGTACTTTAATGTAATCAACCCACCAAAGTTAATAGAAGATTTAGAGGAAGACCCTTTTATCAACCATGCTTTAACTAATGTTTGTTGTGAGATGTATTATAAATATGGTATGTATTTGGCTCCTTTTACTGCAATGCTGACAACAGCAAGACATATTGATTTTAATAAAAAAGAAAATTTTGACAATATTATAAAAGATGATGAGTGAAACTGTTAAATCAGAAGACATTCAATCTGAAACACCAAATAAAACAAAAAACCCAAAACGTGTTGAAGCAGGAAAAAAAGGTGCAGAAGCAAGAAGGTTAAAAAGAATGAAGCAACCTGTCATGGAAATAACAAAACCTGAAAGTACACAACCAGAAAAAACAGTAGAAAATACGTTCAAGATAGATGCTTATTTGCCGGCTTGCATAATCATATTAGGTATTGCAGTACTATATATGTATAGAAACAAACCTGTTCAACAGGTCAATGAACCAATCAATGAACCTATAGAAACTGATACAAAACAGTATGACCCTTTTGAATTTAAAAAAAAAAATATTTTTTTATGAATACATAATACAAATGACATCAATAGACGGAAAACAAATTGCTAACATGCTATATCATGCTGGAGTGGAAACAATGTTAACTGTTGGTTATTCAGAACTTGGTAGGAAGGTATTTAAAAGACCAGCACCTAAAGTTGATTTTAATATGGGGGATATTGGAATGTTGTCATTAGATATTTTACTTGCAATGGCAACACGAGATATGTTAATAAAGCAGGGTATTATTCCTGCAGATATTATGAAGTAATTATCTTTTTTCTTCTTATAAAAAATGGCAAGTGCAGTTGCAATGATGAAAGGTGGTGCATTAGTTAATGCATTAGCATTCTCGGGAAGCAATTATTTGTTCTCCAAGATGGGGAGTCATGGCGATGAAGAGCGAGAAAGACATGATAAAGCAGTTGAACAGTTAGAAGCAGCACAAGTTGCATGGAATAAAAAAAGAACAGAGAGGTTGGATTTCATAAATGAACAGATGCAAAAGGAGCATCATGCAGAACAGACATTTGATGATGTTGACCAAGCAATGAAGCAGTATTATTATGTGACTGGAAAACAGTTAGACCCTTTACCACCTGAGCCAAAGTTAAGTGATTTTTATACACCCTCACCAGACCAACAGAATAGAGAGATTGTTTTTGTGGTGATGGGAATGACAATAACTGGATATGTGGCTTATAAGTTGATGTAGGCAAAAAAAAAAAAATCAAAATTTAGTTTGATGCTTTATTCTTTGGAAATACCAAATCATACGCATGATATTTATTTTTTTTGTTTTTCATGCAAGGTTTAAGACCAAGAGGCCTAATGTAAAAAGGGGGTTCTTTACCCTCAATCTTTTCAGCGAGATGAAGAGGACACCATACTTCACCATTGTCCTTTAATGTTAAAATAAAACTTTCACCATTGCTTGTGTCGACTTTTTTGTACTCAGTTATCGTATAAATTTTCTTGATTTCTAAATCTGTCCATTTCTTTGTATCATATTGACTCTGCGCTTCAAGCAGTTCATCGAATTCGGCTTCTGTGATTGTATCATATTTTGCTTGTTGTGACATTGTTGTTTTTTATTATATAAAATATTCTTAAATATAAACAATGGAGAAGATATACTACAGTCCAAAAGGTTTCTGGAGAGGACACTCGGCTGTTAATAAGTTGGCAAAGGAAGCAAAAGTTAGTAAGAAACAGGCATTAGATTTTTTAAAAAAACAAGCAGTGTGGCAAATTTACTTGCCTGCACCAAAGAAGATTATTAGACCGAGATTCGATGTCACTGCAAAGAATGAAGTACATCAAGCAGATTTGCTGTTTCTACCACATGATAGAGTTGGAAACAAAACATATAAATATGCTCTGACTTTAGTTGATGTTGGGTCAAGATATAAAGAAGCAGAACCATTAACATCTAAAGATAGTAAAGAAGTAGCTAAAGCATTTGAGAAAATTTATAAGAGACATTTAAAATATCCAAAGCTATTGCAAGTTGACCCAGGTAGAGAATTCATGGGTGTAGTTACACAGCTGTTGGAGAAACATAAAGTGCGAATAAGGAGAGGTAGAAGGGATATACATAGAGACCAAGCTGTGGTTGAAAGGTTCAATAGAACTTTAGCAGAAAGGTTGTTTGGTTATCAGTATGCAAAAGAAATTGATACACAAAAAAGAAACAGAGAATGGGTGATGAGGTTGCCAGATGTTGTCAAGGCGTTAAATAAGGAGACGAAAAATCCTCGTAATATTGAAACAAGAAAAGTTGATGCCCCAATTTGTCCTACAGCTAGTGTAAGGTATTTATATCAACCAGGTGAACAAGAAGGTGGTAGTAGAAGACGAGCTACAGACCCTATATGGAGTGTTGATATACACACGATTGATTACCATATAATTACACAAGGCATAAGAGTATATTATTTGAAACTACCTGCACCACAGAGCGGTTTTGTCAAGGAGGAATTACTTATTGTTCCTCCTGATACCCATACGCGTATGTCGTAATTCCATCTGGTTTTATATATCTTTTTGTGTCAAGCGGGGAGAGTGTTGTTTTGTTTATTTTTAATCCATATATGTTGTGTAGCATGGAACGTAGCATGTTCATTGAGTGTGTGTACTTTTTTTTGTTGAATAATGCATCTTTGTAATTTTCAAAGTTTATTTGCTTCTTGATTACATATTTTTTTACACCCTTTGCTTTCTTGATTACCTGTTCATCTGCTCTCATTATGGAGTATAATTTGGGACGCAATCCGATATATTCAGCTATTGCAACACCAGAACATTCATCTTTGAATTTTCCAATAACTTTCTTGTTTGTTTCATCATGTAGTTGGTGTTCTTTTGGATAATCAGAGAAGTCATATTCATCTTTCATCTCATACATATCTTTATAAGCATCTTTTGTTTTAATGTCTACCAGTAGACTGTCAGTATCAGTGTAAAGCAGGGTGCAGTTCTCACCGTACTTTTTTTTCAGAGTATTGTAATACCAATCATACATATGGTGCTTTGACAGTTCTAAAACAGAGAATCCTACATAGATTGGTTTGTTTAGTTTTATTTTTGTTTTATTCACTTGAATGGCAGATAACTCATCAGAGAACTTTACTCTTCTATTAAAGTTTGGTTTGGCTATTATTTTTCTTAGTTTTTCATTTTCACTACCATCTGTTTTTACTAATTTTATATCTACTCTTTTACGTATGTTTCCCATTGTCTTACCAAATACTAAGTTGTTCATAAGTTTAAAGAAATCTTTTTCAAATGTAGTCTTTGCTTTTTTACGTAATTCGGTATTCAGACGTATGTAAGGTTCCATCCAAGGTTTCTCATCAAATTCTAACATTCTATGTATTTTTTTTAACTTCATACCAAGTTTGAGATAGAGTGCAAGATTTTTATAATGTACTACATATTTTTTCTTATTCATTAGATTGGGTACAAGTTTATCTGTTTTTAACAATCCTTTGTTATCAAGTAGTTTATTTTGATAGTCAGACAACCATTCTTCTTTAACTTCAAGTTTCTCAGGTGCAAGTGGATAGTCATTATGTAGTTTATGTAAATGTTTGGGGTATTCTAAATCTACTTCATATATTCTTCCTTTACCTTTTTGTAATGGTGAAAGTTTTCCAGTTATCCATTTAAATCCACCATAAGGAAGTGGTTGGCTCATTGAATGACCATATAAGTTATTTGCATCAAAATACATTATGTAATAGTCTTCTTCATCTGGATTATAATCTGCTACATATTTATTATTTGCTTTTGCGTGTCTTTTAGAAACCATACTTATTCCACCTCTCATTCCTTTTTCAATGAAAAGATGCATATCCAAATCTGTTAAAAGTTCTAAGTCTATTTTAGTGTATTTTAAAAGGGCATCCCAAGACAATCCCGGTGCTGTGTAATAATGTAGAGGGTCAAGTTTATAGTTATTCATACATGTTTCTCTGAATTTTTGAAAAACATCTGCAAGTAAGAGAACATCTGTTTTAAGGTATAGGTCGTGATAATCACCAAGTGTCTTACAGTTGAAGGTTTTCCACACAGTTTGAGCATGTTCATAGTCTTTTTGTTTAATGTTTTCATCTGTTAAACTGCTATAAAATTTTTCAATAGGAGGTAATTGTGTTTCATCAAATCTTTCTTGGCTGTCTATATATTCATATGGATAGACACCTTTGCGTAGGATGGTATCCGTTTCGTTACCAAACACTTCCCTTGATAGTTTAAAATCAGAATTGTCTGTTGCATCAACTAATTTCTCTAATGATGAAGCCATGAACTGAAAACTGTCTAAGAATTTAAGTTGACCAATGCTGAATGAGATGTATTTCTCAGAATTATTTGCAATACATGTAATGTTTCCCCTTGTTTTGTGTATTTTCTGCATAATAGGATGACTGTCATATCCTTTTAAGTTATGAAAGACAACTGGAATTTTAGTTTTATATGGTTTAATTGCAAGTTTGAGATTGCAAAATTTGTGTGCTGCACCTCTGTATTCACCGGTGAAATGACAATGATCTCTCACCTTTGGATTTTTTTTATTGTTAATTTCAGATTCACATATCCAACAGTGGGTAGCATTTTCATAATCCTGTAGGTTCTGTTCTGTCATTATTAGTGGTTTAGGGTGTTTGAAAATATTGTTAATATTTTCTACTTCACATTCTAGATGATTTAGAAAAATCTCTACAGCATCGTCACCTCTGTATATTACTGGTTTGTCTGCTTTATTATCATATCTAACAACTTGATATCCAAATCCACAGGCTTCATGTTCACTTGTTATTTCTGTATTGTCTCCTTTTTGTTCTGTTTTTGGTTTTATTGTGCTTTCAAAATCAGCATAGATTACAAATGGGACAGGCATTTGATTTTGATAGTTTTTAAACTTGATATGTTCTTTTGATGGCATTTCTATTCGCATTGAAGATTTATTAATGCCTTCACAGTCTTCTTTGTGTTTGATTAGGAGTTCTTCACGTGAGAATCCATAAAGACATCGGTCACAAAAGTGTGTTTTCTCTTTGTGTTTGTTTTGGTCGTACAGCAGTCTGTTCAGGTTCTTTATCCAACAATAATGGTATTTTGTTTCTATTTTATACTGGTCTGCATCAAGATTATAGTCTTCATCTGAATCATTATCAACTTCAATGTCTTCTGTTATAAGGAGTAAATTTATTCTTTGGAGTTCTTTTGGTTGTTCAGATATGAAGTATGGAGACACTGTAAGTTTCTCTAATTTCTTTGATAGTGTATACCCGTAAACGTTAATTGCAAGATTGTTTTGTCGTTCCACCTTTGACATTTGTGAGATGGGTGTTGGAAAATCGATTCCTGTCATTTTCAAATCTGGACATTTAGTGTAACTGTATATGTTATTCATGTTGGTATTGGCTGGATATAAGGCTGATTTTAATGCCCATTCCAAGCATTCGTCATCTTTATTCTTCACGTTTATGATTGCTTTCTTCTTGGCAAGAGCTTCGGGTAATGGTATGTAAGATGAACCCTTTAGTGGTTCGTACTTTGCAATATTCAGATAAAGTTTGATGCAATAGTCAACCTCCAAACCAGTAACTGTATTGGTGAACTTCTCAATCCACGTTTGTAGATATGCTACTTGTTCATCATAAAATTCATTAACTTTAACATCATCTAATACAGCACTCTGGTCTCCGTGTTTTTGACCTATGACTTCTTTTCGTTCACCATCAAGTTCATCGTGATAAAATTTTATAGACAAACCAACAGAGAACTTGATGCCATTATACTCTTTAACATCTTTTTGTATTTGATTTGTTATCATAGACTTTTTATCATTAAACAAGATGCTGGGGTCTTTATATTTTCGTGCATCCACCTCATATGTTTTGAAGTAGTTGCATAATGGTTTATCAACAAGTTTTAATTCATTTGATTCAACTGTTGTATCAGTCAGTTGAGATCTCTTTTTACGTCTCCTCTTTTTACTTTCCTTGGCTTTAGACGACTCTGGTTCATTCAAAGCATTTAAAGCCTTGTTCAAAGCCGCATCATCAATTCTCCCTTCACTATGCAATTTTAATAGTTTCTCTACATTGGTACTCATTTTGTTTCTTTTTTATATACTATTTTATTTTTTTTAAAATAAAAAAATAAATAGTATATAAAAACAATAAAATGGAATGTTCTATGCTACCTAGAGGGTCAAACAAGCCATGTAAAAATAAGTCAGTGAAGAATTCTATTTACTGTAAAGTTCATAACTATATCATTAAACATAATAAAAGCAAAACAGTCCCATGTCTAAGATGTGGTAAAGGCACATCATCAAAACATCAAATCTGCATTCAATGTGGTGGGCAAGAAGTTAGATTAAAACATGATTATATAAACGTGATTAAACCGTGGAGGCAAGAGATTGCAAGATTGAATAAAATAATAATCGAATAGTTATTTTTTCAACGATATAAACAAACCCCGAATACTGCGATATACTTTTATTGTAGTATTGTCGGGGGATATTCATTTTTTGCGGTCTAAACACCGTTTGAGCTTGAAAAATAGATTATAAATCGTAGAACCCCCATTTCACATATATATGCTTGAGTTGCGCAAGATGTGTAAATATACAATACAATACAGTACAACAAGTTTATTGCATTAAACATTCACAGTGTTTACAGCAAATGACATATACAAACAAAGTGCTGTCAGCACTGTAAATCGGGCATCATTGAGAGGCTGGGATAGTGCAATAGTTCGTCAATCAAAAAGGCTCAAATTTGGACAATAAAAGTAGGTAAAATATTTGCCCCATTTGTGAGTTTTAGGTCTTTACACTGAATCTTTTCGAGGACATCGCCAGCTCTTCCAACTGGAGTTTACAGAATTATATCCACTCAACTTGAGAGATATGTCACAAAACATTTCCATTCAACTTGGGACTGAACCCAGTTCAACTAAGATTGATTATCCAACATGCTACCAACTGCGCTATACGGTCAGACGTCAAGGGGGGTAGAACCGGCACCAATTTGATGCCTGAGGGAAGCATTTATATAGAGGCAGATAATGGCAAATCCCGGTCATGTATCTGCAGTGTATAGGCACAGTAACAGTAGAGATGCCTAAATTGCACATGAAATTTCAACAAAATTATTTAGCCTTGGTTCAGTGAACTGGAAAAGCCCTTTTTCGCGCAGAGCTAAAAGTGAGAACACAATGGGGAACGATATCATCCAGTTCACAATGACGCAATATCGGAAAACAATATTTCGTAGGTGTTGTTATAAAATCTCGTAACTACGGCTTGAGGAAAGCCGTAGTAACGATATTTTATAACAGCACAGACGGTTTATCAAAACGAAACGGTAATCCTAGGCCTTACGGCAGTTTGTAACGCACCTGCCTCTCGTTCGAGAGGTCCCGGGTTCGATATTCGGCCGCGGCCAATACCCTTTCAGGCAAAAATGTCGTCCATCAATGGTTTGATATCGCGAACCTATGTAATGGAGCAGCTGGAGGCCGGGTAAGGGTGTTGTGGTAGTACTGTTATAAGAAACAATAGGAATCTTTGGTTAGGTGCTCCAGCCGCCCAATATGACAACATCAGTCGAAAACGGTGTAAACCGTAATAAACCGATCAAAACATTGTAGAGAACAATTGTGTAAAATTTATTTTGCAATGGCAAGGAAATCTGTGCTAAAAATAGACTAGGATTAAACCATGTCAACTTTAGAGCAGACGATTCCAAAAGACGACAAATGAAGACAGAACTCGAGGCGAAGGAAAACGGAGAAGAAGGAGGAGTATGGAATTGTTTTTGTTGTTCTTTTATGAAATATAAGAAGTTGTTTCCCCTTTTTCACAATGTATCCCCTCCGCAGGGATAATCATTGATCACATTAAACGGTTTTTAGAACAACAAATCAGAACATCACGAAGATAATTTCAATTCCTTTACTCAACCGAAAAGCTTCTAAAAAACGCTGAAAATTCTTATTGGTAATTACTAAAAAACGAAAATTACATCAAATTATGAATAAGCCTCTTCCATTTTTTGTCGCAAAAGTAAAAGAGAAAAAAAAAGAATTGTAACTGAAAAGGCCGTTTCTGCGTTGTTTGTCTTGAACAAATAGCTCAGTGGATATCACGCAAAATGTAAGTGCCAAGCCTCGGTAAGCGCGGGTTTTGATCACGAGATAATCATAACCACTGATTGGTTGTCAGCCCTACAACTGGTGAATGAACGTTCGAGAAAAAAATCAGAGCAGTAATATTGTAACTGCTGCAAATTTATTATACAGTTAACCAATTATACGTTTCAACTCCTTTACTCAACCGAAAATCTTGTTATAGACACTGAAAATACTAACCGGTAATTACTAAAAGTGAAAATTACATCAAATTTTGTATTAGCCTCTTCTTTATTTGTCGCAAAAGTAAATAAGATAAAAACGTTTGTAGATTGAGACCGAAAAGGCCGTTTCTTCGGTGTTTGAAAACACATAGTTTGGCTCGAACACATTGCTCAGAAGATAAATGTAAAAATGTAGTGTGTCCAACAGATTGGATGTCTGGAAAACGGTATATATAAATTCGGGCTTCATAGCCCGATTTAAAAACAAGCATACTTAGTGTTTTGTATAAAAAAAAATCTAACGAGTTTAGGGGCATTGGTGATTGTCGAGGCTCTGTTGAGATGAATATTTTTTGTACATAACATACGTATATTGATCTTATATCCTCTATTTGCCTTGCTTTCGTCGATGTTTCTAACAGAAATGCAAGTTTCTAAAAATAATCGCATTACGTCATTGATCTAATATTATCCACGTGATGTCACAAAAACTGAGATGTTATTAAACGGATATTTATATAGTTATAAGATGAATTTAAATAACGGTAGCTAAAGTCAAAGATGATAATCGTGTTTGTATATAGATTGACCAAATGCGAAAAAATCCACTCTATAGTTTGTAATGAAGAAACTTTACAAACTTTCTTTCGGCGCTAGTATCTTTTCACTTAACCCATACTTAAAAAAATTACGAGCTAACAATTCTACGCGAAAATTAACAAATAGCATGCGCCACTTTGTATGTAGTGTTAATAGTACTTTGATTCTAATATTACTAAGATCGGTTGTCTCCCTTGTATCGTATCCCTTTAATGTGAAAGTTTAAATTCAATTAAAAATTTATTCACTTGTCAGAATATTGTCCTTTGTTTAATGGCGATGGTACAGTCTACTAAGCATTTCGTTTCCAATGCAACAGGAGTTTTAAATAGATATCGTATGATCTGTTTCGGAAAAAATGTCAATGTTACTTTTGGTTCTCAGCTTACTCCTTAATGAAAAGGACCAAAGGATGATTTGTTTGCGACAGATATCCTTCATTATTGTATTCTAAAAGGAGTTACTCGAATTATCAATTGATAGGTTGAATATGAACAACCTTCAAACAGAATGACATGGAGACGCTGTAATTGGTTTTTGTTTCTATATACTATATACTGAACCACAAAAGAAACTTTGCAATGCGAAAATTTTATTTCAACTCAATTTCTTAGATTAATCGGATTGTTTTCAAACTGTTAATGGAGATATTGGCCCCTGAGTCCTATTGCTAATTATTTTTTTTAAACTCAATCTGTGTTTGTTGATTTTGTCTCTGAATTATAACTTCTGTCCTATGATTAAATTTTGCGTAGTTTTTGCTGCGGTGTCAGAGACTTGTTCTCATGATATTGTCTAACAACCAATTCTATGGAAATTTCGCGGGCAATGTACAAGTATTTTAGTTGTTCACATTTGTTGCTTGTGTCAATTTAAAGATTCAGTTGATGAATTGATTGAATGGGATTTTACGCCGTTTTCAACATTTTTTTCAGTTATAACGCGGCGGCTTGAGCACCTAACAACGGATTCCTGGTATACCTCTCACCAGTACAACCACAACACCCTTTCCTAGCCTTTTAAAGATTCAAAGTCTGTCGGTAGACTACTGATATCTGTCTCAAAATTCATAATTGATTCCACAGCTGGAAATTTCTTAAATCCATTTTTTTACCGATTTCGAAAGAAATTTCGATGCCCTTTTTAATGAATTTTAACACATATAACAACTTTTGTTTCCCCGGGGCCTCAAGACTTCGAAGGGCTTTTGTTGTAATCTCGGATGTCGGTGTCAGCGTCGGTGCCCGCGTCCGTATTATGTTCAAGTTTTTATTTTTTCTTGAGAAGAAGAATCTAATGAGATGATAACTGGTAGAATTCCATGTTTAGTTACTCCTGTAGAAGCAACTTAAATTTTGACTTCCGCAAAAAAAATGATCGTAAGATGTTGAGTAAAACGGGCCCCGGTTTTGTACGATAAAATCCATTTATGGAACGCCTAGATGATAAAAAATACCGCGATTTACTGCATGAGATTACGTCATGATGACGTCATTTAGAATGGGATCCTACACATGTGTATCACAATGATGTCTCCGATGGATGTTCTTTATCGTAGACAAAGGAATTTGTGAGAAATAAATAATGTAAATTACCAAATTTATTAAACAAGTAATCTTTGAAAAGATAGGAACGATGTTTTGCCGAAGTTTTACCTGGTGACGTTATCATACAGTTAATAACATGGTGAAATTGACATTCGTTGACATTCATCTCAATCAAAGGTATTCTAAATCACTCACTCAGCGCTCCATTCATTCATTCAAAATTCTTACAAAAAACATTCAAAAAAGCTCTAAAATCATTAAAAAGGCTGAGATCAACGACTACATTCAAATGGCCATTATTAAAGTTTTCTTATTCTGACAACACAAGCAGATTTACATACAAACAGTCATAGCAAATAATATGCCCACGATCTATTGATGCGGGGGAATAAAGTCTGATATTTTATTTCATAATCGGACCCGAATTTATGCGATGAATCGACAATATTTCTGACATTTGTTTTGTTTTTTTTTCTTTTTCTGCGTTACATATTTCGCAGTTCGTAAAATGACGTCATCTCATGCATCATGGCGCCATCCGTGCGGTACCGAAATATATAATGCGTACTTAGTGTATTGTATGAAAAAAGAAAATCTTACGAGGTTAGGTGAATTGATAATTGTCACGGCTCTGCGCGTTAGCTGTTATTTCATACAATATATTAAGGACGTATTATATTTATCTTAAAAACTCTATTTGCCTTGTTTACGTGTATGTTTCTAACAGCGCTGCAATCTTCTAAAATAACCGCATTATGTCATCGTTCTAAAAATATCCAAGTGATATCATAAAAAAATACCATATGTGATTTTATCACACGGTTATTTGTATAGTTATTGGATAAATAGAGTTGTTACATTCAATTCATTTGCATTGCTATTAAAAAAGTGTAATAACACCCGTGTAATATCAAAACTACTCAAAGGATGTATTTAACTCTTGCGACGTATGCCACAATTATACAAAGGAAAAACAAGTACTAGTTAATTCTAATAAACCACGAACATAGATGGCAAAGATATAATATTAATTTGATTATTTACATGCGATTACTATTTTAAGAGTATGGTCATGCAAAAATAAAAGCACCATCTTTTCCAAAAAGTTATTCATGTAACAATCAAATTAAAATCATATACATGTATACCTATTCTGTGATTCCTCTTTTATACTGGAATAAACTTCAATGTTCTAGATTCCACATTTAAATTGTCCGACATTTGACTCCTATTTTTCACCTCATAAATAAAGAGGGTCGTCCATTCCATTTAGGCGGTAAAGCAGTGATCGTATAGAAATAAAAAAAAATATTAGCTTATAGGTGTATGAAATCTGCATTCCAGTGTTGTCAGTCCTTTGATGGCTGTAATTAATGCTGATGACGCTACGGACAATATTCAAAAACTACATATAATGAATATTAAACTAGTGTTGGTGATACATGTATACAGATTTTTTTTCAAATACGGCATCTAACTATACTTAGGGGAAAAAAAACTTTACATACTTATTGGTCTGTTTTTAATGACTTACAGTGACTATATCCCATTTTTATAGACATGTCCTACTCGGGCTGACGACACAGACTACACAGACGCAGGGTTGTGCGCGATTGAAGCGAGCCCAGCCCTGTGTTCAGGGTGTAAAAGCGTTTCGCGAGCGCTTTGAGATGATACCCCACTTTGCACGTGCATATACGTGCAAAGCGAGGTATCATTTCGAAAGCGCTTCGCTAACGTTTTAATCCTGAACGCAGGGCACCTAATTGCCTCAGTAACTTCCGGTTTTGGTCACATACTCGTGTTTAGCTACCCAAAGCTCATTTTGAGTGCTGTTTTTACTCAGCCACACTAATTCCGTTCTATTGGCACGGGAAAAAACAACAACAACAACAAGATCTTAACACATTTTATTGAAACGGGTATGCCATGGCAATCGAAAAAAAGTCAGTAATAAGACTACGTGTAAGCATAGAGCTTCCATTTCTGTTTATTACACCACTCTTAATTTTGGCTTCTCGGGACAGGCAATTCAGATTTTACATCTTGGTTTAGAACTGCCAAGCCGGGTTATGACAGCCGGTAATGCGTCTGTTATTCAATCATGCGGTCTTGGGTTCGATCTCCGGCTCGGTCATCTTTTATCCCATATTTAGTTTATACTAATTTATTTTAGTTCGATTGCGATGAAAGCTAGAGCTTATAGAATAGCTCTCGAACACTCAATCCTGATGTTTTCACGTCCCCGAGAGAGAGGCAGTGGTTTAAACCCACTGCTACCCATTTTAACAGCTGGGTGAACTGTGGCTGGCTATTAAGTGCTTTGCCCATAAACACACCCCGGCGACAGTGGGGCTCGAACCACGGACCTCCAGGTCACGGGTCGAGTGCATTTACGACTAGGCCACCGAGGCAGTCCCATATTTGACAAACGTCATTGTGATTAGTGTCGTTTGTCTCCTACAGAATGGGTGAGTGATACGCCTAAGATAGAAGAGCGACTGGTGGTTCAGATGAAATATGGTAGCTATGCCTTAAGAAACAACAAACAACTATGGATATGTTTACCAGCTGTCGAATTTTAAATGCAAAACTACTGAAAGCTATGTTAAGCACCATACTATTTAACAAAAAATCGGTTCGCAACCACAAGAGATGTCGCTCAAGATAAAAAAGGTCCTTCGTGACGTCATGCAGAGGCGTTGTTACCATCGCATTTTTCCTCATCATTTCATAAAAGGAAGGATAACTGCAACACAATTATAGATGCTTAGTTCAGAACAGAGTCACTCATGATATTGGAACAATTATAAGCAAGAAAACTTCAAGAAATAATACTCAAAATATCACCGATTCATTTTCTTTAATTTCTATGATTTTTTTTTAAATCGATCCCCCCTTCTTTGTCCTTTGACCACCAATAAACCCTCATTTAACAGACATACGGTGCTGAACCTTCCATAAACCGATAGCTATTGTTTTCAAGTTTCAAGTTATAGTCGCAGTCTCATTGTTTCATGGCGTCACTACAGTCCTCTCTTAGTCATATAAAGTTTATAATTGTACTGTTAGAAACGTCGTGAAATTGAAAAGATCAACGATTTTGGAGCGATTTTGGAATGAAATTGAATGAGTGAGTTTTGATTGATATTCAATGGAGGTGATCCATGTCGCTTATTTTGTTCAAGATGAATAAAAATAACGATATTTATCCCCCCCCCCCCCCCCCCCAATTTCATAAATCATACTTACTCTTCTGTTTGTGTGTCTTCATGGATCAATCAGACACTTTAAAATCTACTCAAACCAATAAAATTGTAGAAAAATTTGACCGATTTGTCCACTCCCTTCCGACTGGTTGATCTTTAGGTAGCCAAGATATTTTATGACTCTATTGAGATAAGCTTGTTTCAAAGAAATACTCATGACAGATCCTTTCTTTCTCCTGAAAGCGTTTCAAACGCCCCTCTTTTTTAACGCAAGTACAGAGATTGTTGCTCAATTCGGTGACCAAGATTCAATTGTCCTTATCATATTCTATCAGCTGGCTTACGCCATGATAAAATAGTGGAATTTGGATTTTTTATTTATAAGACAATATTCGTTTCCGGTGAAATTGTACCAACGAACTTAACATTAGTTAATCATGTACGGTTTGTATTACCGTGAAATTAATCTTTACTTTAATTAAAATATTGGTCATTTGCTCTGTGATCCACCCAAAACGTTTAAATCATAAATATTTTTACAAAACTTTAAGGCTAAAACTAACGCGTTTATGTATATATATGTATATATATATAACTAAAATGAAATAGAATATGAATTCCTTTTTTCTTGTATGTCCATTATTTACTGACACAAGGAAAACTTTTTGCACGAAGATCTTGTCTTACTTATCTTGTAACCTTCTCTTCAAAAGTGTAAAAAGATCTGTAATGTTGATGGTTCTTCACATGTATTTCATTTGACGAGAAACGGTAACAATAAACTATACATATATTTGGTCAATATTTGCTGAATTGATAGGTCGGTTTTACGGCAAAGTTTCATTTAGAAAGTAACAGAACGCCCGAAATTTTTCTTTTAATTTTGTGCACATCTAAATAGAGTAGTTACCCTAAAAATCTTTCGAATTTGTAAATACGATGTTTTGACGTTCCGCTTTTTATTTCATATTTTTGTAAATGTATTAGATTTTCTGAAGAAAAAAAGGGTATGTTGTAGCGAAACATATTTGCTTCAATTTTCTATGAAGAAAAATAAAAAAAAATAAAGAATCAAACAAACAAAGGATATATATTTACAGGCCAGATCTTTCGATAAATTCGATTTTGTAAAGCTATGGCAATATTTTTTGACAAATTCGACGTCGCGTCAAATCATCTTCACTATACTTATTTGACGCCAATTTTCTCAAACTTCTCAAATATTTTAGATTATGTAATGTGTAAAATATAATTTTAAAAGTATTTGATCAGAAATAAAGTAATAGAGTAATAAAGAAGTGAAGCTCATTTACATTTTTTCGGCGCTTCGAGAGAGCTCTTTTGTGAATATTTGACGCGACATTGAAATAAATGTTAAAGATTGTATTTGCAAGAAATTAAATTATACAAAAAATCAAGCCCGAAGGCATATCATTTTTATCTCAAAAATATTAGCAAGTTGCTTTGGAAGCAACATATCTAAAAATCAGCAAAGATCACCAGACAAATGTTTGAGAAAAACTCAGTGTTTCTAGACGAAAACAGTACCGTAACAAATATAAAGAAATAATTTGACACAATTTCGTACATGTCAACGGACCCATCTTCTTAACGATCAAAGCTTTAATCCAGGCGTCCTTTTTTCAAAGCAATTGTTCTCGCTATAAATATCCATGACTTTATTCCGAAAAAATCACCGATTACTAAATGGTCACTGCAAAAGGGATCGGTCCCTTGATGACGTCACGAGTGGACCCCGCAACGATGCTACATTTCGAGTTTCGAGTCGATTGGTCAAGTAGAAGTGTGTCAAAACGGGGCTTTTTCGGCGTTAGGAAGGGGAGGGTGAGCACCGGATCCGACGGACCAATTCGATCCGTGTTTGCGCCTGCGCTGGGGAGATCCGGCAACGGTGCTACATTTCGAGTTTGACTGTTCTAACGTATCTTTATTTTTCCTAAAGTGGCGTCATTGAATTTGGTAAACCCTAACATGATTTGTGACTTCGGTTACTTTTTGGTAGTTACTTAAAGTGTTGTTTTAGAGAATTATTTATAAAAGATATATGAAAGAAAAACGCTGACTGATAATTTCTGGTTTCTGACAAAAGCGTAAAATTCTGACCATTGACTGTTTGACACAGTCCTTTATTGATTTTGCGAACAATTTTGGCTTTGACTAACTATATTTGCTTATTCGATATAAAAAACAACAATGGCGACTTTTTGACATTTTCCAGCACGTCCATAAAGTGGACGGGATTGCGCAACTACAGTTAACAACACCGTGAAATTGACCAAATGAGTGATTTTGGAATCATTTTGGAATAAAATTGAATGAGTGTGTGGAGCAAGTTTTGATCGAAATTAAGGGGGGGGGGGGGGGGAGGGTGTTAATCCGATTCCGCTAATTTTGTTTCGGATGAACAAAATTAGCGCTATGTATTAACCCCTTTTTTTGATAAATCACGTAACAATTTCCATAAATAGATTCATATTTCTTCAAGAACCAATCAGACGCTTACAATTTTAATTATATCAGTGAAATAGATTTTTTCTATTAATCTTAATTCCGAATGAAGATGTTGATTTTATGTATGTTAGTTATTTGGTGCGTTTTTGAATGGTTTGAGTGAGTGTTTTGAATGAATGAATGAGGCGCTGAGTGAGCGAATAGGAATGGTTTTGATTGAAATGACAGTGAATTTCACGATGTAGCTTTCTGATGTTTTATGCACATGTTTAGACAATGGCAACGAAGGCAGCGTTAAGCTAAGCCCTAGGAGATTTCGAGGATAATTGTTTGATTTCTTTCCTTCGGTGAAAAAAAGCTATCTTTTCATGATTGAAATTGAAGCTTTTATTTTCCACGAAATGAGAGATGTTTCTATCTTCCGCACAAAACAAACGATGATTCTTTATCCTTAATGGAAAAAAATGAGACGAAATCTGAAAAATTAAAGTTTAAATACTCTTTAGGCGTGTTCTTTCACGTTAGAACCTGCTGGCGATTTTGGTACAACAGACCGTGTTTACATCGCGTCAAATGCGGGGAAGTAAAAGAAAGCAGACCACAATCTTTTGGTATTAAATTTTTACGTGAATTCACCAAATGGTATTTGTGGAGAAATCTCGATAGTCCACCAACAAATATAAGATGAGCCTGTGCGTGATATTTCCAACGATTTGAAATGTAAGTGAGGTGCAAACATTGGGTAGCGAAGACAGCCATTTACTATAAAAATAAAGGTACCCGATGGTCTACAGATGCTTTGAGACGTTATCATTTACTAAATGCATAGTGAAGAATCTGGTCAGACTGTGCAGATGCACAGGCTGGTCAGAGTCTTTGCTTTGCGCATATTTGAAAGTATTGAAAAATCTCATGCTCAAATAATACTCCACTTATTCTTGACATTCAAAATCTAGATCCCGGTGGATGAAAGGAAGGAAAACTCTGTAACGAGCTATTTCTTTTAATGGAAATTTTCTACAAGAAAAATTATTCCAAAACATTTCACTTTTGTTCATAATTGTCAGATCTTAATATACTACTCGAACAGTTGTTGCGTGCTTTAGGTATGGTGGAGCAAGGGGCTTCTCACCGTGATGTCGGCATGGTACTGGGGGTACACCATACTGTTGTAACCAGAGCTTGGACACGATACCAACAGTATGGTACACCTTCAAAACGCCTCGGGAATGTGAGTTTCGATACAAACCATACGATCTCGGCTGCATAAGCATAACCTGAGGTCAAGAAGACTATGTATTCGTATTCCGCTGTCCTGAGTTCATTATCGGCGTCATTTAACATTGGCAATGGACCACGTTGGCTGGCGCATAAGACGCTGGCGCCCATGCTATTCACGGATGAGTCCAGGTATTGCCTGGACTACACTAATAGGCGGGCTAGGGTGTGGAGAAGGCCGGGGGAAAGGTTTCATGCAGCAAACATTGCTGAGCACGATCGTTATAGGGGTTGGTCCATCATGGTTTGGGGTGGCACAAGCTGGGATGGGCTGACTGATCTTGTTATTTTAGAAAGAGGTACTCTGACAGCTCGTAGGTACATTGATGAAAACCTCAATACCCACGTAAGATGGCGCTATTGGGGATGGGTTAATTTTGATGCAAGATAATGCCCGTCCCCACACAACCCGTATAGTCCAAGAATAACGCCAAGAAGAGGGCATTCCACGTCTGGACTGGCCGGCTCGCTCACCGGACTTAAATCCTATAGAGCATATGTAGAATGAGCTACAGGTCCGAGTTTCGGCTCGCCAGGTCCAGCCAAGGACACTCCAGGAGCTCGGCCAGATCTTTAGCGAAGAATGGTCTGTTATTCACCAAATGGTAATCCAGAACTTAATTAGGAGTATGCAGAGACGCTGTCATGCTGTTATTGACAGGACCGACTCTCATACTCATTATTGAACGACATGCAATTGAAAGAACAACTTTTATGGTCAAATTCGATTTTTTTCAACAGACCAATTTCTAGGGTCTCCGTTTTTGGTTCACATTTAAAGTCTTCTTATAAAGCTTTATTTTCTTCTTAATATTTGATAAACTGATAATATTCGACCCTTTTTCGAACATTCTTATAACCAAATTTCATTTTTTCAAAAAAAAAAAAAAAAAAAAAAAAAAAAAAAAAAAAAAAAGAAAGATTTGGTGCTTAGCAAACTTTGAGTAGTGTATATTTAGATAATTTCAGTATACTCGTTTATCTTCAATGGATCTATCATTCTCAGATATAAATGGTTCGCCTTCAGGAAGTACACTTTCGCGAAACCATTTCCCGATTGACACCTCGCATAGCATGTGCTCTTGCGTACAAAGCAGGAAACCGTTCCTAAACGTGTGATAGTCTTTTTTTTAAACTCAATGTATTTCATCAAGTTAACGCTGGCTACAAAGAACAGTAACTAAAGTAATTAGTTGACTTTTAATATATGAGTTGTCTTTCTTTCTTACATGTTTATTAATAAGAGGTAATAAACATAGACAATTACATGTTTGCCCTAGGGGTCAAAGTTAAATATTTATGTCACATTACAAATTTTCAACACATGCAATGATATGTATGTACCATGAGATTCTATCGTAAATTTAAATATGGGTCAAACTCAAACGATATGATTAATTTTTATCGTGCAATGAAGCCATCATTGACCTGATATCACCTGTGTGATGACATAACATGATATTTTAGAATCAATTTAA
Source organism: Fragum whitleyi (assembly GCA_948146395.1). Lineage (NCBI taxonomy): Eukaryota > Metazoa > Mollusca > Bivalvia > Cardiida > Cardiidae > Fragum > Fragum whitleyi. Next base: position 19,620,914 of record OX411557.1, read on the forward strand.
ATACACTTTCATCTGAATTTCTTTTACTTTTTGGGTTTATTACTTTATAACGCTGAAAATGCTTTGCAGCCGAGACCAGATAAAATTAGCGATATTCGATAACCTCACTTTAATTTCACTCAAAACTCGCATCACGCACTCATTTAATTTCATTCCAAAATCATTCAAAAAAACCTCACCTAAATTTCATGTCCGTGTATTTTTTTTTTTTTTGATGATGTAAATATAAAAAAACAGATTTCGGTGTTCGTCTTGTACACAATACTTATCAAATATTATACAATTTCCTGTATTATATGAATCCTGTATAACAACTCACAATCATGGAAGGTCACTTTCCAGCTTCTTATAGTCCATTTCTTGGAAATTTTGCAAGAAAAATGGTATTTTCGAAAGAAACCCATTTTTTCCGAAAAAAAAAAAGCACTGAAAGCTATGCTGATTGTTTGGACAAATTATCGTAAAGGTACATTCTATGAAATTTATTTAATACAGATTGGAAAAAGTGCCTAATAAGGTCGAACTACCTTAAGAATTATGGCCCTTTTACTTAGATATATTTGCATTATCCAGCACCCACAGCTGTGCTTTTGTTGAAATTAAAATGATATTCTGTACTCGGATTAGAATTGATCAACCTTGTTTTTTATTATATGATAATTCTGATAAAAAGACATGGTCTTACTTTTTGATATCTGGCAAAAGACCCGTCACGCAAAAACGGACCATCTCGAAATTCTGTCAAAAGTTATTTGAAAGAAACCCCAAAACTGATTGGGACTAGTAAAGGCCAAACAGAGGTCGCATTTCAAACAATCTTCCATAGAAAGGTAGATCATTCTAGTTACAGAAAACAAGCAAAGGGGGAAAAGATTCGATCCTAGTCAGCCTGCGCAATCAGCACATTCTTACCAGGGTCGACACTCTACGCACCACCTAGATGGTCCGTTTTCGCGTGATGGGTCACATTTGAAAAAAGGAGATTGGAAGGGGAAAATCTACCTAAATTGTTTCAACAGGGTAGTTTCTTGTTAGCTTGTTAGAGTCTGTTGTTTCTGCTTTAGCAAGATAAAAATTCTTCAAAAAAAGGTCGTAGCTTACAAGGTTTATGTCAAGCGAATTTTGTATTCCAGATCAACGACCTTTTCGACCAGGATGCTACGACAATAAAAAAAATGAACATATAGAGGATAATCGTTTGTTTCAGTGTAAGATCGATTTATATTTCATTGAGTGAACAATAAAAGCTATATTTTCACGAGTTGTGGAGCCACGAGCGAAAATATAGCTTTTGTTGTTCACGAAATGAAATATTAATCGATCTTACTCTAAAAACAAACGATTATTCTATTTCTTTATTGAAAAAATGAGACATAACGTGAAATTTCTAGGACATATTTTCGTAAAGCGCGTCATTTTGCACGTGATTGCTATGCAACGTTCATTGTGACGTCACTTATTTCGCCCCGCATAGATGACGTCAGAAAGGATTAAATGCACAAATGCAGGGAATAAGTTGTTGGTAATTTCACTGCTTTTGCGGTGAGATTATCAAGTGATAATCTACCGTTATTTCTCGATTAACCCCCGAAAAGCATTAAAGAATAGAACGGAATCAGAACTGATTGTACCATTTGTACTTAGATTTTGATTATTGACTATTTATGTAAAATGTAAGTCAGATTTAATGCATGACCTACAATGAACTAACACTTATCCACCCGTACCATGATGCGCTTGTCTCTAGGCCGGTTAGATAATCATTTAGAAATACTAAATTATTCACTCGTTGACGTTTATACAGTTATAAATATCTTGAAATTGACAAGATGAAGGATATTGGAATGATTTTGGAATGATATTGAATGAGTGCGATGAGTGCGTGTTTAGTGAAATTAAAGGGAGGCAATCCATTATCGCTAATTTTGTTCAGAATGAATATTTATTACCTCCCTTTAATAAAATTTGCATTCAAATTCTATAATTCTATAATAAGCTTCATATTTCCTCAATGACTAGGGATCAAAACTGAAAGAAGAATTATGATCTCCTTAAAAATATATCCATTCAATTTTAAAACTCTGTTGTCATGATACAGTTGTATAAGCTGACCCATGGTATAGATGACCTAGAATTTACAACCTTCTTTGAACTCTCAACTTCTACAAAAAGGGGGCACAACCTTAATATAAACAAACCCAGGGCAAATAAGAATGTCCGTCTGCACTCTTTTTCTCACCGTATTATCAACGATTGGAATGATCTTCCAGCCGACATAGTTAATGCAAAATCGTTGATTTCTTTCAAGTCTTCTGTGGATAAATTGTGGCTGCATAAGCGAATTAGGATGAATTTTAGATAATCATACAACAAAAATAACATCATAGAGTGAGATAAGAACACAGGCTTATCTAGGACTTTGAAATTTATACGTACTTAGAAGGCAACAACTAAAGAATATATAGGACAAAGGCGATATGTGGACTGCACCAAAAAGTTGATTACCCTCCGTCCGCTCCCATTTTATTATTTGAGCTTTGGTGAATAATCAAAACATCGCAACTACAGCTTGAATAAGCTGTAGTTTCGATGTTATGATCATTAATCAACGAAATTTTTCAACAGAGGAATATTTCTTTACGCACTTGCGTGAATTGCGTAATGGGAGTTACGCCCTTGAAGAAGATACAATGAGAAATTAACCAAACCGGTGCGGCGACTATGAGAAACCTGAATTAAGGGGAATAACAGACCTAATGGGTCTAACAAATTTCCCTACAGAACTAGGTAGAATCAGGTATATATTTTATTAATTTGCAGACCTGACTTTTTCTATGAACAAAAAGTTGTGCTTTTGCTATCATTTTAACGACGTTTGTTGACGTTGACCTAAGCATTATTGGTTATGTGGTATCTTGCCGGGGTATATGGCAATTTATTCCCGGCCATGACTGGCTCGAATTGTTGTCTATGTTCCCGGCGAGGCGCCTTAAGGAAATAATAGCTTTTATACCGGAGTGGCCGTCGATATCAAAGTTTGTCAGGTCAGCATCTTAGCCAATGAAAATATGCTAAATTCAACTTTGCAGCATAATAAAATTACTTTAACCTTGGCCATATCCCTGTTGTTATTTAAGATAGATTTTTTGAAAATGGGTAAAAGCGTTCCTCATCACAAGAGCTATTTTAGAATATTATGGTAGAAATCTCTAAAAGCATTTTTGTAAGAATGGTGTCCCTTTTTCGACTTTGATTTTTTGCATTATCAAGCATCTGAGGCCGAGTGTTGACATGATCACGCGGTGCTCTTGTTGAAATTATTGTGATTTTCTGTACAAGAAAAAAAATAGATAAATATACAATATGTACTTAGTTTCTTTGTTTGAATGGGTTTTACGCCGCTTCAACAATTTCGCAGTTTTAGCGCGGCGGCCGGAGCACCTAACAATTGATTCCTGGTATTTCTTTCACCTGTACTACCATTCAACCCTTTCCTAGCCTCCGACTGCTTTCTCACCTAGGTTTACGATTATCTACCCATTGGTGAGAGATAAACGTGGGATAGGATATTTGCCGCCACCGGGGATCGAACCCACGACTTCCGTTTGGAAATCTTATGCCTAACCAACTGTGCTATGGTGGCGGCTCACAATATGTACTTGTGTTTTGTATGAAAAAAAAATATCTAACGAGGTTTGGGGAATTGATAATTATCGAGGCTCTGTCGAGACAATTGTCGATTCTCACAACCGTGATAGATATCTTTCCATACAATACACTTAGGACGTATTATATTTATTTAAAAACCCCTATTTGCCTTGCTTTCGTTGATGTTTCTAACAGAAATGCAAGTTCATTAACATCGTGAAATTGACAATTTCGTGGACCAAAATTATTCTAAATAGATCGCTCAGCGCCCCATTCATTCATTCATTCATTCATTCATTCATTCATTCATTCATTCATTCATTCATTCATTCATTCATTCATTCATTCATTCATTCATTCATTCATTCATTCATCCATTCATTAAATCATTCATTCATTCATTCACTCATTCATTCATCCATTCATTCATTCATCCATTCATTCATTCCTTCATTCCAAATACTCACTCAAACCATTCAAAAACGCTACAAAATGTTCAAAAACATTCCCGAAATAGTTTAAAACGATCGACATTTCATTCAAATCGAACAAATCTTTTCTTAATATCACTGGCTGGTGTGTGTTTTAAAGTGACTTTAATTGGAAGAAACATCGATATCGGATTACCCACCTTTAATTTCTTTCAAAACTCGCTCTTCCCAATTATTCCATTTCATTCGTAAATCATTCAAAAACCATTCATCTTGTCAATGTATCCGGAAATGGTAATTGTAATAATTACATGTTTTCTAGACAGTGACGCTATAAAATAACAGGATTATTTTATCTATAACAAATTTATCGAATACTCACAATTCGAATTAATCTTTTTGGAATCAAAACATTCTATCCCCTTTTAAATACCTTTTTATTGCAGCATTTTATTACATTCATGAAGTGTTCGTGATTAAAAAGTTTACTTTTTAAGTATTTATTTGATTTGCTTCCCATTAATGTTAATTATAATTCATTTTTATATGATTGCGGTTAACTTGTTAAATTCGGGTATCAGACAATCAGAAAAACTTTCCCCACCTTGTGTGGTATGATTCACTTTGGTGAAAATGATCATTTTACTTTTATAACGCAAATTATTTAACTTAAAATCGCCTTTTCCATGTTTGAGCGCTTATAATGGTTCCTGTAAATTCAGAAAAAAATAAATCCTCTGTCTAGAATTAAATCCTCTGTCGAAAAATATAGGTGATAAAAGATCAAGCTGTAGTTACGATGATTTGGCCATTCATCAATGGTGAAATCATCAAAATTGTCCCTGGTTAACTCTTATTCTGTCCTCCATTTCTTGCCAAAAGGAGCGGATGGACGTCAGTTTGATTAAGCTTTTCCCTGACGTCTATATATTTCGGGCGCCGCCAATTTTGTGCGTATGAATTTTAAACTCCTAGTTACGCCTATGCAGCATGTAAACGTTCGGAATGCATAGGCTGACTAAGATTCAAACTTATAGAAAATTTTTCTAAATCATAAGTAAAATCAATCTACTTTCCATGTCGTCGTTGGGCGATAAAGAGGTCGTAAAAAGCTGTAGATGCGACCTTTCAGACGCCCGTCGACGATAAAAATTATTTGGAACACAACGCCTAAATGAATTCTGCTGGTTATAATATCATTTTTAACATGTAATTTTCGGTCTTCGCAGATTTCTTTTCTCGTATTTCTTATCATTAACACACTCGGCGTTTGGCATGACAAAACGTATTCATGTCCGTCTTAAAATTTGCTTTTCGCGAAAGTGAAAGTGCTTAGCGGGGCGCCATAACAAAAAAACGTTCAATGGCGTTTACGGGTTGTCCGCTCAGGCGATTGTTTTACAATCCAATTTCGTCTCATATGTTATTTCAAAAGACTGAAAAGTAGCCTATAGGACAAAGTATGAAAACGGGGAAAACAACTTAATATTCCCAACGTTACTGTAAACTTGTGGTGACGTTCAAATGGAAATGAGGACACATTATGAAGAAAGTTTGGATTTGTTGGTCTCTAACCGTTTTTCGATGACGATAAGCTTTCTTAGACAAATAATTAAAAGTATTGAAAAAAATGTTTAGCAAAAAATGGAGAGTTTTTTCTAAAAAAAGCTTAAGCGCGGGATCGGTGACGTCACCTTGAAGCGGCCGTGTAACAAGATTACGGAATTTAACACCAACACTCAAAAGCAGAGAGATGTTTAGTTTGAGTGAGACCGTTTAAATCATGAAAATCGCTATTTTGGCCTTAAATTTGTCCCGGTAAAATAGGTAAAAAATGGAAATAAATAAATTGCACTACTTTAGGGAAATTTGTGAAAACGTTTTTGGAGTGGTCTCTGGTCTTTAATCAATAAAAATTATAATACTTTAGAACCGTTTTACCAACTTTTATCGCGTTTTTAGAGGTGTCAAGTTTTCTTTTAAGCTCAGTATACTATTTCGTAACAATGTTGTTTACCTACGAATTCTTTCGATATTTATCTGTCATGGAGACAGGGTAAACTGTTTTATTATGGCGCCAAGTTGGTTTCATGATTGACTTAGATTTTAACTTAATACGTATAAGGGATGTCAATGCTCGTGATAACCAACCTTTCGTAGTTTTATGACAAAAACATTCTTATTTCAGATTTCTAATGGTAATCGAACTTCAGATATTCTCGTTTGAGAAATTTTGTCTGCAAATATTTCTCTATTGATGAAATCTCCAAAGGTTGCATACATAAAGGATGTTTTAATGGGGTGGGTCCGATGTAAAACACGGGAAATGGCTCTTGTAGCTTATCACTCAAAATTTTTCTTGTTTATTGATTAATTCACGTTTTAGAGGGCCGTAATATTTTCAGAAACCCGAAAATTGTTTTAACGCCCAAGTGCGAAGCACGAAGGCGTTAACGAATTTTTAGGGTCTGTGCAGATGTTTACGATCGAAAAACGTAAATTAACGCTATTAATGCTTGAAAAGAAAGACGTTAGTATTTATTCAAAGATAGATGTTAAAATGAATCAAAGAAACGCTTTAAAACTAGTTCCAAAGCCTCGAATGTACCGGAAAATTACGTTTTTCATTACACCGTCACTTTTCTTTACACCGACATTGCTTGATAAGTTTATGACGTCACAAAATTTAACGCGGGAACAAGATCAACGTCTTTATGTATGCTCTATGTTAATTTTAGAACTAGAAAATGATGAATTATATAGACCGAGTCCGAGGATATTCAAGTAAATAAACAGCCGGGCGTTAACGACACGTGAATTTACTATATCAATCCACGTTTTCTCTCGTTAACGGCAGGGATTTGTTCGTTATGCCTATTACAAACCTAAAACGTACATTTTATACAATAATATTTGAAAAATATCTCATTAAAACGGTAACTTGCGAAAATGAACTTGCGAAATAGATATGTGACACGTCACGCAATAAGGGACCATCTGTGAACTCTGTAACTAGAATATTGAAAAAAGAGATTTGGTCCAGCATTGGTCAACCAGAGGTCGCATTTAAAACATTCTTTCACTGGAAGCTAGATTGAACATTCTAGATTCAGAAAATAAGCAAATTGCGAAAAGTTTCGACCCTAGTCGGTCTGCACAAACCGCACAGTCTTACTAGGATCGACACTTTACGCACAACCCAGATGATCCCTTTTCGCATGACGGGTCACATATATGCCAAACATATGAACAGTACAGTATTTTCTCGAGCGACCACTTCTAATAAGCGACCACCCTTATTAAGCGACCATCAAAAAAGTCCCTTCACCGTAAGCATAACTCTGAAAATGTGGTCATTCTAAAACGAGAAAATATTTATCATTTAATTTCAGGACGTTTGAACCCCTTAGAATCGTTTTAATGAGATGATCCTTATGGGTTCGAACACCATAGGATACAGTTAGAATTATGTGATAACCTTTTTATGCTTTCATACAACACGTCTTATATATCATTAAATATTATACCATACGACCATTTCCATGTATGCGACTGCTTTTTATTGTTCACCTAAGCGGTCGCTTATTACAAGTTTTACTCTATGTTCGTCAGGGTAATCACTTTGGATAAAGGACAGGTGTAATTAAGGGCCTTCTTGATGACTACGGCCGATTCTTTTTTTTCTGTTCAAACTGACATTATTAAACAATGATATTATCTACGTCTGCTGGCGAAACAGTTTCTTGTAAATGAGCTTGTGCGTGACATTTACAACAATTTGAAATGTTCTTGAGGGGCGAACATTGAGTTGTGTAGACAGCCGAATACTATAGGTATAAAGCTGCCTGATGGTCTACAGATTCTTTGAGACCTTATCTATCTACTAAGCGCATATTTAAGACTCTGATCAGACTGTTCGGGTGCACATGCTGGTCAGAGTCTTTGCTTTGCGCATATTTGAAATTGTTGGAAATGTCACGCACAGGCTCAAATACTTTCCGTTTTAGCACTATGCAGTGTTAAAAATTGTTGGAGGTAATTTACAATAAAACAGAGTTTTGAATGTAAGATACTCTTTTTTCTTTACCAGTGGTAAGAAATAAAGATGCTTGTGTATGTACATTGGGTATCCACTCCTGTATCGAAAGAAAGTTAGAGTCGTGTCCGTGAATCAAAAGCATCTCTCCATGTTTAATTGCCTCGAATTCCTTGAAAACGTTGGGTTCGATTGACTTTTGCGGGGTTCTGTCCTTTTTTTTATTCACTTTAATGGTTTCGGGGTGGTCCCTTTTTCGTGAGACGGATTCATGTAAAACACAAAAAGTGATGGAGACCTGATAGGTTTTGTTCCGTGATCGATCGGTCGATATCTGGAATAAATATTATATTAATAACTTAATTTTTCGCAACAATCTTGTTTATGCAATAAAAATATGTTAATTATAATTGTCTCGGATAAGTCATTGCCCCTAATGTTTCATAAAACAGAACATTGAAGTGGGACTGTTCAAGAATACCGTACAATTGGTAATATATGTGTGTATCCGTTTTTTAACGTCACTACCGTAGCATATGCCCATATAAGTGACGTCGGTTCGTTGTTATGGGGAATAGTGCAAGGATACATGACGAAACTACGACTGAGATCCGCCATGGTTCTTTAAAGTGCTCGATGTTAATCACACGGGACTTGGGTTTCAACGTCTCAATCAAAGGACAATTGGTTTTTTTAGTGTGCCAGCCCGGGAATCGAATCCACGATATCCAACTTGTACCAACAACAACAACCACAACCACCACAACAACAGTGCAAACAACAACAACAACAATGACAACAGCGACATCAAAACAAATATCTAGTATCCTTTCACGCCGTGCTATTCTGCGTAATTAATGAACTGGCAGGGCGGAGCTTAACCGTGACGTAATTTGGCGAGTTTACTTTTCAATAGTTTGAGTTCTTTCAAATTTTAGACGGTAATCATCGTTACCGCGTGCAAATAACTGTGTCCTAAAACCGAAAGGATTCACGTGCTTTGAGAGAGTGAACACATTTCATCGATTGGTTACCAAGGCCTCGTAACTTCAGCTTGATTAAGCTGAAGTTACGAGGATTTGGTTACCAATTTACGATTTAAGGTCTCGAGTTATTTATGTCGGCTCTCTTTAGAAGTAGGTTATTTTTTATAAAAGCTGATTTCCCTTAACCTTAAGTGCAACGACCCGTTACTTAGGCTCCGCCCTGCCAGGGCATTAATCGTGGATAATAGCTTGGTAAAATACCCTTAAAGAATTTTCGAGGGTAAATGTTCATTCGCTAGATTGGTAATATTAAAATCTTTCTCGAGATCTATTTTCAAAACTTCTATTTGCTTTCTTAACTGGGTGAACATTTTGTGCATCAAGCACGTTAAAGATCATCTTCAGGCTACCCAGAAATAATTCCGCCCTTTTCATGTGTGCAACAGATAGAAAATATGGGAAAGGGTGGAGCATATGCTAGTTAACTATTAGACACTCCTTCCTTAAATTGAATTGTTTAAGGTACCATTACAAAATGGTACAGAAAAAAAGACAAAAATGTCCTCTCAATTAACCGGTCTTCTGATATTACACAATCTTTCACTTGCAAATTTGCTAAATGTTCTAACGTGTTAGAGGAACTTAGATTTTACTTCGTTTTATGGGTGTTTACGTCAATTTCAACGTTATGGAAGTATTCTTGCGACGGCTGGTGCACCTACCCATAGTTTCAAGTCGTGTTCTCACTCAAGTACAACCACAAAATTTCAGCCAAGCAACCATCTGCACCAGCCCTCTTATGCATTCTTCAGTTAAGATAATCGTGGAATTGACAATGTGAATGATTAAAGAATTATTTTGGAATGAAATTGAAAAAGTGTGTGAGGCGAGTTGTGAGTGAATTTAAAGAGAGGTAATCCAATGTCGCAAGTTTTGTTCAGGATGAACAAAATTAGCGATATTGATTACCCCCCCCCCCCCCTTAATAAAATATTAATAAAATATGCACACAAGTTCTATAGTTAGCTTCCTATTTATTCAAGAACCTATTAGACGCTTAGAATTGATTTATGTCAGTAAAATCACGATTTTTCTCCTTCCAAATTCATTTTTAATCACATTTTTTATTCTATATTTTTCAATTGGTTTGAGCGTTTTTTGTTTGGTTTGAGCGAGTTTTTGGAATGGATAAATGGAGCGCTGAGTGAATGAGTAAGAAATATTTTGATAGGAAAGAGTGTAAATTTCACGATGTTTTTAACTGTACTTATCATACACCCATCGGTGTGATACAAATGACTTGTGTCACCATGACTTTTGTCAAAAGTTGAATGAAAGTTGGTCGAATCGGTAAAGTTAGTTAGTACAGCAAATCAATTGCGCCTCGAAGTTTTAGTCAAAGCAAAAGAAATAGTATAACGAACGTATCTCCAAATAGCGGATCGCTGGGACCATGTAATGAAACGTTATTTATCTGCAAAATCATTGTCAAAGGCAAGAAACGAAAGTCAAATCGATTGTGGGCGACCTGTAAGCTGTAGTTACGACGTTAAGGTCGTCCATCCACCAAAACGATTTGAATCAAAAACGCGGAAAATGGAGTGGATCAAGTCATACTATCATAAGTACGTTGATTGATTGGATATCTCTTTTTTTCTTTTCACAGCAGCTGTCATTTAATTATGTTCATTTCTTTAATGCTTTTCGGTGGTTTATCGAGACATAACTGTAGATTATCACTTGATAATCTCACCAGAAAAGCAGTGAGATGATCAAAAACTTATACCCTGCTTTTGAGCATTTCATCCTATCTGACGTATTCTATGCGGGGCGAAATAAGTGATGTCACAATGAACGTTGCATAGCAATCACGCGCAAAATGACGCGCTTTACGAAATTATGTCCTAGAAATTTCCCATTTTGTCTCATTTTTGCATTAAAGAAATAGAATAATCGTTTGTTTTTCGTATAAGATCGATTTATATTTCATTTCGTGAACAACAAAATCTATATTTTCACTCGTGGCTCTGCCACTCGTGAAAATATAGCTGTTTTTTTTTTCACTCAATGAAATATAAATCGATCTTACACTGAAACAAACGATTATCCTCTATTTCATCTAATTTTCAATAGAAATATCATATTCCTAGTCCTACTATACTGTAACAAATTTCTAAATGACAACTTAGTATTAAAAATAATGAAAAGGGTGGAAAAATAAGTTATTTTAAGGGAGATAACTACGCTATGATATACAAAGAAACGTTTCTTGTGGTTAATGTTCTTGTGTGAGGGTAAACAATTGCATTGAATGGAGTTTAATGCCACTTTCAACATTTTTCAGCTTAATCGCGGCGGCTGGAGCACCCAACAATGGATTCCTGATATTTCTCTCACCAGTACAACCTTTATATCCTTTCCTAGCGTCCAGCTACTATCTCACATAGATCTACGATTATTAACCCATTGGTGAGAGACAAATAGTCGGAAAGAATGAGTCGGAGATCAGAGAGCCGGAACAACCAGATTGACAGTCTGACACGCTACCAACTGCTCTTTAACTGGCTAACAGATTAAAACGAAGATTGTTATACGCGTATTCTACAGGTACTCAAAAGAAACGCGAAATGAAACAAAAAAGCTGAAATTCATAGTTTTCTCCTTATATAACAATATTTTTCAAAAGTTTGTCAGTAATAAACCTTCTTTTATCTCGATAAAAGCGAGAGGAAAATCATCTCATCCTTGTCCATGGACAAGCGAAAAACCCCAAATTTCCACACCCATATCCTTGGAATATTTAGATATACGATCAGAAAAATGCGTTAAAACGGCTTGATTACGGATCAGTAACAGAAATGGCATATCGAATTACACCAAAATAGGGGTCAAATTCTTAATCTTGTTTAAATTTACATCATATGGTTGAGAAATTGAAACTTCTAAGGTTTTTTGTAACAAACATATATGACCCGTCACGCAAAAAGGGATCATTTGGGTTGTGCGTAAAGTGTCGACCGTAGACAGTCTGCGAGAATGGCGCAGACTGACTAGGATCGAAACTTTTCTCACTTTGCTTATTTTCTGAAATTGGAATGATCAATCTACCTACCAGTGAAAGAATTTTTGAACTGCGACCTCTGGTTGAACTATGCAGGACCAAATCTCTTTTCTGATAATCATTTTACTGAGTTCCCAGATGGTACCTTTTCGCCTCACATATTGAAAAGGCACAGGCTCCGCTACAGACTATTAATGCTTTAAGTCACATACACAAAACACTTACTTGAAAACACGCTGACAATGGCCTCGTGGACACAGAGACAATTATTTTGTATCGATCAATTAGACCTTTGCAAGACGGCGCACACTATAACTGATCCTTAGTTTTTCATACGACAAATCGAAAAAGAAAATGATAAATCCATCGGTAAAGGACCCAAATTTGGACACAGCTGCAGTAGTTATGTTGTTGTTTTTTTGTCGCCCTGTCAACGAATTTTGCTGACCAAATAGGTTTAGATTTCGGATGATTTTGTGAATTATGATAGAATGACTCTTGTCATGGCCAAGATCAGCCTTGCGATTAGGTTGAAAAACGATGCAAACAGTTTGCAAATTTATACTCCGCTTTGCACGTGCACATGCGTGCAAAGCGGGGTATAAATTTGCAAACAGTTAGCACCGTTTGACGATCAGAACACATGCCTGGTTTCACAGTTCTACAGTTAACAAGATTGAGAAATTGTGAAGGTGAATGATTTTGGAACTAAATTGAATGAGAGAAATGTGTGAGCTTTGAGTGATAATCAAAGGAGGTAATCCAATATCGCTATTTTTGTTCAACATGGACAAAATTAGGGATAAACATTACCTACCTTTAACAAAATTTGCTTAAAGATCCATAAATAGTTTACTATTTTTTTCAAGAACCGATCAGACGCTTACAATTTCAATTATCTAAGTGAAATCTCAACTTTTTTTTCTATGCTTACATATTTTGAATGTAGTAAGTGATCTTATCATTTTTTAGACATTGAATTGATTGAATGAATGGAGTTTAACGCCGCTTTAAACATTTTTTTTTCAGTTTTATCGCGGCGGCTGGAGCACCTAACAATGGATTCCTCGCATTTCTCTCACCAGTACAACCGTCACATCCTTTCCTAGCCCCCAGCTGCTATCTCACATAGGTCTGCGATTATCAACCCAGTGGTGAGAGACAAATAGTCGGAAAGAATGAGTGCCGCCGTCGGGGATCGAACCCGGGACCTCTAGATTAACAGTCCGACTATTGACTTTGGAGCGTTTTTGAATAGTTTGAGTGCGTATTTGGAATGAATGAATCGAGGGAGGAGTGAGCCTTGAAGAGTGGGTTTGATTGAGATGAATGTCAATTTCACGATGTTACTAACTGTATAATAATTGTCAACAATTTTGTCAATTATATTCATAGGCGTATGTAGGACTTTGAAATTTATACGTAGTCTCAGAAGGCACCAACTAAAGAAAATATAGGATGTAGGCGATATGAGGACTGTGACAAAAGAAGAATGCTCTCCGTCTGCTCCTTTCTTATGCTTTGAGCTTTGGTGAATAATCAAAACATTGTAACTACAGCTTGAATAAGCTGGAGTTTCGATGTTATGAACGTTCATCAACGATATATTTCAACAGAGGATTATTTCTTTTACGCACTTGCGTAAATTGCGTGATTGGAGTTACGCCCTTGATATTGATCTTATAATGGGCAGTTAAGGGTATTCTCTCCTTTGAGCCCTTTTATATAAGAGGTGGAGATTTTTTTTTAATTCATGAAGGAATGAAATGAAAAATCTAATCACATTGTTTTTTTTCTAAATTTCATATATCCATGAATTATTAAAAAGAAATCACAAGATCTTTTACTATTTAATATGATGAAGCAAAAATGTGCCCTACAATACGACAGATATCCTTTCATACTTCTTTGAGAGCAAGCTTACATAAAGCTATGAACTCAAAATTGGTGTCATTGTCAAATAAAACTAATTTTCCAACCAACCAGAGTGCACAAATCTTGACGGACAAAACAAGACTTAAATAATTAGCATATGGGCCTATACATGTATGCAGTATAGGGTTCACATTTACATTTGACTTTATTCGGTCACCGAACATTTGTCTGCAGTTTATATATTTCTGAAAACTCGTCATCTCAGGTCATTTATAGTCGTAATTACAATTGTTACGAACTAAAGCTACAGTCTTACATTTTTCAATAAATCGATATTAATTCATCTACATGTAAAATCAATATTTGATAAAAACATTGGACCATTCATATTGCCTTGCGGTAATTAACACTAGTTTGACGTATATACGCCAATTTCTTATTGGACAGAATGTGTATTTCACTGAATAGAGTAGGCGGGGGTTTTACTTATCTATGTTGTGTCTTGTAGTATAAAACGATCATATGACATGAAAACTACGTTATCCTCTATATACTTAATGAATGAATGACGTGAATCGTCTAAATAGAGATTCAATATGGAGGGATTACGGAGAGAAGTACACGCAAATGGAACTAATGGTAAGTCAGAATTTTGTGATTATTTATTTACTGTTTCATGCTTTGCTTTAAAAACCGACTCTTTTACCAAGACACATTGATTTTAGCGACCATTTATAAAGTAGTTGAAAAAAGCCCAATTAAGATCAAAGTACTGAAAGCACATCATGCTCTTATTGTGAGTCGGTATTTATTTTGAAAATACATCCTTTAAACTGTTCTGGTTTAAAAAGTAAGATCAGGTTGTACAGACTAAGATCAGACTACACAGGTCGAGGGCTTAGAGCAAAAAGATAGTATGTGTCTATACAGTGTACCATACCATGCTTTTGCTCTAAGCCCTCGATATGTGCAGGTTGACCTTTCTCTTTACCTCTTGTCATAGCAGGGCACACAACGGATGTAGCGAAATAAGGGTTTGTAAACTCAAGGAGCACGGCTATGCCTTACAGTAAATAACATCGTGAAATTGAAAAGGCGAATGATTCTGGAATGATTTTGAAATGAAATTGAATGAGTATGTGGAGTGATTTTTGAGTGAATTTAAAGGGACATAATCCAATCCCGCTAATTTTGTTCAGGGGCATTTATTACCCGCCTTTAATAAAATATGCATACAAGTTCTATAAATAGCTTCCCATTTATTCAAGAACCTACCAGACGCTGACGATTTCATTTTATGACTGTGAAATCGCGTTTTATTTTGAAAGACGTTATTTATTCTATCTTTTCGGTAGGTTTGGGGCGATTTTGTATGGTTTGAGTGACTGTTTGGAATGAAGGAATAAATGGAGCGCTGAGCGAGTGATTTGGAATTGTTTTGATCGAGATGTATGTCACGCGAAAAGGGACCATCTGGGTACATGCAGTTCGTAAAGTGACTACCCTTGTCAAAATGCGCGGATTGCGCAGACTGACTAGGATCGAAACCTTTTAAATTTGCTTATTTTCTGAATCCAAAATGATCAATTTACCTTCCTGTAATATTTTTTCGAAATGCGATATCTGGTTGATCTATGCTGGACCCAATCTCTTTTTCAAATATTTATTTTTCAGAGTTCCCAGATGGTCCCTATTCGCGTGGCGGGTCACATTTATGAAATTAGTAATTGGTTACAATTGATAACGATTCTAAAACGAACCATTTGGCATATTTGGCGAAAATCATCAAACAGGTAAAATAGCTCGAAATCGCTGCAGTTACGATATTCTAGTTGTCAACCGCCTGTTTGCAGGTCATGTCGACCATGATGCTTGCCTATTTGAAATCACCCTTATTTTGAAATGGTGCCACAAGTACTTTGATGTCAGTTAGATAAGAGAATACAAAAACTGGACCGACATGTACGACCCGTCCGTATTGAGAACAGTTTAATCGCTTTTCCCCCTAAGAAGTAATGTGAATTTTGAGTAAGGGGCAAAGGTTGCGTGTCTTAGACTCAAAAGGAGCCAGGAACCCCTACATGCATTCAATGAAATAATCTTCAAGTTTATAAAAAGGGCTCATCAACATTAAGTAACCCCCCTTCCCATAATATCGATTTTGTGTCCCTTGCGTCCCATTTTATTGTTGCAGGACTCAAACCCTGAAGAGGGATTTCTCAGATTGGCAATATAAGGTCAATGCTATTGATAATAAGAAAGTGTTATTGACAATGATAATGCATCAATATGTGGACCAACCTAAACGCTACCTGATTTGGGGGTTCCAAGACCATTTTTAACAATTGTTTATTCATATTGCGCCTAAAACACTTGTTTCATCGAGTTCTCTCACAAATACTACCATTAACTCTTTGCTGTTTAATCCCCGCTTTTTTACGTGCCTGTGATTTTATGATTGAGAAAACATTGTGAAAAAAGAAAAAAATGCTTCTGACAAGCATTTTCTTCTTTTTCCACACTATTTTCTACCTTACTGAATGGTTATTTTTCAAATTAAATCCACTTTTAATTTTCGTCTGCAAAACTTTTGAATTTGGACAGGTCCAAAATTTTGTAAAACAGGAAAGGGTTAAATCATTTCCTAGACCCGAGCTGCTGTCCCACCTAGGTTCACGATTATCCACCAAGTGAGAGAAAAATAGCCTGGCTTCCAGGCTGCCGAGTTTAGAAAAGATAAGGAACACCACTAATATTCACATTTTCATCCTATCGAATTACCTCCCATATTCTCAAAAAAAACCCCAAAAAACTGACACTAATCGATCAGTCGGAGGAATATAATCTGATGAAAAATTATCTTCAATTGTTGAATATTGCTCATTTCATAATACTTCAGTAGAATGGGATCCAGACTAGAAGACAAATGTCGCAAAGAATATATGCGGTCGCAGGGGTTCGAAGCCTTGACACAATTGATTTGTAATTAGTTTCAACTATCAAACTCTTACTTTTAAATTTCTGTTCAAGTTACAGTTAGTTACATTGTGAAATTGACATTCCCCTCAATCAAACCGTTCTAAACCTTTCATTTAGCGCTCGATTCATTTATTCATTCCAAACAATCATTCAAACCATTCAAAAACGCTCAAACCCATTGAAAAGTATAGAATGAACAACGTCATTCAAAAAGAGAAAAATCGAAATTTCACTGACATAATTCAAATTGCGTCTAATAGGTTCTTGAAGAAATAGGGAGCTATCTATAGCGCTTATATGCACTTTTTATTAAAGGGAGGTAATCAATAACGCTAATTTTGTTCATCCTGAAAAAAAAAAAATGCGATATTGGATTACCCCCCCCCCCAATCACCCAAACCTTGCTCCACACACTCAATCAATTTCATTCCTTAATCATTTCAAAATCATTCAGCTTGTCAATTTCACGATGTTGTTAACTGTAACTGCAGGTTATTTTTAGATCTCCATTTCTTTCAGTAAGGGTTATTTACCTGCACCTTGCTGATTCATTCATCAAAAAACCTTAGAATTATCTAAATTCTTGAACCTACGCAAACTCAAATGAATGTCTGGTTTTAACATCAATAGTTTCTTGGATTTATCTAGAAATAACGTGAACCTTATTTAATCTTTCGAATTTGGGATTTGTCTCGTGAAAAGAGCATATTTTGGGATTTCATTACGCAAATAGGTAAGATAAGGATGAAAATAGAAATGTTGCCCGTCACTTGAAAGGGGACATTTTTTGAACTCCGTTTAAAATATTTGAAAAATGGCATTGGGTACAGCAGAGGTCAATTTGAACTTGCATTTTTTTTTTAAAAGTAGGAATGTAGATTGGTTATACCTTGATTTTCAAAATCTGCCAATAGAAAAAATAATCCTGATCAGGTTGCAAATTTCACGTTGTTTGGCCAGTTTGGATACGAAACACTCTTCCGAGATGATTTTTCTTTTGGTTTGACGCGTCAAAAGATATATGTGACCCGTCACGCAAAAAGGGAACATCTGGAACTACGTGGATTATGTATTCGAAAATGAGATATGTTGCAGTGAAAGTCAACCAGATATCCCATTACAAAATACTTATACAGCAAGATAGAATGATCATTCTATATTAAGAAAAAATCCAAGTGCATCAGCTTACGACCCAAGTCAGCCTGCGAAGATTGCGCAGTCTGACTAGGTCGACACTTCACAGATGGTCCCTCTTAGCTTGACGGGTCACATTTTTGAATAACTGGTTAGGCATGCGAGTTCGGCGTCTGCCTACCTTCTCAATAATGTTTTAATTGGTCATCTTAAACTAACTGATAAGTATATAGATATATTTTTTTAAAAAATCATAATGTCAACTGCCGGTCAAAATGTTGTAATCATCTTGAAGAAAAATCTATAGTTAAGATGTGCCTGAAATCGCTCTTTAATTTTTGTATTCCTTTCAAGTACATTGATTTTATTTATACTTAATATAGGGAAGGCTATATTTTCACGAGTGGCGTAGCCACGACTGAAAATGTAGCTTTTGTTGATCACAAAATAAAATATCAATCGATCTTTCTCGAAAAACAAACAATAATTCCATGTTTAATGCAAAAATGCGATGGAAATATGAACATGTGGAAAATTTTCTTACAGCGCATCGTTTTGCACGTGATTGCCATGCAACGTACATGATGTCGTCACTTTCAGGCTCTGCTTAGATAACGCCAGATCGGGTGAAATGAACGAAAACGGAGTATAAGTTTTTGACAATTTTACTGCCTAGGCGGTGAGTTTATCAAAGGATATTCGACCGTTATTTCTCAAAAATCCACCGAAAAACATCAGATAAGCAAGGTTTTATCCACCTCCTTCCAATTCATGTGTAAGCCTGTGTATGACATTTGGAACAATTTTACTTTGGCGCAAAGAAAAGACTCAGATCAGTCTGTGCATCTGTACAGTCCTATTTGATTCTAGACTATGCACCCTGAAATTTGCAATTAAATTCAAGAATGAAAAATTGCTAATTAAACGGAGGAAAGCTTCTTTACAGACAATGTGCATTGTGATAGTATCTAGGCTGCTTATTATCTACGTTTCACGCGAATGTGAAATTGTTGGAAATGTCACGCACATGCTCGTGTGGACCACACAGAAACGCAAATCTTTGCCATTCAAACATATAGATTTTGAAGCCTGACAAGTAAAAAACGTTACAGTATCAGTTTTAAGCCTATAGAATTGAAAATGATTTATTTACATTATTCATTTGCAGTTATTATGTTTTCATGCCTCAAGCAAAGGAATAACTAAATAGGAGAAAACGACGCAATTCAAGTTTGAAAAACAAAACAAATGATTTCGCAATAAGTAAACAAGCCTTTGTTTTGCGAGGTCAATGTTTTATCAAGGGACATTGCTTCAAATTTGATACTTTGATAGGCAACAATCCTTCGTTTTCCAATTTAAAAAATAGCATTATGTTGTTCTAGTCGAATTCAAAAACAACAACAACACAATCACCAACAACAACAACGTGGAATGTACGCTCACCAAAACTAAAAATATTCTAAATCGCCCTTTTCAAAGAATTTCTACCGCTCATTTAATTCTGTTAAAACTATCAGAAATTGACCAAATCGTTTCAAACATTTCACAATTTCTTTGGCGTGAGTTTGATTCGTTGTCGAATTCACGCAAATCTATTTATAGAACACTGCGCATATTTCATCAAAGGGGGTGGGGTGTAATGGAATATAGCTTTTTGTGTTCAAATCGAACCATTTATTTCATTGGTTGTCTATTTAGAAGTTGCGGATTCTTAAGTCTAGATTCACAAATGTATACACAAAGAAAAAAGTATTGCAACACCCGATTTTCATTTAAGTGGTTCTAGGCAAAGACCAACTGTGGTAACTTTGCGCATTAAAGAGACAAGAAAGTTTCGCTCTTAATTTTGCAGCATCTGTTACAAAAATAGCCGGGCTTTGAATCGGAAATATTTGTTCACATATTAGGCAACCAAAGTGATACCCTACACATGTTCTACGAGGTTCACATCTGGCTTTTTAGAAAGTACTTTTATATCTTCATAAATTTGGATGCTGTTGTACTTTTTTCTTTGAGTATATAAATTTATAGAACATGGTGTTTTTTTAAATAAGGTGAGGTAAATGAAGATCGTTGATTGCATTAAATGTGAACGGAATCGTCAATAAATGTGAACGGAATCGTCAATAAATGTGAACGGAATCGTCAATATACAGATGTACAGATAAGAGGGGTGTCTTCAGTCTAAAATCTTAATTACCCATCAAAACCCTATGTTGTGGGTATTCATTGAGTACCCACGATATAGGATTTGTGCAAGTATTTTTATACTGTTAATGTTTAAGAAATATAAACTACAAAATCTATCAGTAGCCCTGATAAACTATTACCTAATTTATCGTACAATGATGTGTGAATTGACCTGATATCACATTTCTGATAACAATTACACATTGTGTGTATATAAGGCAGTCTATTGTTAGAAACATTTTTCTTGGCAAATTCTATGGGGAGAAATCCGTTTAAATCTTAAGATTCTGGTTGAGTTATATGTTGTATTAAAATGCGTTTCTAACACAACTCGTGTTGTTAACGACTTATGTTAAGATATATTCTTGCCGATTCTACAATAACTGTGTAGACTCAGATCAGCTTGCAGTGATGTATAGTCTGCTTTTATCATTCACCCTTTTCTTTCTTCTTAATAATTTGAAACGAAATTTATATTTAACATGATGCATGTTGAATGTTTGAATAAAGCTTCAAGTCTGTAGGGTCATTATATCAAAAAAATAAAATGATTCTCTTGAATATTTTTTATGACAGGGATTCAAATCAGACGAGAAAGCACAATATGATGAAATTACGATGGTTTTAAATGTTATGAGTCTATAGAATTATCATAATTATATATATTTGAATTTCATTTATTTATTGTCACAACGCCCAGCAAAGACTAAATGTTGTCTTAGCGACGGATAAACAATTTCAAATAAAGGAAATCTATAGCAATTTCCTGTTCACAATGTTTTCTTAGCAAAAGACAAAAGTTTCAAAAGGTGTCAAAAACTCGTCTGTAATTTCTTTCTTAAAATAAGACCAACCCTATTTTGTAAAGTCTGGTTATGGACTTTAAATGGTCTCTGAAAAAAAGTCATGGATTCATGCAATGATTTTGTTTCAAAATAGCCGAATTTCTCTTCTATATTATAGTAGCTATAGTTCGGAAATCCAACTAAAAGCTTACAGATATTTGCACTTTCACTTGCGTTCAACGCGGAGTACAATTTTCAAATAGTTTGCACCATTTTGTCATCCTGAATGCAGGGTTGTTTTTATCACCTCGAAGCAACTGATTGTTATCAGAGATTTCATTCGTACCAGACCCGTTTCGCACGTCATTAAATCAGAATGAAAATCCTTAATTATGTCTGATATTCCTCGGGTTAAAACCGCCAGGTGATGTCGGAACTTTTAATTAATCATCTGTCTATGTGGGAGAAATATCCTTGAGCTGTATTTACGAAATTGTTCTTAGGTTACACGACAAACTACAATAATAATAACACAAATTGTTGCTTAGATTTCGGGGAATGGACCGAAGATGGGGGCGGGAGGGGGTTATGACCGCGTCTGGAAGCCCGAAAATTCCAGCAAAAAATCGATAATCAATTTAAAAAATCTGACAAGTATAAGTATCACTAAGTGATACGGACGGACAGAATGTAATTAAAACCTGGATTAAGCTGTATACGAAATTTTGCTGTACGGATGAGACTTTTGAAAGAAAACTTGTTTTCGATCGAAAAGCCTGTATCCCAAACCCCGACCCCATCTTTTCATGAAGCATTTTATGCCCCCGCATAAAATTGTTTTTCCATTACTGTTGGTCCGATTGTCTATTTATCTTTTTGTCCGTTTGCCCCCCCCCCTCAAAAAATTTTTGATTGGTAAGAAACTAACTTTATCTCTGACATGATTTTTGCTTCTGACGAGGTATTTCTGCTGGTATCGATTTCATCCTTCAGACCTGACAAACATTCTGACTAAGTGTCATGAAGATTGGGCCATATTTGTTGCCACTAGAGTGTAAACTAGAAAATTGTCATTATGCCCCTTTTCCCATGATAAGGCACGAATCCTTCCCATTTTCCATAGGATTCATCATTCTGTGTCATCAGTGAACGCCAAGGTCATTTTCAAGATCAGATATGTTGAAAAATTCTGAAAACTGGCAGTGGTAGGGAAATAGGCGTTTAACAAAATATATTTCGTTTTCATTTGTTTAGCTAAATGTGTATTGTTATTCTTTATTAGATTCTTTAAGTAAAATGAATTCAAAAACAGCTCGAGGGTTCAGCGCAAGACTGTACTAAGTGTATATACGCTGTATATACACTTAGTACTGTCTTGTAACATCGTGAAATTGACATTCATCTCGACCAATCTATTCTGAATCGCTCACTCAGGACTCCATTCAAACATTCCAAACACTCACTCAAACCAATTAAACACGCTCCAAAATCACACACAAAAAAAAAAAAAAAAAAAAAAATTAGAGATAATGTATTGCACCCCTTAAGTTTATTTAAAACTCGCTCCACACACTCATTAAAAATCATTCCAAAATCATTCAAATCTGTCATTTTCGCGCTGTTTCTAACTGTAACAATAACAGCTGTATAATCTTTGACCCTAACATGAGTAAAGAACACGTTGGAAAAAGAGTTGATCTTTTTATAGTGTTATCCGGGAAGGGAAAAAGCGAGAGAAAAAGAGAGTTCATTTAACAAACATCTAACACTTAATATTGTTTTTATGCGGTTTCTTCAAACATAAACCGACATGAGTAAATAGCAACAACAAATAACAGACATAAAAGATCTATTACGCCTAAAGATTCTTTAGCAAATATTATTAACAAATAACAGACATAAAGGATCTTTTACATCTCAAGAATCTTTAATTTTTTAACCCTTTTCATTCTGGAAATATCTTGGCAAAATCGCATCAAAATTGAAGTACTCGATGCACTTATTGTAAGTTTTTTTTAAACACTTTGCTTGTTTAAGTTAGTCGACCCGTGATGCATGTAGAGCCATAACATTTTGGTGGTATTGATCTTTAACAGTGTTAACCGAGGTTTCCTAGTGATTTTCATTAGGAAACCTCGGTCAACATTGTGAAAGAACAGGGGTTTCGAAATGGTGCGGAACTGTTACGGTTCTACTAACTAAAATAAAGGTTATATAGACAAAGATCAGACTGCACATAACGTTGGAGTATTTCAGTTCAGCATTACCACACCATAGAACCGGTTGTATCGGCCCGACACCGTCCGGTTATAACGAACACAATTGAGTTATTGCCGCTGAGTGGCAGTGGGTATTTATTGACATTTATTTACCATCTTAGAGTATTCCTTTCCAAACCACCTCGAAGATATTGATAATAGTAATTATAAACTTGGTTCAGATGCAATTTTTAAAACAAGACACGATTGCTTTTTACCAGAAAACGCCTCGTAGTTGCATTTTAGCGGTAACTTCACTTTCTATGAACAATTGTTACTTTCTTATGCAATTCTGAGGAAAGAGAAACACACGATTCTATTTTAAATTAACTATCCTACCTATCCTATCCTGTGAAATTTCATGCGATAAAACGCTTCAACAGAAGCACTTTATAATTGTCAATAAATACCCACTGTCAGTCTGTGGCAAAAACTCAATTGTGTTCGCGATAACCGGACGGTGTCCGATATAATTCTATGGTGTGATTACAAGGGTTAACATGCAATTTACATTCGCGTGTTTTTGAATTTAGACGAAATATCGTACTTACGGCTTGATTCGAGATTTGTCAACCATTGATAAGTAATAATACTAAAAGTTTGTGATAAGAATCTAAAAATTAATGAATTTGTCTGCGACATGTCTTTTTGTATTTCGATATCTGGGGCCTGTTTTACCATACATCTTACGATTTCTTTTTTTTGCGAAAGTGAAAAATTAAAGTTGTTTCTTGAATATTAACTAAATATAGAATTCAACCATGCATCATCTCATTGGAATCGTCTTCTTAAGACGATTCCAATGAGATATTGCAAGGTAGAATCTAACAATAAATGAAAACACCAGGTACGGTTTGTGTTTTTAACTTACGATCATTTTTTCCGTAAGATGATTAGTAAAACGGGCCCCTGGATCTTAGATCATGCTTTTTTTTTCGTTATCAATCTAAAATTCACCCAAATTCTCAGTTTGAATAACTAAATTATTTCGGCCTCATCAATCCGTAGAATACATGATACAAATTTTGTTTTGCTTAATTATGATCTTTAATAAATTAAGAGACGTACTCGTATCCGTAAATTTTACATTTACACTCTCCTCTCTGGACGTGTGAATATTAGGAGCGCGCGTCCAATAATATCATGCGTGCAGGACTGAAAGAGGACTTTCGAACCATTGAATGCGTCATATGTATTCGAGTTACAAGAGTGCAGCGTTATAAATGACTGACATCTTTCTGTCTGAAGTCACCATGATAACTAAAATTAGTAACCATTTGTCTTCTTGAGAGGCTTTTTGTGTTCACACAATTAAGGCTGTCATTAAACCCTTTATAAGGCACTCACAAAACTAATGAAAATGAAGCTTAAGAATTGAACACTGTTTTAATCACAAAAAAAGAAAAACAGTTAATGATTGTTGATTGACTGATTTTAACCACACCAAACCGTCTTGAGGGCTGTTTATTTAAGGGGTAGGGGGCAATCAACCGGGAACCCTCGGCGATTCTTAGGAATAGACAGCGGGGATAATTAGGACGCAATCATGAAAGCGTGTCATATCGCACGTGGGTTTATATGACGTCAAAACAATACTGAAGATGACGGTGCAAAACAAAATTAACGAAAGGTTCACACTGGGCATATTTTAATTTGAAAACAAAACGCAGTGCTTTATTGCGTTTTGTTTTCAAATCATAACATATCAAAAGGTCTCCACAGACGATCGGAAAGCATTAAAGGAATTTAATATATTCTTCTAGCGCATTGAATAAAGTACCGCCAGAAATCGGATTACCTAAAATATGACACAAAATTACGATACTTATGTCCGAGGTACTTTTCAGTTTACGGAAAGGCCGGGCGATGTTCCGAATGGGAGGGGGGATATATTTCGAAGGAAGGAAGGAAGAAAAAAGTAGTTCGAATCCCTTTTGGTTTCCGTGCTCTTGAGGTAGAGCATCAGCCTTTTGACCCAAAGTTCCCGAGTTCGATTCCCGGGAGCGGCTATCAATCTTTGTTCTCTTATTGGCCTACACATTCGGTGCGAATACTGGTGAATTTCACAGGAAGCAGAATCGAGTGGGATTTTTCTAAGTTGTAAGAATTTGTTTCACAATCGATTTGAAAAATGAATAGGTTTAAACCATCCCTTATGCAGCTGTTTCCATGGTTTCATTGCTTTTTTATTGAGACGAACGTGATCAAAAATGTTTATCAGTATAGAAGTATATATGAAAAGAAAAAAATAACTTTGAATAGAAAGAAATCTTCCATTCATATAGTCATGACCTGCAAAAGAGAAAAAAAGTAGAGAATAATCAGTCAAGCAGATTTCATTTCCATACATCCACGTCGTCTTTGGACAATATTTGGTGTTTAAGCAAATGTTTGTCGTAATTGCAGATAAATGACATTAGGTGGTGTACCTACCCATAGTTTCATGTCGTTTCACACACCAGTACAACCGGAACATTCCGAGTTACCAATTTCTTTGACTGGTACAAAAAAAGGACCCGATGCGAAAAAGTTACAGTTTTCCATAAATCACGAAAAAATTCGATTTTGCCAAAAATGGGGACCTTTCTAAACTCTCAAAGTGACAATTCAGAATCAAACATTTTGTTTCTCAGTGTGATTTTAATTTAAATGTCTTAAGTGGCAAAGAAAAGTTTACTATGATTGTAAATTGTAAACGATACTTAAGTTTCTGTCCAAAATCGCTATAATGAGATTTTTCCAATTTTTGTGAAAATAACGCATTTTCACCAATGAGCCTGGTTTCGGACAAGGGGCCCGTTTTTCTAACCATCCTGACGTCGCGCACGGTAATGCGGCACTAAAATGTAACGTCAAAATAGCGAACGTCGAATGTGTAGCGATAGTGTTTTTTTCCAGAAAAAAGTACACGTAAATGTTATATTGCTCACTCTTTCTACAGCTATAGTCATGTCAGAGTATATAGTCATCATTGAAGAATTAAAACCCACCCCTATCACTTGAAAAGAATGCAAACTGTCATATTATTTTCAACTTCGCATAAATGTGTAGACATGCGAATACTGGATAAAGCCCTTTGTAGAGTTAGGCTTATTTCCACTCTGTATATGAAGATGTATTTGAACATTATTTATGTTATAATGTAGAGGTAAATCTGACATTTTGAAAATTCACCCTATTTCTATTGCAATGATCAATTCGAACCAACAGCAGCTTGTTCATATAAGTGATGCCATCAATACATGCGTTTTTGTAAAAGGAATATGACGTACCCCCCCCCCCCCCTTTTTTGAATGTTTGAAAAAAGTTATTACATTTTGCTAAGTTTGCTTCGAACTCACTATTCTTGGGTCTTTAGAACAACGACTAACAGGCCATGAATACAAGTCTTTGCAAAAAATGTATCAAACATTCTTTTTTTGCTTTCCGTAATGAACATGAGCGATTTCGGGCAATTTTGGCCCTCTTGTTTAAATCTAGTATTTCCCTTCCCCTCCTCGCATCGCCACTTCCACATAGATATTCTTCTCGCATGATATTAAGCCTTCTTTCTCTATTTCTCCCCTTGAACTGCGGATTTAATCTACTCTGTATTCGTCTGAAGACGCGTCGGTTTTATAATTCCACGAATCAAACATAACGTCGTTGTAAGAAAATGCGCGTTTTTTTAGAAATCGTTCCACACGAACTAATATCAATATCTCTTTTATTCGTAAATATTTTTTCATGAAATTTTAATAAGATTATTAAGAGAAAAATAATATTTCTAAGCTTTATTTAAATTATCGTATGAATAAAGGAACTGCATTTTTTAGCGTATTAAGAATAAAAAAAAAACCAGCTTAAAAAGATTTCGTTCCACACGAATTTCGGCTTATCAATTTTCAGATTAAAACTCAAATTGATATCTATTTACATATTTAAGAAAATATTAAAAATAATATTTTTAATTTAAAGATTGGTTGCAATTGAACCATTTTTAATCAAAATATAAAATAAAATCGTCATTATTTCGGCGTCTTAAAGTTTGATGTTACGCTTCACTTTTTGTTAAACATAAAGCGGTATTTTTCTTATTTGTGGTTAAATTTCAATCTCCGTTGGTAAAATTGTTGGATGTTATGCCAGTTTAGATTTGATGTACTTTCAAGCAGTTTAAACATGGTTAAACTGTATAAAATATAAGATGGGTATCTTCCGGTGATGCTTTTATGTTACATGTTACACGCGTTTTTTCGCTTGAATTACAATTTGAAACCCCTTTTTAAGAAGTCATACGAAAATAATTTGCAATAAAAGTTTAATTTATAAAATGGCCATGGTTTAGGCGTTATTTAGATATAAGATATAAGGATGGTGCGACCAAGGAATCTTATTATGATTAGTTTTAAAACACAGAGTATGACGTTTTTTAAAAAGTTCCGCATTACCGTGCGCGACGTCCCTACGATCATTTTTTGCATGAGTCAAAAATTTAAGTAGCTACTACAGTAGTAACTTAATATGGAATTCTGTCATGTTTGATTTCATTGGAATCGCCTTCTAATGACGATTCAAGTGAGATATTGCAAGTCTGAAAACACCAGGCCCATTTATGATTTTGACTAACGATTTTTGTTTTCGTAAGAAGTTTAGTAAAACGGGCCCCCGGTCCGAAAAGCTAAGAAAATACGCTGGTTCATCCCACTTAGGCGGCATACTGCTTATCATTCGCCTATTGGTGGAAGAAAACACGTCACAAACATTACTAAAGATAACGTTGCAAAAACACGAATAAAAAAATCAAGGAAAGGTTAAAGCTGGACATTATTTGATAACAAAAATGCCCCAAAGATCTACATAGAAGATTGGAAGGCATTGAAGGAATCTGTTTTTTTCTTCGAGTGCATTGATTCAAGTACGACTAGAAGCCGAATCACCTAAAAATTACCCAAAAATTACTATACTTACGTCCGAGTTACTTTTCAGTTTACGGAAAAGTCCGAGCAATTTTCCGAATAAAATTTCAGATGAAAGTTAGCCGAGCCAGGGATCGATCCCACGGTCCCAGGTTTGACAGCCCAAAATGTTAACAACTTAGCCAACCGTGCTCGGCTTGTTTTCGAGCCCTTTTTCTGCTATCGATCATCAAGTTAAACACCGTAACAACAATGGTATAAAGATGCACCACGAAGTTACTAAATTAAGTCATGAGACAAAATGAGTGATAGTTGTCAAGACTAATTTCCGGAGTCATTAGTCATGAACAAAAAACCAAGGTCGAGTCAGCGACTTTTTACATACGCGACAATGATTTAACTTTTTGGCCTATATATTCCAGAGTGTGTCTAGGTCATTCTGTAATCGGGGGGCGAGAGTTCGATCCCTTCTGGGTCATCCCATTTTCATATGATCATGTGCATGATATTCCGAAATATTTGTTTTCATAGGCGCAAAGTAATAACGCAGATCTTGGACTAGTCCGAATATATGGGTATGCATATCCTATATATTTTATGTTGGTCGCCTTTTGAGTGCGTATAAATTTCGGAGTGCTGGTTAAGCCTTTGAGGTAGATATTGAATCTAAAATTATTTGGAATTAGACTTAGTCAGTAAATAGCCTTTATTCGCTGTATGGCTTTCCAATTCGCTGAATGCCTATCCTTCTCGCACACGATACAGTGTTAGTAATGCCACATACGGGCTCGTTTGAAAATCGACATTTGACAATTAGTGATATCTTGTCAAAATTCCAAGCGGGCGTTTTGGCATCATCCTTCGGTTCAGCTGGTAAAACAAGTGGTTATTTCCGAGATGGACTTTGATATATAGATAATCAGTATTTCGGCTACGTAATTCACTTGAATCTTGTTTCTACAGTTAACAACATCGTGAAATTGACAAGGCGAATTATTTTGGAATTATTTAGGAATGTAATTGAATGAGTGTGTGCACCAAGATTTGAGTGAATTTAATGGGGGGGGGGGGGGGTAATCAATTATCACAAATTTTGTTTGAATGAACATTTTAGCGATATTGATTACCCCCTTTAAAAAATGCATACAAATTCTGTAGAAAGCTTCCTATTTCTTAAAGAACCTATTAGACGCTTACAGTTTGAAATATTTCAGTGAAATCGCGATTTTTCTCTGTCCAAATTTATTTTGAATGGCAATGTTGATTCAATATTTTTTAATCGGTTTAAGCGTTTTGAATGGTTTGATTGAGTGTTTGGAGTGAATGAATGGGGCGCTGAGTGATCGATTCAGATGGAATTTGATTGAGCCGAATGTCAATTTCACGATGTAACTAACTATACAACTCAAATAAGCTGTAAATTCTGAGAAGGCTATTTTGAATCAAATTTCGTTTCATCAAGTTACCACAATAGTGGTTATTTTTCAATTTTCAAGTCAGCTTTGATACAGATATAATCAGAGTTTTGACGACGTAATACTAAAACCTCGTAACTACAGCTTTGCTTAAAGCTGTAGTTACGGAGTTTTACAATCACACAGACGATTTATGTTTTGTTTGGAAAATGTCAAGAAAAATATATATATTTATCATCGATAGACAAAAAGAACTATGTAAGTACAGCTCAAATAAGCTGCAGTTACCATGATTTGAGCCGCCGTCATACAATAATAATTCTTTGCAACAGATGGATGTTTTAATCTTTTGTCACATACGGAAAGATAATGTTAATCCTTTTTTGCTGAAATGATTTGTTTAGTTGAGGAAAGCAAATTTGATGCGAAAATGGTTTTATGTGAAAATAGTTCGCATAAAATTCATGTTTTGAAATAAAATGTTTCTTTCTTGAATACCCGCAACTCACAGGCGATTATTTCAGAATCCACTTCTGTCATATAAATTATTAGCTCGCCGGAGCACAAAGTGCTCTAGGTGAGCTATTGTGATCACTCACCGTCCGTCGTCAGTCGATCGTCCGTCCGTCCGTCCGTCTGTCTGTCTGTCCGTCCGTCCGTCCGTCAACAATTTCTTTAAACATCTTCACCTCCTAAACCACTAGGCCAATCAAGCTGAAACTTGGCAGGGATGTTCCTTGGGTGAAGCTCTTCAAAAGTTGTTAAAAGAATTTTATTCTATAAATAACTCTGATTGCCATGGCAACAGAAGCGCTGAAAATCACCAAAATCTAAGAAAAAGTTCTTCTCCTCCTAAACCATGAGGTCAATAAAGCTGAAACTTGGCAGAGATGTTCCTTGGGTGAAGCTCTTCAAAAGTAATTTCATCAAAAACTCTTGTTTCCATGGTAATGGAAACGTGGAAAAATGGCCGAAAATGGCCGAAAATGGCCGAGAATCTTAGAAAAAAATTCAACTCCTCCTAAACAACAAGGCCAATCATTCTGAAACTTGGCAGAGATATTCCGTGGGTGAAGCTCTTCAAAAGTTGTTAAAAGAAGAAATTTCATCAAAAACTCTGGTTTCCATGGTAATGGAAAGGTTGAAAAATGGCCAAAAATGGCTGAAAATCTTAGAAAAACTTCTTCTTCTCCTAAACCACAAGGCCAATCAAGCTGAAACTTTGCAGAGGTGTTTCTTGGGTGAAGCTCTTCAAATATTGTTAAAAGAATATAATTTCATTAAAAACTCTGGTTTCCATGATAACGGAAAGGCTGAAAGTGGCCGAAAATCTTAGAAAAAAAATCTTCTCCTCCTAAACCACAAGGCCAATCAAGCTGAAACTTGGCAGAGATGTTTCTTGGGTAAAGCTCTTCAAAAGTTGTTAAAAGAATTTAATTTCATCAAAAACTCTGGTTTCCATGGTATTGGAAAGGTTGAAAAATGGCCGAAAATGGCTGAAAATCTTAGAAAAAATTCTTCTCCTCCTAAACCACCGGGCTAATTAAGCTGAAACATGGTAGGGTCGTTCTTTGGGTAAAGCTCTACTAAAATTGTAAAAATAATTTTATTCAATCAAAATCTCTGGTTTACATGGTATTGGAAATGTCAAAATATAGCCAAAAATATCAGAGAAGGTTAATCTTCGCCTTAACTATTTGGCATATCTTAAACATGGCAAGGATATTCTAAAGGTTTAGGTCTACTAAACTTGAATTCAATTCCATCAATAACTTTGATTGCAATTAAAAATAGATATCAAATTGCAGTAGGAGGAAATAAAAGTCTGTTTCTTTTAAATCCCCCCTAAATGTACATCAGACAGTTTCTGGTATTTATAACATTGTTGACAAGTTAAGAGTTGAATTACTCAGGTGAGCGATATAGGACCATCATGGTCCTCTTGTTTTAATACAAATCGCCTGTGATAAAAGCTTTCTGTAAGTGATGACAACTATTGTTTAAATGGTTAGCCTGTGTGTTTTCATTTTTATTTCTTCCCCCACTTTGTCCAATTAAGTGAAGGAATATGGATCATTTATAGAACATGTATGCATATTTTCAAAGGGAGGTAATAAATATCGCTAATTTTGTTCATCCTGAACAAAATTTGCTATATTGGATTACCTCCCATTACATTCACTCAAAACTCGCTCCGTACACTCATTCAATTTCATTCAAAAATCATTTCAAAATCATTCACAATGATGTTAACTGTAATATTGGAATATATCGATCCTTGTCATTCTGTGCGGTCTGTGCCAGCTGACTAGAATCTATATCTTTTCGCAATCCCACGAGGGCCATTTTTCGCTAGACTAGTCACAGATTAGTGATGTATACAGTTAATTACATTGTGAAATTGACATTTAACTCAATAAAAACCATTCTAAATCGCTCACTCAGCGCTCCATTCATTCCAGACACTCACTCAAACCATTCGAAAACACTCAAAACTCACTGAAAAGCATATAACAACAACTTCGTTCAAAATTAAGATAGATGGGAAAAAATCGGGATTTCACTGAAGTAATATAAATTGTAAGCGACTGATAGGTTCTTGAAGAAATAAGAAACTATCTATAGAACTTGTATGCATATTTTATTGAAGGGAGGTAATCAATATTGCTAATTTTGTTCATCCTGAACAAAATTTGCATTACTGGATTACCTCCCATTAAATTCACTCAAAAGTTGCACCACGCACTCATTCAATTTCATTCTTAAATCATTCCATAACCATGCACCTTGTCAATTTTACGATGTTGTTAACTGTAGTAACAGTTAATGGCTCGATAAAAAGTATTAAATGATGTTTTTGTTATTGTGAATGATTTTGCGATAATTACGCGATAACTTGGTAATCGACGGTCGATGTAAATAGCTTACGGGGAGTTCAAACGAAAACAAATAAAATATTTGCAGCATTAGAGTAGACCGTGTCCGTTCGATTTCTTTGTTTGAATATATTTTAAAGCAACTGAAAACGGTGTTTCAGCCGTGTTGTGGCGGTTCGAGCATCTTATCATGGATTCCTGGTAGCTCCAACATGAGTCCTACGTTCGAATTTACAAAAACGTGACTAACTGTCTGGAAATTATGCCCGGCTTTGCACGTGTCCTTTCATACAAAGCGGGGCATAGTTCGCAAACAGTTTATCATATTTTGTCATCCTGAATGCAGACCAGTTCTAGACGGACCACACCCTTTCGGAAACAACGCAGCTGCTAATATCACATAGGTTTATGATAATCGACCCATCGGTTAAGACAAGACCGATGATGGAGCCGGCTGGGATAGGATAATTCCATTCCAATCTCAATGTTTTCTGCTTGGATATTTCAAATAGGATTCATTAAATAAAGAGGAAAATAATTGAGTGAAAATAATGTTTTTGTTGGTATAGATTTACTTCTCAGTGTGATACGAACAAGGGCGATAAAATGAACTTATTGCTTTTAAAATTTTTAGAGTTGTCTCTCGTGTTTCTGAAGAGCGCAGGCATACAATCTGAACTAAGTACGTTTGACATTTACTTCTGTTAGCGAGGAGTCCATCGGACTCCCAAATTATGAAATCAAGGAGTCCAAGCTGAAAGTGAGGAGTCCAGGTTTTCATCTTTGGAGAAAATTGTGGAAAAATGAAATTGCTTGTTACAAGCAATTTCTTCTTTTCCACAAGTTTCTCCCCGAAGGAGATAGTTTACTTTCAAAATACATTGTAGCACTTGAAACAAGAAGTGAATAAAATTAAAAGTTTCTTTAAGATTGGAAAGGAAATTGCAATGAGTATATAATTTTCTAAGTATTCTCATATCATTTTGGGAGCCCATCAGACTCCTTACTTGCAATATGAAGGAGTCCCAGCTGGTTACTAAGGGTTTTTTTGACTCCCGGACCCACTTAGTGTCCAAACCTGAACAGTGAGCATTAAAAACCGATCTCAGTCAAACTCTTAGAAATTAATAAATCGAGACTAGAATAGAGATGTAGGCTCTATTGTATATTTCTAAGCTCTCATGTCCTTGTCATGCAATGATTTGATTGATTTCATTGAAATAAAAAAAAATATTATTTTGAACGATTTCAAAATGTCTTCAAATGATTCCTGAGCGTTTTTGATCGATTTGATGGAGTGTTTGGAATGAATGAATAGAGCTTTGAGTGAGCGATTTTGAATGGTATTGATTGAGATTAATTTCATTCTCGCGATATTACTCACACTTTCATTTTCATATTTGTGACTAGCAAGGCATATTAAAAGCTTATATTTTGAAGCTCGGGCGGGTTTGATTAGTCTCTTAATATGTATATAGACTTATTATTCCTATCCTATCCTATTCAAAATTATATTTTGCACTACCTATTCGGGGTACAAATAGGTAATTATTCTTTCATAGATCAGAAAGATTTTAAAAACGATAAAAAATGTACATGAGATCTTAGTGCAGTTTCGAACCCGGAAGCTTAAAGTAGTGTATAAAAGCCATTTCCTATTCGATATCCGTTACAAGGTTTTATAATTTAAGGTCCATCTCACGCAATGAAGTCATCTAAAAATAATTGTGGTTTATAATGACCTGCGTTCAAGATTAAAACGTTCGCCTATAGATTTAGAAATGTCACCCGCCTTGCACGTGTACATGTACTCACGTGCAAGACCGAGTATCATTTCTAGTAGTAAAGAGGAAGTCTACCTTCATAACATTTAAATTAGATTGGCGACCAAAATAATACTAATAATAAAAAAATATATAAAAAAACAACAACAACAAAAAAAGCAATAAATAAAGAAAAAAAACCCTTTGATCTTTCGTAAACTACACTTGAAATATTTGGGTTTTGCGAAAAATGGGATCGTTTCAAATGAGATTACGCTATTTCTACGCAATATTCATTTCTTATTCTTCTTAATCACCTGCTTTCAAAATGATCAATCATTCCACGATTTTATTGGCTGGCGTGGTTTTGAATAATCTGATTTGTCCGTAAATACGTCCTAACGTAGCTGGTAGCGCGTCATATAACTCGAATACGCTAGTTTGACTTGTGATTACTGTATATTTGTATACGATCGACGAGTCACAATAGCGAATTCTAATTATACTGTCAATCTAGCGATCTTGGGTTCGATACCCGACGGCGGCACTCATTCTTTCCGACTGATTGTCTCCCACAAATAGGTCGATAATCGTAGACCTATGTGAGATAGCAGCGAAATTCTAAATTTTCTAAAATTTCATCTCAATAGCTGTAATTCTGATTTAATAATAATATAAATATATGAGCAGCAAAGATGAAATGAATAAGTTTTTATAAATACTTATTAATATTATCTTTTATTTTCATATTCTAAATTTGAGAAAATTCTCAGTTGGGCACGAGAAAGTTTTACAACCTCGGGCCCGGATGGTCCATATTCGCAAGACAAGCTAAGATTCTTTCAAATTAAGGCCTAGTCTATATCATATAGTCTAACATTGTTTTCTGTGAATAAAATTAACTGCCACATTTGAAGACTTCATTCAAGCAATATTCTTTTTTTTAATTTGATGTCTGTATTTACGAGTTGCAAGGTATTATGACCATTAGTTTAGGCTTAATTCGAACTTCCCGATCATCTCTCGTATATTTTAAACATTTCTTTCATTTGATATTGTACAGTGAAATTGACAGATTGAATGATTTGGAAATTGTTTTGGAATGAAATAGAATGAGTGTGTGGAGCCAGTTTTGAGTCCGTTAGTCAGTCCGTCCGTGCAACCGGTCGTAAACTTTTTCTTTAAAAATCTTCTCCTCAGAAACTACTGGATGAATTTCAACCAAACTTCACAGGAATGATCCTTGGGTGCCCCCTTTCAAAGTTGTTCAAGAAATTTTGATCCAATGAAAAACATGGATTAAATGGGCGTGGCTAATTTCCATAGATCTATATGGTAAAAAGTGAGTTTTCTCAGATTCTAATTGGTGGATACCAATCAAATTTTAAATGAATGATCCTTGGGTACCCCTTGATTAGTCTACTAAAATTTATTGTGATCGGATGAAAAATATGTATTATATGGGCTGAGGTCATTTCTCTATAAGTTATATAGTGGAAACTTTGAAAATCATTTTCTCAGAATCTAACCAATGGATATCAACCAAATTTCACTGTATTGATCCTTGAGTGACCCTTTATCAGTCTACCAAAAATTATAGTGATCAGATAAAAAAAATATATGCATCTTATGGGCGGAGGTCATGTCGCTATATGTTATATAGTAGAAACTTTCAATATCATTTTCTCTTAATGTAATGAAATGATATTAGCCAAATTTCACTGAAATGATCCTTGAGTGACCCTTTAGCAGTCTACCAAAAATCATTGTGATAGGTTGAAAAATATGTATTTTATAGGTGGATGTCTTATATAGTATAAACTTTGAAAATCATTTTCTCAGAATGTCACTGGTGGATATCAATCAAACTTCACTGGTATGATCCTTGGGTGATCCTTTATCAGTCTCCCTAAAACTATTGTGTTTGGATGCAAAATATGTCTTTAATGTGCAGAGGTCATTTCTCTTTATGTTATATAGTGGAAACTTTGAAAATCATTTTCAACATCAGTAGAACCCAAAATATCTAACAATTTATTCAAAACTTTTATTTTCTATTACAAGATTTTCAAGCCCGTGGAGCGACTCAAGCCATTCATGGCTTTCTAGTTAAGGGAGATAAAACATAATCGATAATTCCGTCCAATGGGAAAAATTACCGATTTTTTTACCTCCCTTTAATAAAATCTACGAATTTTCTTGATTTTTTTTTTTATTTATTTTTTTTTTACTTCAAAATCGAACCAGACGCTTAAAAATCAACACCAGCCATTGAAATCATGCAATTATTTGATTGATTTGTTTGAAATATTTAATCATTTTGAATGATTTCGAAATATCTTCTAATGATTTCTGAGCGTATTTGAACGATTGTTACTAATTGTAATGGAATGGTCCAATTTTCTCCATATAAAAATGCTGTATGAGGTTCAGTTATTTCTCGAGACTCTTTTCTACCGAGGTCGATATGTATAGAGTGTCTACTTTCCAATCAAGTGGACACGAGTATGATCATATTTAGCGACATTCATTCCTGGTTCTTTTGTTTTATTAACTCTTTCGTTACAAGTACAACTTTGTGTTCAGAATGAAGATACATTTGCGATTTACGTTGATAAATTGTACCCGCTTTGCACGTGAAAACACGTGCAAAGCAGGGTAACATTTCTCAAACCTTTATCGAACGTTTTTAACTTCAACACCGGGCTAGGTCCCCCCCCCCCCCCCCTTCAAGCAGAATATAGAGACAGATGAAAGTGTATACCTGTCTTTCGTACATGGTGCAAAACCTTTTGCAATCGTTTTGGAACGATACACGCACATATACTAGGACGAAAAAGGATCATCGGGTAACCTATAATGATTGTTTAAGGATAAATTGTATTATTCGATTATTATATTCATTTTTGTATGAAATGTCATTTATTATGTGAAAAAAGTAACCTCCTTTAACGATGGCCATTCTTGTTTTGCGAAACACGGCCGGACATATCAGTATCTTGTGTGTCCTCCATGCGCAGCTGTCGCAGCCCCGATTCGTCTATGTTGCATATTTTATGTATCCCGGCGTTTCCTTTTCGTCCTAGTATATGTGCAAAACAAAAACAGAGACAATGTGCTAACGTTTTCATTCTCTACGAAGGGCCGTTCCCAGATTGAAAAGATGTAAATCAAAAGATAGTTATACTCCTAATTATAATTCAAATTCAAATTCAAATTCAAATTCCTTTATTGGTTTAAAAAATCCAGTTATAGGATTGTCACCAAGA
Organism: Fragum whitleyi; assembly: GCA_948146395.1. NCBI lineage: Eukaryota > Metazoa > Mollusca > Bivalvia > Cardiida > Cardiidae > Fragum > Fragum whitleyi. Next base: position 19,658,521 of record OX411557.1, read on the forward strand.
ACATACATACAATAAACATACAAGACAGAACTTATCAAAAGGTATATATCAGATGGGTATATAATCTAAGATTAAAGAACCGATATAAAATATCAGCATACATATCGAGAACCAGGTTCAAATCATGATAATGTAATTCAAAATCATTGCAATCAGAGCTAGAAGAAAGCAGTTATTGCTATGCTTAAGAATCACACTCAAAATACTTGCCCAAAGTTAATCTTTTTTTTTTTTTGATATATATATATATATATATATATATATATATATATATAATTAATTTCACGGTATCTATGACCAATTATGAAAGTAACGATTACCCTAAAAAATGCATATATTATAATATGTTTACATTCAATAAGTTTATGAACAAAAATAAAACTGAAAACCTTTAAAGAAAATAAATAAATAAATCTAAGACTTATAAAGACCTAAAGAAGCAGCAGATAACAATTTACATTTTCATATTTATCTACTAATTAATTTATTCTGCTATATTTTCATAATAAGGGTCAACAAAGTTTAGTACAAAGCAAGTTTTCTTTACCAAGAAGATGGATGTACAAGGTACATAATAAGGTCTCCTAATTAATACACTGAAATAAAAGGAAACTCAAGAGTTTGCAGCTGTTTTTGCGAGTAGATTATCTCTTTCTTCAAACATTTTGTGAACATAAGATATACAAGTTTGCAACACATCATATTCTTTGATTTCTAAAATGTATTTAAATTTATCATCATCATTCATGATTTTAAAAGAAGGTGTGATGCCTTCTACCTCAGCAAAGAATATTTTCCTGCTATCTGATAAAGACTGGCATTGTAATAAGAAGTGGGCTTCAGTTTCAACTTGTGATTTACAAAGAGGACAAATTCTGTCTATGAAAGGTTTCTTTTGGTGCCTACCCTTTTCAATTTGAAGATTATGTGCACTTACACGAAATTTGGCAAATGATGTAATTTGTTCTCTGGGCAAATCATTTATGCGCAAATACATTTCTTTCTCATAATTTATCTTAAAGGTTCTGAAGGTTCTAAGTTTGTTATTGCTATCATCGAACATACATTTTTTCCAATAATGTACATAAGATTCTTTTAGTTTGTTATAAATTGAATTTTTCAGTTTATTTTTGGAGAATGTGAAGTGATTATTCCATACATGTTCAAATCCAATAATCTTCATAAATAATTTGAATTTACTCGCGAAACCTTTGGGAAGGGAGCAACTATCTAAATATGATTTGTATGCAAGGGAATTCTGATTTAAATTAATCAGATGTGTCCAAAAGGCACAAGAATATTTCAAACCGTATACAGCCAAAGGAAAGATTCCAAATTCTGATCTTACTGCATTATTGCTTGCATACTTGTTTACACCCATGACTGATTTCAAAAAGCGAACTTGAGTTTTTTCTTGTTGTAGCAGATCATATCTATGTTCAAAACTAATTAAATTATCTTTATTTACAATAAAATCTAAAGACAATACTTCACTACAATATAGAAGTATTGGTTTGACACAATGTTCATACACTTTCAAATATAAATCAGTATTCATGTTTTCTCCTGCCAAAGCTTTTTTAATACTGAATGTTGCTTTTAGTGCTTTGTTGCACAAGTACTTAATTGCTTGGGTGAAAACACCAGATGCTCTGAAAATGATACCTAGATATTTGTATTCCTGTACAATCTCAACCTCTGTTTGCATGTATTTGAATGAAAAACCTTTAAGAACTCTACCTGACTTGTTGAATATGATAACTTTTGTTTTAGAAATATTAACTGATAAATTCCATGAGAGACAAAAATCCCCCAACTTATTCATAGCTGACTGGAGTCCTGTTGCAGTTTTAGAAATAAGTACAATATCATCAGCATATAGGAGGCTTGACACATATGTATTATCTACAGTGACAGGATCACATGAATTATCAAAAAAGCTATCTAAATCATTAAGGTATAAGGAGAATAATGTAGGGCTTAATATACATCCTTGTTTTACCCCAATTTTGGTCTCAAAACTTGCCCCTAGGCCACTTTGTGTTTTCACACAAAATGACAAAGAGGCATACATATCCTTCAAAATGTTAAGAAATGGACCTTTAATATTGTACTTGTACATTTTGTGAAACAGTGCACACCTGTTAACCGTGTCAAATGCTTTGCTAAGGTCAACGAAGCAAGCATAAATATTTTTTGAAAGCTTAAAGGCCTTATCAATAATTGTTTTCAGGGTCAGGATGTGATCGCTAGTGCGACAATTTTTACGAAAGCCTATTTGTTCAGGTCCAATAATTTGATTTCTCTCAATATAGGTATCTAAGCGATTGAACAGAACTCTTGTAAAAAGTTTACTAAAACAACTTTATAAGATATACGATTTCGCCGGTATATATTTCAAAGGTTACGCCTATAGATCGATCTTTGTGCACTGATCAAATTATTTGAATGATTCTATTAAATCATCTATATTACAACTTCAAGCTAGTTGTCATAATATTGAAGTTGATTTAATAGCCATTGAAAACCAATTGAGCATACCTTACATATTAAATAAAGCCTATAGATATAGTAAACCAACAAGTTCACATGCATAATATACTGTTCACAAAAAGTAGAGGGTATTGTAAGTTTGATTTGTGGTATTCTGGTCAGCTTGGGCATCCATACATCTTCAGGGCCCCGTTTTTGAATCATCAACAAAGAAGCCAATTGTTTGATATCGTCCCAAATCTGACTGTAAGACACAGGGTTTGAGAGCTGTCTGGACTCACATTCTTCTGGTTTCCAGCATACATTTGACTCACTTAAGGTGAGCTTTCATTAGACCTCACATCATTCAAACAAAATGTGATGTGACTACGTGATAGAGACAAACACCAAATCATTTGTCTTGAAGTTCTGCTCAACTAAAGTAAGAATTTCCATTACAACATACTCCATGTTAGAATTAGCGCTATACCCCTCTCTTCTTAGATTCTGAATTTGCAGGACATGTTAAGTAGAAAAGGGAATTCCATAACTACCATATTACCATGAGACAATTGCTAGTTGGCCAAGAAAAAGTTAGATTGTCCTAAATTGTATTCAACCACAAAAACCGTATGGATTAATAGATTACCCCCTACTTTTTGTGAACAGTATATTTCCTTATGAGAATGGTTTTACTCCATATTGCGACACGTGACACATCCAAAAACAATGAACTACCAAATCCTTGCAACTACAGCTTATTCAAGCAGTATAGGTAGATTTTGCGCGGTGAGCCGTGAAATCAACTGTTTACAGTTAGATTCTCGTGCAATTTGTTCAAAATAGATACAACAGGTTAAATTAACGCATTAAGAAAGTTTGAAATTTACATTTTTAGCCAACGCTATTGCTTGTCTTTAAACGTAAGGTTCACTCAAACATGTACTTTCATAATTTCAGTGAAGGTATCAGGTTAAATTTCTATCATCTGATTTTTAATTATACCCGATTAACCTGTGGTAATGGACTCAGCGCCTACGTCAGAGCTTAGTTTTGAAAATACACCTATAGCGAGAATTACTTATCACAAAAGTATACAAACTCGGGGTCCAAAATCTGCACGCCCCTTTACCATGATAGAATCATCTGGCATACGAAAACGTTCGCGAAACGTTTGAGAAAATGTATCCCGCTTTGCACGTCTAATTACGTGCAAAGCGAGGTACAATTTTTTAACGTTTGTGAACGTTTTTTTTTTTTTTAAAATTCTAAACGCATTGCTGTTTTCACGAGATTCAAAAGAAGTAATTAAAAAAGATCGCGTTATATTGTCCTAACAAAACCACTAAAACCACGAAATTGCACATCTGTCGTCACGAGTTACTGACCCAGGATAAGACGTCTTATGTGTGACAAAATTACGTCAATGACGTCAATTTGGCGTACGTGACAATTGTCACGTAAGTTTGAGTTATTGTAGTTAGAAGTTCAAACTATGTCAATAGGTCGAATATATACATGTAGTAAGCCTTGGCATTTTTTACCACTGATTTTGGTGGATTTTTTTTTTATTTATTTAACTGATCAGCCAATAAGAGTAGCTGACGTGTAAAAGTTTATTTTATTGAATTTGCTGGTACTAAAACATGTAGAGTTATGTTGATAAAACAGGGGTGGGGGAACCTATCCTTATGTTGTACAGCCGGTGTTTTTTTTTTTTTTTACAAGTTTGGTATGTATCAATAAATAAAACGGTCGGAATAGAAGAATTTGTCTATAGAGAAAAAGGCAAAATCATGTCGCAGTGACGAAACTTAGGACCATTGATTTTTAGCAAATTAAACATGCGGATATTTGAACTTCTTCCAAAATATATCACCCAAAACTTGCTGAAACGGATAGGGGAGGGGGGCCGCACATAATTAATAAATAAATTGATAAATAAATAAAGCCGGATCTTTTCCATCTTTTACCCAGCCTGTCCCAAAATGCGGATGCAATATACATTCTAAAACCTCCCAATGATAATTACGTAATACGACAGGCTTATTTGCATATGAACTGTCCTCAGGTGAGTTTTATTCATGTATGATTTCAAGTTTTATTTCACCGATTATGCAGATTTAAACGTCTGTCTCGTATTAATTAGAAAAATATTGTTTTTCTACATAATGAACAATTGTTAAATCAACCTAAGAATACGAGTTTTTTCAAGCCCTTTTCTTTAGGCGGTGGGTTGTATTTCTAACGCCTTAAAAGGAATTGGTAAATTCTTAAACACCGTAGTTCACAAATTTTGTGACGAATGAGTCTGGGTGTCAAATGTCCAATAATATCAAATGAGCCTGTGCACTGTGTCCCACAACCCCGAATTTCTACTCCGAATTGAGGCCACGGTAAATCTGACTGTCTGACAGGTTATCTGTTCCATTATCTATTAAAATGCTATTAATTACTGGGTCTGTTTAGATGCCCCTCTTGACCCAGGCGATTTACTGACCCCAGAGTGTTATTTTAAGATTTTATGATAAGCCAACCTAGCAGAGTACAGCTTGTGCTGATTTCTCTCTCTGGATACATCCATAGTAAATATTAAAAGAGGGATTGATTGTCATTGGTAAGACTGTAGTAAATGTCGTTAAATTATACCAACAAACGCTGCAGTCTTGCACTGAAAATTTGATTAGAAATCTTTTCTGCTGACTATCTGTATTGTAAGCACATAATTTGAGGTTTGTCTATATAAAACCATTCCATCACAGGTAATTGTTTCATAATGGAGTTTAGTGACAATGGTGAAGACAACCAAAAGAATGTGAAACAATCGGCTATGGATTTTAAAATACATAAAGAGATAACAGAAACCAAGTCGAAATTCAATGCAGTTTGAGACGACAAATTTTGGTTTCTGAAATTCTAAAAAGAAGACGAATAAAATTAATACAACTTTGTATATTTTGGGTAGAAAACAATATTGAAAATGAAGAATCGTTTTTATAGTTTCTTCTTTTACACTATGTTTTCCTAAAATTCATAGTGTCTTATCATACTCACAAAAATAACGCCATTTTATTTTAATTAATTCAAAGAAGAACAGCAAGAGTATGCTTATTAAGATATTTCTTAACATCTGTGATAGCAAAACATTTTCCGGCAAATCTTGAATATTCTGAAAACTTTTTTGTAAACCATATAGAATTTCATTAAGAGCTGAACAGATTTTCTTAATACATGGAGTTATGAAACTAAAAACATAATTAGCCTGTATGGTTTCACGGAATGGACTTAATCTTAAGTATGATTGTGTTTTTAGTCACATACCTCCATGAATTGGAAAATATATGTACCTGTGTGTGTGAGATTTCCAACAATTACATATATGTACAAAGTAAAGACTGTGACCAGCCTGTGCCTCCGCACAGTCTGGCCAGAGTCTTCACTATGCGTTTGGTAGATAGATAAGGTCTCAATGTACATGAGCACAGTCAGGTTACCTTATATTCACAGTAGGTGGCTGTCTATGCTGCTCAATTTTTGCACCTCACACACATTTCAAATTGAAAATGAAATATTACATTGCACCATGAAGATTTTTTTACATTTCATTATTCCATACATTTTTTCCAAATCATTTCTCTCACACACTCACACACGCGCATAGACACACAGAGTGAGTGAGTGAGAGAGAAAAAGAGAGAGGGAGAGGGAGAGAGAGAGAGAGAGGGGAGAGAGAGAGAGAGAGGGGGGAGGGAGAGAGAGAGGGAGCGAGAGATAGAGAGAGAGAGGAGAGAGAGAGAGGGGAGAGAGAGAGAGAAAGAGAGAGAGAGGGAGAGAGAGAGAGAGAGAGAGAGCGAGGGTGGGAGAGAATCTATGCATTTCGTGCAAATTATGCCCCTTTTTTGACTTAGATTTTTTCATCATATAGCAGTCAACAGCCGAGCGTAGGCACCCGTAGGTGGTGCTATTTAATTTACTTTATATCTCTTCAGGATATAGTTTTTAGACACAAATACAGTTATATATAGATATAATTATTTAAATCATTTAACTATATTTATTGTTTAATTCAAAACCCTATTTGGATTTTTTCTAAAATGTTTCAGTTTCAGTTCATGTGTTTAAAGATATGCAGCTTGATATGAAATATTTGAAAGCGGTCAACAAGATGAAATTGCATACCATAAAATAAAGATGCCTGTCTTCTGGTTTCAGAGAATTTAATTTTTAATAAGACTTTTTATTCTTATTTCTATGTACCGGTAATATATGAATGCCTGGGAGGAGCCAAAATAAGATTAATTCCAGGTGCTTGATAAGACCAAACTTGGAAAAGGTCCACTAGATGAGGCTATATACTAGTTTCAATTATGAAAGCTGTCTTCCTCCTGGTTTCAGGGAAGAAGATCTTTGAAGATTTTCATATTTTCCCTTTTAAGTTGCCGTGTCAACTGGAGTTAGGGGTCGATTTATTTTTATTTCTTTTTGATAATTTGAGCCGCCGTCATAGCGCAGTTGGTAGCGCTTCAAACTGTCAATCTAAAGGTCCCGGGTTCGAACCCCGACGGCGGCACTCATTCTTTCTGACTACGTGTCTCTCACCAATGGGTTGATAATCGTAGACATAAGTGAGATAGCAACTGGATGCCTGGAAAGGATGTGATGGTTGTACTGGTGAGAGAAATACCAGTAATCCATTGTTAGGTGCTCCAGCCGATATAACTGAAAAAATGTTGAAAGCGGCATAAAACTCCATTCAATCAATCAATCTTTTTGATAATTTGGCATAGCTTTAATCAAGGAACGATCTAGCCAAGTTTCATCGGGTTGGCCTACTTTGCTAGGAGGAGATGTTTAGAGAATTTGTGGATGTAGGATGACGCACCTTCAAAAAAATCCAAATTTTTGCCCCAACATTAATGAACTTGAACTTCCTATGCTATGGGATCCTAGATTTTACACAGAAACAATTAAAGAACAAAATGTTTGAAAATCTTCTATCAAAAGTATCATATCCCGGATATAAAATTGAGAAGGATGCACCACCAATCTTCTCTTTCTAAATAACAGAGCATAAATCTTTCAAATTTCTCCTATAACCCCTTTCTCTTTCAGATCAAAATTAGGCATAGGTAATTTAAAGTTGCAACTCGCATGAGCAATATTTGACTATCAATATCCTTTTGTCGAATTTGAATGAAATACTATTTATTTTGTAAACACAAAAAATCTGACCGTATCATACTTAGAAAAAAATTATTTATTTCTGATGAAAGAAAGCATGCAAACATATGCTGAAAGCCCAGAATGAAAAAATACCCAAGGCATTAAGTATGGAGAGGAAGAGGATGTTGTTGTTTTTATTATTTCCATACTTAACCGATTTGCCATTCTTATGATTTCTAATCAAGACCGTAACTGATTTGTCATTCTTAGTATTTCTTTACCAGGACTGTGGAAATATGAATTTTCTCAACTTGTCCATGAACAAGTAAAAGTCAATTTTCTACTTGTCCAGGGTGAAAATGAACTTGTCCGCAAAAAAAAATGTTGAGAAAACATTGTTTTTAATGAAGAAAATGCTGTAACCCAGCATTTTCTTCATTTAAAACAATACATGTATTTCCTATCCTTTGATACAAACTCTAGGATGTTTTTTTTTTCCTCCTTTTTTTCTCCTTGATATTTTGAGTACTGTTCCAAGATTTGCTCTGGTATTTAGTAGTCCACTTGTCAGTGGCCTAGAATAAACGATTTGCCACTCTTATGATTTCTAAGCAAGAATGTAACTGATTTGTCATTCTTAATTCTTAATTTCTTTACCAGGTCTGTGAAATACGAATTTTCTCAAATTGTCCATGGACAAGTAAGAGTCGATTTTCTACAAGTCCGGGATGAAAATGAACTTGTCAGCAAAAAAATAAATATTGAGAAAACATTGCTTTTCATGAAGAAAATGCTGTAACCCAGTATTTTCTTCATTAAAAACAATACGTCCTATCATTTGATACAAACACTAGGATGTTTTTTTTCTCCTAGATCTTTTGAGTACTGTTTAAGGATTTGCTCTGGTATTTAGTTGTCCACGGACAAGTGGCCTAGAAAAATGTACTTGCCCACAAGGGTAAAAGAGGCTGTGTCGGACAAGTCGGGTAAGGGAATTCCACACCCGTCTTCACAATGAAAAAATGCTCTTATGGTGATGGATTGATAACATGAGCATGACATTTCTTTGTGGTTTGAGAGGAACACGTTTTACAGATAAAATTCAGGATTCCACAACACAGGGATAAGTAGTTGTCGATATCAATCAAGATATAATATAATCATTTATTATCATCAAAACAAGCCTTTCTGTTTATAAATGCAATCTTATGTCCACATGTAAGCCATGCACACACCATCTCAATCATAAGGTCTTATGTTTTTGGATATGGAGGTGCTGTAAGATATGCGTAAAGTATTCAAAAAGATATGCAAAACTTAGTACATGTATAAAGATATGTCTATTTCATTTTCAAAAATTACAAATTAAAAACATTTTAAGAAGATATACATTTCAATTTCTATTTCTCTTTTACTATTGTTGTTATAATTATAATCGTTATTTTTTACAAAAGAAACAAATTTTCCAGTATTTAGATGACTTATCAAGCAATTGTCATTTTAAATACTGTCTTGGGAAGAAATTCATTTAAACCGGTTCTTACAGTATGAATTGAAGAAAAAGAAATATTCAGTTGATTCATCAGAATGTCCATTGACCCAGAACAAATAAACAAACCAGGGGTCTGCTGCCAGTGCTTTGGGTAATTAAGACATTATAAATCAGAAACATGCTGGGCAGTTTGTCGTTTTAACTGTACATCTTATCTGCTGGATTTGGAGGAAAAAATCTCAGATCCAGGGTTGAAGGCTACACTGTGTGCATGAGATTTCCAACAATTTCAAATAACTGCAAAGTAAATAGTCTGACCAGCCTGTGCATTCGCACAGTCTGACCAGAGGCTTCACTATGCGTTTTGTAGATAGACAAGTTCTGAAAGTATCTGTAGACAGTCAGGTAACTTTATATTTGCAGTGTGTGACTGTCTAAGCTGCTAAATGTGTCGACCTCGTGCATGTTTCAAATTGTTGGAAATGTCACGCACAGACTCAAATGTGAGAAACGTATACACTCAGATAAGCCTGTGCATAAGTTCAATATTGCCCAAGCTCTAACGAAATTAAATGGTTCGTGCAATTTCTGAAGATTTTTCCATGTATACTTTAATAAATCTAAGCTTTACATTTATTCCCTTTTTAGTTGAAAAAGGAGAACCTTTTTGTCGATCTAGATTGAAGTTCCTTTTCTTGGTGTGTGCATTCACACCTCAAATATGACTCTAGGAAACCCGTAAAACAGGTACAGTTTATGACATCGCGAAATTGATATACATCTCGATCAAAATCATTCCAAATCACACGCTCAGCGATCCATTCATTCATTCCAAACAGTCACTCAAAACATTCAAAAACGCTCCAAACCCTCTGAAAGAGATAAAATCAATAACACTTCAAAATAAATAAAGTAAGAGAAAAAAATCGCGAATTCACAGACATATTTGAAATTGTAAGGGTCTGATAGGTGCTTAAATAAATGTGAAGCTATTTATAGAACTTATATGCATAGTTTATTAAAGGGGGGTAATAAATGTCGCTAATTTTATTCATACTAACTCTAATAACCTGGTTTATTCCAATATGTTACGTTACGGCATGACATGTCATATACGCTAATGAACAAGATCGATATTCGCCAGGAATCTTAATGACTTCCCAATGACGCATTTCTAATGATAAATGGAAAATTATTACTATTACATTATCATGAAATGTCAGCCTGCAAACCGTTTAGCGTGAGTGATTTGGCAAAATATCACAACTCTGGCTGTACAACCAGCCCTGCGTTCAGGATGAAAACGTTAGCGAAACGTTTTCGAAATGATACCTCGCTATGCACGTATGTGTACGTGCAAAGCGGGGTATCATTTCAAAACGTTCGCGAAACTTTTTTGCATCCTGAGCGCAGGGCTGTAGTTTTAAACGCTGTTCATGGGGCAAATCGCAGTACTGAAAATTTAAACATTCTTTTCTTCAACCCAATCTTCAAAGATAGGTTAATGGGTTCGACTCTAGACGGTTGCTCTTATCATTTCTGACATTTACTTCCAACGAATGGATGGATAATCGTTAACCGAAGTTGTGTTTCATCTTGAGACTGGGAAAGCATGTAAAGGTAGTGCGAAAAATACCAGGAATCCAATGTTTGGTGTACCAGCCACCTCGAATTCGGATAAACCTTTCATCCAACATTGAATAAATAAGATAAACTCTTCTAACCAGCTTACGCGATCCTTATCATACCTATAAGTATCAAAAGCACGATGCCTGATTATATTTGGAAAACGCACCCTTTACAATGCCCATAAAATCGTCATAATCACAGGCAACTGTTTCATTATTTGTTGTTGTTGATTTTTTTTCATTATGGTTGTTATAAACTATATGACGCAATCAGATTATGAAAAAAATAGCAGTTGTCTTAATCCCGAATTAGTGTGATGTGTCCATAGGCTTTGCAGTCTTGTTTGTTGATGTTGATTTTATTGCAAACTCGTATGACCCGAAGACATTTTTTTCACAAAATGCACTTAGCTGTTATCTTGATATATCTTTCTATATTCAATTATTCGTAGAAATCCTTAGTGAACTTTAAAACAAATATCTCTCACACTCACTCTATCATCGTCATCCAGTCTCTCTCTCTCTCTCTCTCTCTCTCTCTCTCTCTCTCTCTCTCTCTCTCTCTCTCTCTCTCTCTCTCTCTCTCTCTCTCTCTCTCTCTCTCTCTCTCTCTCTCTCTCTCTCTCTCTCTCTCTCTCTCTCTCTCTCTCTCTCTCTCTCTCTCTCTCTCTCTTTCTCTCTCTCTCCCTCTCTCTCTCTCTCTCTCTCTCGTTCTCTCTCTCTCTCTCTCGTTCTCTCTCTCTCTCTCTCTCTCTCGTTCTCTCTCTCTCTCTCTCTCGCTCTCTCTTTTACACAGACACTCACACACATTTTCTCTATCTCCCTCTCTCCCTCCTTCTTTCTCTCTCACTCTCTCCCTCTCTTCTTCTTCTTCTCCACCCTCTCTCTTTTCTCCGCTCTCTCTCTCACAACAATAAGAAAAAAAGTAATCAAAAAAATAAAAATAAAAATAAAAAAAAAAAAACGGCGACAACATCAAGAACATCAAATATTTGCGCAAGTTCAAACCTTTCATCGGCTTTGTCGAAAGTGTAAATTTCCCAACATTGTATAGGGTTTTATTTATCTATCAATGTCAGATTCATGTAAATTACAACTAGGAAATAACGCATGAAGGAAAGATGCAAAACTGCTTCTAATTCATCAGTATAAATTTGGATGTAACTCGACAAGGTCGGTATGCTTTTGAAATTTTATGGATAATTTAAATGTTAATATATTTATAGGCTTAAACATGTTTGGATTACTGAAAATATGTATATAAGTTAGTAAGCAAAAAGATATTTCACCAATCTAATTCCATGAACATGATGATAAAAAGATTGGTTGATAATCGTAGATCAATGTTGGAAAGCATCTGGGGGCTAGGAAAGGATGTAATGATAGTATTGGTGCGGAAAATACTTGGAATACATTTTAGGTGCTCCAGTCGTCGCGATATATCTGAAAGATTTTGAAAGCGACGTTAAGCCCAATTCAAACAAACAAAGACTTTGTTGGATAATTATAGTTATGGCAAAGAATCTTTCCAATTACATATACTTCGTTAGATATAAATTATTATGAGGACAATGAAACGTGTTGTAAATATGATACATCTACTACTTCTCCCACATTTTGCATTGAACATTTTCTTTCCAAGGGCGTAGCCACCATTACGCACATTACGCAAGTGCGAAAAAAAAAAATAAATCCCCTTTCGAAAATTGACGTGGGTGAATGATCATAACATCGAAACTACAGTTTTTCTAAGCTGTAGTTACGAACTTAATATGTTTTGGTTAATCACCAACGCTCATTATAGAAAAGGGGAGCGGGCGGAGTACATTAAGCTTTTTGTCACAGTTCTTATATCACCTTTATTCTATATTCTATATTGGTCGCATTCTGAGTGCGTATAAATTTCAAAATCCTAGTTACGCCTATGCTTACTGCTACTTCAAAGGACAACTACATCACAGGCACTTGTTTCGTGATCCAATTTTATTATACGTTATTATATTAGTCTTATGTTGTAATTTGTATGACCAAAAAACGAATATGAAGCAAGTATCTGTGATCTACTTCTACAATGTAAATTCATAGTAGTTATTTAAAAAAAAAACGAGAAAAAAAAAGGAAATACGACAGGCTGAATTCGAGTAATAAATGTCAGGTGTCTAAGGAACTTAATTGATAATTTCAATATTGAAAACATACAAGGAAAACGCAAATGAATGTGTTATCTGATTTTTACACAAAAATCAAATTCTACTTTCAATATCAAACTAACCAATGTTTACCAATAAAAAATATTTTTATATATGTGACCCGCCACTCGAAAAAGGACCATCTTGGAACTCTGTAAAATGAATATTCGAAAAAGAGATTGATGTCAGCAAAGGTCAATCAGAAGTCGCATTTCAAAAATTCTTTCACTTGAAGGTAGATTTATCATTCTAGATTCAGAAAATAAGCTCAAAGCGAAAAGTTTCGACCCTAGTCAGTCTGCGCAGTCCGCGCAGTCTGACTAGGGTGGACACTTTACGCACTACCCAGATGGTCTCTTTTCGCGTGACGGGTCACATATGTATAATATTTAGTGAGTTAAAATTGGTCAATTTTGAATGCATATGTAAAGACAAAAATGTCTTAGCTCATACACTTAAACTTGTATATCCATACCGAGTTAAGTTTTTATTTATCGATAACAAAGATTTTAATCAGCAGAAGTGGAGAATTTAACAATTATGTACGATCTTTAGATTATGTAAAAAAAAATCTACATCGTGAAAAGACGTAAGGTAAGATAAGATCACAATTGCATCTTATCGATTGAAATTACTTGCCGGTTAAATAAGCTTAATTAGATCTTTATTTGAGCTATAGTTACGACACTCTGTCATCAATCGCCAATGTCTAGATTTGAATCTTGTAAATTATGATTTATAGGCCATGAAACGATTTAGGGTTGTATATTTTGAAAACTGCTTGTCGGCGATAAAGTATTGTTGAATTACATTAATACATTAATACATACGTGTAATAAACTTCATTGTTTTTTTCCTTGTTTCTCAATTATGGGTGAATATTTAGCTTAGTGGGACGATTGTTAAACTATTGGAGATTTTGAAATGAATGAAATGTTAAACCTATTATATTTCCATCATTTGTACCACCTAATTATGTACACATTAATATTAATGCACTAACATAAATTTGATAAAAACATTCGACTGGAATTATTTTCGTTTTAATTCTAGATGAACAAATGATATATTATGCTATTTTGTCGCTATTTCCTTTTATCCAACCGTCGGGCTGGGTTCCAACCTGTACATTCAGCAATACGTTCAGGATGACAAAACGGTGTAAACCGTTTTCCAATTATACCCGCTTTGCACGCAAATGCACATGCAGAGCGGGGTTTAATTTGCAAATTGTTTGCACCTTTTTGTCATCCGGGACGCAGGACAGAATTAACAAGCAAATCCATTCACAAAAAAAAAGAAAGATTTATGTATAATCACCAGTTTTAGATATTTTATCAGAAACAAATTCTCTTTCTTCGCGAGAAATATCATATTTGATTTTCGTATTTCTATTTTAAGGTGTGAAAATGAAGGAATCCATACGTTCAGTGGCTGTTCTCGGTACAGGAGATTTTGCGAGAGCACTCACCAAAAGACTATTCTTCTCCGGATATGACGTCACAGTTGGAAGCAGGAGACCGGAAATCAAGTCGTTGTCCGCCATTGACGATTGTTTCTGTAACGTGTCTTTAGTGACTACTGAAGAATGTATCAAAGGATCTCAAATCATATTTTTAGCGATTCACGTTGAAAATTACAGGGACCTCCTCGAAGACCATTTAGATATTTTAAATGGTAAAATCATTATAGATGTCTCAAATCGTGACAGACCTAGTCTTACACACTCAAACGCAGAATATCTACAAAAACTCATTCCATCAGCCAAAATTATCAAAGCTTTCAACGTCACTTCAGCATATTCTATGGAAAATGATTACAACACGAGCAGTAAACAAGTGTTCATCGCCGGAAATGACGAAAAAGCGCGCGCGACTGTTGCAAACATAGCGCGTGACATGAATTTTAACCCCGTTGATTTTGGTGGTATCCGTGCTGCAAGGAGAATAGAGGCTCACCCATTGAGATTGTTTATGGAATGGAGAGGCCCGTTGGGGTTTTCGGTAGCAATATTCAATATATGGCTTCTTTTCTTAGTGTATATTTATTATGTCGAAAAGACTGTGTATGAATGGGAGCAGCTATTTGTAAAGGTACTGAACAAAGCGATCTGTATGACTGGAATCACCGTACTATCAGTGACCTACTTAGCTAGCTCATTCGCGGCGATATATCAAGTCTACTACGGAACCAAACATATACGATTTCCAAGGTGGCTAGATAAATGGTTGAAGAACCGTAAACAACTCGGACTCGTGTCCTTCACATTGATATTCTGTCACGTGATCATGTCGGTGTTGATCATGTCACCCACTTATTTAAGAACTTGGTATCATGACACAAAGATATCTATATCACTAGTAGAAAACCGGACATTTATTTATAACAACATCAACTGGATGACGTGGAAAGGAGAGGCCGCTTGTTTGACTGGTATAATTTCATTCATTATTCTGTGTTTCATTCTCGCTACGACATTCCCATCAGTGACTGATACTCTCAATTGGAGAGAGTGGAGATTCGTTCAATCAAAACTTGGACACGCGGCTTTGATCATGGCCGTCGTTCACGTGGCCGTGATGGGAATTCCAGGATGGGCTAAATCGCCGACCAAAATTTACAAATCCATCACATTTCTGTCATCAATTATTCCATGGATTACCATTATTCTCAAATTTACGTTTTCTATACCGTGCGTTGATCGCTACGTCATACGAATTCGAAAAGGTTGGGAGAGAAAACCAGAAGATTGTAAAGGGAAATGCACACATCCTGTGAAAAAAGAAGGCTACATTGCAATGAAAATGGAGGACGATACAGCGCCATCTTCTTCCGGTTTTTGTCCGTGTCCAGGAGACGCTGTACCGATGATTCACATAGATGAGCCAAACTGCGGATGTGCGTCTGACCAACTTGGATGAAAAGTCTCATTGATGGGTTGAGTAGAACGAGTGCTACGCTCTTAAATATAGTAACAGTAACAGCTTTATAAATTCACACTTCTTATCTGCAATGCTTCAAACAACAATTGGATAAGACACAAAATTTATTCACTGCGTTCACTTTGTTGCCAAGATAATCTGAAAGGACTGGGTAATAAATTTTGATTACAATTGACACGAATTCATGTTTTTAAAACTTCGTCCAGCATTTAATCTGTATACTTGTACGAAATCTTGGGCAAAATTTAATTTCCATTTCCGTTTTTGCAAAGAAACTATTAGACATAGGATAATTTGAGTAATGAAAGTCATGCTAGTTATATTGTAAATCGGGTATATTTCGCGGCGTCGAGATTTTATGTCTTCTGGCTTGACAGACGGATTGGCGAGTTCATATTTTAAAGCCCCATTCAAACAAACAAATGAGCATTTGCGTGACATTTCCAACAATTTGAAACATTCGTGAGTTGCAAACATTGAGTAGCGTTGACAGCCACATACTGTTAATATAAAGTTACCATATGGCCTACAGACACTTTGAGACCTTATCTATCTACTAAGCGCATAGTGAAAAACTTTGGTCAGTCTGTGCAGATGCACAGGCTGGTCAGAGTCTTTGCTTTGCGCATATTTAAATTTTTTGGAAATCTCACTCACAGGCTCAAATTATTTATTTTTTTGGCAATCTCACCTCACATATTTGTATTTCACCCTTAATAAACTAAGCTTTATACTTTACTTTGAAATTGCCTTATATTTGATCCTTGACGCGAAAAGGGATATTCTAGAAACTCCGTCAATTTGTGAAAAAAAGATTAGAAGCATAAGAGATACAGGAAGGTAGAATGACCATTCTAAATTCAGAAATTTGTAAGAAAGCGAAAAGTTCCTGCACTAGTCAGCCTTCACAAAACGCACAGCCTAACAAGGGTCGAAACTTATCGAACTTCAAGACTAACGGATGGTTCTAATCTTGTTCCAGTTGTATAAAAAATAACTACTGGTTATTATTTTTTTGTTAATTTCAGCCAATCAGCATTGTTGTTGCATTTGCTACAATTGAAAGAACAAACTTCATTGGTTGAAAATAACTTTCGGGCAATATCTTAACAATGATTGGCTTTTGGACATGTGGGTAAAACGGACTAAACGGACCTCTTGATAAAGCTTTTATATTATCTTTTATTTTCTTCATATTGTGCGCAAGGCATCTGCAAGGATTGAACAATTTTCACTCAAAAACGAACCAACTTGGAAATTCATTAAGTGAATATTTGAAAAAAGGATTGGATCCACCAGATGTTTGACAGAAGGTGGATTTCAAAAACTGTTATATGAGAAGGTTGAAAAATCATTCTTGGTTCAGAAACTCTATTAGTTGGAAAAAGTTTCCACCCTGGTCAGTCTGCGCAGACACTTTTCGCATTTTCCGACTATTCCCTTTTCGCGTTATCAAATATATGACCCGTCACTCGAAAACGGACCATTTGGGAACCCCGTAAAATAGATAATTGGAAACAGGATTGGATCCAGTATAGGTTAACCAAAACATGTATGTCGGAAATAATTGTATAGGGAGGTAGAAAGGCCATTCTAGATTCAGAAAAATTACTTCATGCGAAAAGTTTCGACCCAGGTCAGTCTGCGCAGATAGCTCAGTCTGACCTGGCTCGACACTTTTCGCATTTTCCTGCTATTCCCTTTTCGCGTGACGGTCACATGACTATTCCGTTTTCGTGTGGCGGTCACATATGCTATTTGACTAAAAAAAATCACTGGTGAATGTGGCATAAATACAGGGTAAATTATTTTTAAAACACTGATATTTTCCTTTTTTAACCCCAATTGCAAACTGTCAGAGGGCTATATAGAATGGCGATATGTCCGTCGAAATTTCTTCCGATTACTAGCATTCTTAAATAAATGTAATTAGGTAAAGATATGCAGCTTTTGCGGAAGTTTTCGTGTTTAAATGATGAAGTAGAGGATTATCTTTTGGTTGTGTGTAATATCGATTTATCTTTGATTGAGTGAACAACTAAAGCTATATTTTCAAGAGTGGCGAAGCCACGAGTGAAAATATAGCTTTGTTGTTCATAAACAGTTTTCGATGCTACACATGGAACTTAATGAAGTCGATCTTTGGTTGACGAACGACAAATGAACAAAAGCAGTCTTATTGCGAAGGCTGATGCACCCTACTGATGATTCCTTTCGTTTTTCTCACATTTACAGCCACATCGTTCCACCCGATAAACTAGGTGCTAATTCTGCTAATTTGTACATTTTTTCGTTTCCCCCTTGTAGGGAGACAAATGACGCTTACAGTCATATCGTGAAGACTGATGCACCTAAGCAATGATTCCATCAGTTTCACCTACAGTTACAACTAATACGTTCATTCCGATATACTAGCTGCTCATCCTACTAGGGCCTATTCTTTTCGATCTCCCCTTGTTAGTTATGAGACATATGACGCTTGTCGCAATATTTTGTAAAAGTAGGATGAAATATGCCTAAGTAGCAAGATCAATTCAAGCCTCCCCCCCGGATTGCAAGCCCAATCGTTACTACCTGTACCCATATTTTTCTACTATAAAATTCACAAAGAAACATTCGCTCGTGTTTGTAGAGTTATCATACCGGAGACATTTCCGTGATATAGATCCGTTATCTTCCGATAGATGGAATTTTTCAAATACTGACCTATCTGATTTGAGCATTCTGGGAAGTGTTATTCGTGTCAACTCGGCCGATTCCGTCGAACTACTTTCAAAATGTCAGCGGCCATGTAATGCATGTGTACAGTATAAATAGATCTCAAGCAACACTTTCTTTAAAAAGAAAATACTTTCGCATTTTAAACCAATATTTTTGTCAATTTATTTAAGGCAAAATGAAGTTTGATTTCTACAAAAATGAAGTTTTAATTGAAATTCTTCATTTACTACTTTTTAGCGATAGAATACGGAGTTACGCGTACGAGGTAGTAATATTTATCCCAATCTGGATAAGTGATACGGTCCCGAAGACAGGTCAATCTTCGGAGAATATGACATGCGCAGACAACGGATATAGATCTTTTGGTAAAGATAATGCTTTTGAATTCTAAAAACGACAAAAAAAAAAAAAAAAAAAAAAAAAAAAAAAAAAAATCGAGCACCTCGGGCCCGTTTTACTAAACTTTTTACGTCAAAATTAATCGTTAGTCAAAATCGCAAATCGTACCTGGTGTTTTATTCATGATTAGATTCTGCCTTGCAATATCTTATAGAAATCGTCTATAGAAGACGATTCCAATGAGATGATGCATGACAAAATTTCATGGTCAGTTACTACTGTAGAAGTAACATTAATTTATTACTTACGCAAAAGATGATCGTAAGATGTTTAGTAAAATAGGCTCCAGTTTCGGTAAAATTGTGCTGGTGGAGCGATATTGGTACAAGACAAATATTTCGTTGCTGTGTACATGTATCTGTCAAAGATGATTAATAAGTAAAAGGGTTCGTTTTTATTAATTTTTTTATCTGTTGTACTTTACAAAGCGCCAAAGAAATGAAAATTTAGATATAGAAAAAAAAAACACATGCATTCCGTCACACAAAAAGACAAAAAGAATAATTCGAGTACTTCGTACAATATTTTACATGAATATATATAAAAAAGGGGTTGATTCCAGTATAG
The DNA here is from genome assembly GCA_948146395.1 of Fragum whitleyi. Classification (NCBI taxonomy): domain Eukaryota; kingdom Metazoa; phylum Mollusca; class Bivalvia; order Cardiida; family Cardiidae; genus Fragum; species Fragum whitleyi. The sequence goes on from OX411557.1 coordinate 19,678,094, forward strand.
GCAAACCGGAGGTTGTATTTCAAAAATTCTTATACATAAAGATTCATCAACAGTTTCGATCCTAACCAGTCTGCTTAATCCGCGACATTCTGACTATTATTGGCACTACCCAGATGATCCTTTTGTTGCGTGACGGGTCGTATTGTATATCAATGGTTACCTTTTCTCTTGTTAAAAAATGCTGTAGGGGCCTTAATCTATTTTTGTTAGAATTTTAAAATAAAGTGCTATGATCAATTTTATATTTGTGTTGGTTAATTTCATAATATCCTTGTTGTCGTCGAAAATCGAACAACCATCTACAAATAGTAGATTATAGATATACCGGTTTAAGTGAGTGATCAAATGCCAATTTTGTATATACAGGTATATCCAAAAGTGACCACTAATCACTCACATAAGCTTGTTCATCTATAAATAATAAATACGCTGGGCCACTAATGTCCATTTTTCTGAAGTGTTATATTCCTATTATACGAATTTCTGGATTAAACCCCGAACATGTCTGCAACACGCCGTACAAAACAACTTATTCCAACCGAAACAATTTTCATAGATCTCGAGCTTAATTTATACTAATCTAATATCGCTCGATTACGACGAAAGCTTTAACAGATACTGGAGTCGCCCTCGAAGACTCAATCAATATGTTTTCAAGTCCCTGATAGAAAGGCAGTAGCTTACACCCACAGCTACAGCTGGCTGAACTAGGGTTGGCTAATAGATGCTTTGCACATAAACACACCCCGGCGACGCTGGGGCTCGAACCATTGTCCTCCTGGTCACGCGTCGAGCACTTATGCCACTAGACCAGCCAGGCCTAGTAGTATAGGCGATCGACTCGAGCTTCAGAAAACGTCAATGAAGAAGTAGCATACGATCCCATAATGAAAGGTTCTTGGTTCTTATCGTCAACTCAAAAAGACGCCCCAGAGCAGTTATCCACCAAAATATCACCACAAGCAAGCTTTTTACATCAGTGAATAGTTGCCTCGACGCTAGATTTCAGTCGGGAACCCTCGGGAACGCGATTCTACGGAAAAGACCTAGCGAATCATTCGGAACACCACTCGGCAATCGGGAACCCTCGGCGATTCTACGGAATAGACCTCGGGAATAATAAGGGCGCGAAAGGCCATGAAAGCGCGTCATATCGCACGTGGGTTTATATGACGTCACAAATATTACTAATGATGACGTTGCGAAAAATATAATCAACGTAAGGTTAGAATGAGCATATTATAATTTGAAAACAAAACGCAGTATTTTACTGTTTTTTGCTTTCAAATTTTAACATGCCAAAATGATCTCCACAGGCGATCGGAAAACATTAAAGGAAAATACTATTCTTCAAGCGTATTAACCAAAGTACCACCAGGATCCGAATTACAGAAAAAATGACCAAAATTACAATACTTACGTCCGAGGTACATTTCAGTTTACGGAAAAGTCCGAGCGATGTTCCGAATGCACCACTCGGTCAATCTCAAGATCAACCTCGGATGTACATAGACGGACTATTCTTAAAAAATACGTGAAAACTTTGGAAAACCCCGATGACATCAGTTAAAATAGTGTTGGCCCTCGAAACTTTAGGTGAAAACATTCGACGTCGCCGACGCTACTCTTTTAAGTCACAGACGTGGAACCATCGAAGTCTTATATAATTATCTTTAGATTCTTAAATAACGACTGAAAAATCTTAATTTTTGAGAATAATTTGTCATTCTCAAAAATTAAGATTTTTCAGTCGTTACTTACTGTAAAATATAAAAATCTTAAGATAGCACCGGTTGTTTCCGTGCTAGTTTTTAGCTCCACTGGCTGAAAGCCACTGAGGCTATTGTCATGGCGTTGTGTCCGTCGTGCGTCCGCCCGTGCGTCAGTGCGTCCGTCCGGTCGTAAACTTTTTCTTTAAAAATCTCTTCCTCAGAAACTACTGGATGAATTTCCACCAAACTTCACATGAATGATCCTTTGGTGACCCTCTTTGAAAGTTGTTCAAGAAATTTTTATCCAATGAAAAACATAGATTTAATGGGCGTGGCTAATTTCTAAATATATTAAAAAGCGAGTTTTCTCAGATTCTAATTGATGGATTTCAACCAAATTTCACTGGAATGATCCTTGAGTGACCCTTTATCAGTCTACCAAAAATTATTGTGATCGGATGAAAATATGGGCGGAGGTCATTTCTCAATATGTTATAGAGTGGAAACTTTGAAAATCATTTTCTAAGAATGTAATTGATGGATATCAATCAAACTTTTTTGTATGATCTTTGGGTGACCCATTATCACGCAGCCAAAAGATATTGTGATTGGATGAAAAATATGTCTTTTATGGGCGGAGATCATTTCTCTATATGTTTATAGTTGAAACTGTAAAAATCACTTTCAACATCAGTAGAATCCAAAATATCTAAAAATCTATTCAAGACTTTTATTGCTTTACAAGAATTTCAAGCCTGTGGAGCGACTCAAGCCATTCATTGCTTTCTAGTTCTTAAACTGTTTCCGCCTAACAAAATGAACAATTTTGTTACATATCCATCCGCCTTACATACATCCAAGGTCTGTTGCAGTTTACGGAAATGGCCGAGTGATGTTCCAAATGCTAGGGAATAAAGGGCAGACATGAAAGCGCGTCGTTTCGCACGTGGGTTAATATGGCATCACAAGTAACAAGAGGACGTTGAGTAAAACTGAGTAAGCATCTTATGATTTGACAATGAAACTCGTTTCAAATTAATATATGCTCGAAAGATCTCCACAGACATTCGGAAAGCTTTGAAGATAATTTGCTTTTCTTTAAGCGTATTGACAAAGAAGCGTCACAAGCCGAATTACCCATAAAATGACCAAAATTACTACACTTACGTCCGAGACACTTAATTACTAGTTTACGGGAAAATCTGAGCGATTCTCCAAATGCCCATACCTAGAACATATCTGACCGCATTCGGTACGTAACTTTGGCATTTCTGTTAACTGGAAAGTGCCTCAGACATAAGTGTGGTTATTTTGGGTCTTTTTGTTAGACAATTCGTAATCGTTATCGGGAACGTTGGTGGTTGTGACGTCACTAATTTTACGTGCAAATTGACGCGTTTCAAATCATGGATACGCCCTCATTACTCCAACTATGTCAAGATGAAAAATTCGATTGGTAATACAGCTCTGAATTCAAGGTGGCAAAAAAGTGCAATCTATGCAACCTTTGGCAACATTGCACCGTTTTCGTCACTTTTTCGTCACAGTATTCGTACCCTTCCAGGTATCGCAGCGACATAAAACTTAGCACCGGCTTCCTTTCTTCTTAAGACGTGCCACAAATTGGCTCTATCCGATCGGTCCATCTGGTATTTTTCACCACGCAATTTTAGCAACATTTGGCATCATTGAGCCGTTATCTTCAATTTTCATCGCAATTTTTATATCCTTTAAGGACAGAATTAAAGCGCTTTATTTCTTTTCTGATCCACGTATAGTCCATGGACGATATTCGCATCAGAATAATGTGAGAGCCTGTTTGCTTATTTTTGAGTCTTAAGAAAAAAAATATGCAAACCTAAAAGTCAAGCATTTTTTCACAAGAGAATGAAAACATAAAAGACTGACTTCAAATTATGATATACAAAATAGCGTCTTATTATGGTACATATGGTATATTGTGCTATTTTGCATTTTACAAAAACGAGGTCTCAAGGTAGTTGTCGTCTTAAAATTGCAACAATTAATCATGGCAAAAAGAGAGGTAATAGTACATCTTTAACACGCATTTATCCTTTATCTTGTGAATAAATTTAGAATAGCCCGACTCAAAGGAATGCAGCTGATATTTCGAGGGATTAGAGCAAAACTATTGTAAGTGCCTATAAATTTATAGGCACTTACAACAGTTATGCGCTAACTCCTCATTAGCCAAATGGTAGCATTTGAATCAAGGCCCGATATTGAAAAAGAGTGTTCATCCACTTTTAACTCAACTGAGAATTTACCCATTCTTCAATTTTTAATTACAATGTTTCATCCTTAAGGAAATTCGCTCTGCTTTTTCAGACTATAAAACTTTTCTTTTCAACTGACCTTTTAGAAATATATAGATTTGTCCTTTCGGTTTTTGAAAGGAAAAAAAAATGGGGTCACCAGTGTCTGATCCAGGATTTGAAATACATGGGGGAAATTCCCCCATTAGTTTTGAAAACATGGGGGATCTGTAATTACTATGGGGGACTTCAAGTTAGCTTAACCAAACAAAAATAATTTACAGGGCTTTGACTTTTTTTCTTGTGACACGGAGTCTGAATCTGCGATGGCGTCGTCAATTTGTGACTCTGCTTCTATCGCCGTTTCAGTCCCATTGGTCAACGTATTTTCGTCATCCACATTTGTTTGAGTTTCACGACGAAAGAAATTGGTAAAACGCCGTTTTTAAATCGTACTGCGAAGCAGTAGATTTATATCTACCGTTTTCCAGAAATCCAGTCTGTTTGACCCACTACATTTTTACCATTATCTTCTGAGCAATGTGTTCAAACCAAATTATGTGTTTTCAAACACCGAAGAAAGGGCCTTTTCAGTCACAATCTACAAACTTTGTTAATACCTTATTTACTTTTCGACAAATAGAGAAGAGGCTAATACAAAATTTAATGTAATTTTCGCTTTTAGTAATTACCAGTTAGTATTTTCAGTGTTTATAACAAGATTTTCGGTTGAGTAAAGGAGTTGAAACGTACAATAGGTTAACTGTATAATTAATTTGTAGCACTTACAATACACTGCTCTGAACTTTCTCGAACGGTCATTTACCAGTTGTAAGGCTGACAACCAATCAAATTCTGTTATGATTATCACTCGGTCAAAACCCACGCGTAAATTCAGACCACGTGGTATAGATGCAAATGGACATCGTCTGCTCGAAATGTGTCAATCAACTTGTTTATCATTAGTCAATAGTCGTCTGCACTCAAACAGGGAGCGTGGGAAGTTTACTTTTTTTTTCGCATGTGTTAACAAATAGAAATAATTTTGTAATTTTGAAATATTTGATTTCAATGAGCACTCTGATCACGCTCCAATCCTATTTTCATTAAATTCAAATTTGAGTATGAAGAAAAATTATTCAACAACAAATAAACCGAAAAAAAACGTACGATAAACTGATATAGGGATAAGTTCATATCGGACTCGGTTTCGACCCGAGTTAACCGGGTTTCCATCAGAACGGCCTCGGTTTCGACACTAGTGATGTCATTGTAACCTTTCAACCTCGACGCTTCTGATCCTGGGTCAGGCCGGTGTTACTTGGGTTCCAAAATGGCGTCGAGAATAGTGCACAACAATTCGATTACAAAAAAAAAAAAAAAATATATATTCTCTATTACTTTAAATAACAAATACTTTTTTTCTTATTTTATATAGTATTTTGCACGAGTTTATCACATTTCTTCATGGGATAACGATATTTCATGGTAAATTAATTATTGTAGCGGTAAATGAGAAGTTTGTTTACTACCACCAGTGGGTAACTCCGTTCACATGAATGTCTTTTCTGCGCATGCATATTACAGTCAATTTTAGATTATTACATCATCTCACGCGTCTCTCGGGCTGCCATTTGAATTTCCCCTAGGACAGCAGCAAGAGCAATCTATTTGCAGAACAACTCATGAATAATCATAGAGTGCTGCTAGATTTAATCGATTTGTCAGAAACCAAAGATATAAATAGCATAGTTGGCGATTTCACGTGTTTCTTGAGGGAAAATGCATTTACAGTATTTGGGAAAACCCAATGCTTGAAATACAAACATGTTGGTAATCAAAATTGTAAATAGTTTAATGAAAAATGTTTGTTGCTAAACAGGCTTTTAAACTCTATAGAGAGAGGAATAATATTAACAGACAAGCTTTTAGCTTGGCGCGTGCTCATTATAACAACGTAAAAATCTGCTAAGAAATAATTTAGACTAGCAGAGGGCTATCAAATCAGCAAACTTTCAAAATCGGACCCACGAGGTTGGATGAGCTGGCGATGTCCTCGAAAAGATGGAGTGTTAAGACAAAAAACTCACAAATTTAAAGATTTTACCAACTTTTATTGTCCAAATTTGAGCCCTTTTGATTGGCGAACTATTGCACTATCCCAGCCTCTCATTGATGTACGATTTACAGTGCTGACAGCACTTTGATTTTCCTGTCTGATCCATTGTTTTTCGAATGCAGACGATTCGATTATTACCATGACAACAAAGGTAAAATTCGAATTTTCCTGTTGACAAAAACGATTTTTAATTTTTTTATAAATAATTCACTTCAAAAAAAAAAACTATATTTATTTTTTTCAAAAGTAAATGTTATTTATTGACAATGTTTTTCTCGCATAATGAAAATATAAATGAATGTATTCAAATGTTCGTTTAAAAAGATTCGTAAAATCGTTGGTCGACTTCGACTGATACTAATAGAAATACAATAGTAGGTATAACTATGATAACAAACGCATAGTCTTAGTTGCAATCGAAGTCAACCATAGTAAACAATAAGGGAAGTCACTCTTATGATACCACTCGAAGAAAGTAGGCCTACTTATTTCTCGCCCGCTTTCGGGTCGGGTGTAGACTGGTCTCACTGTCGAATATCAGAATAGCCTATTCTAGGCTATTCTGATAGCCGATATGTGGATCAGTCTAGAGCTGGTATCCCGCTTTCTGAGATATTCTCTGATATTGCGGGCAACAGTACCCGCCCAGGGTCAGAAATAAGTTGGCCCAATATTAATGGTAAACAGTTCGACGCGACTTGCTGTCAAAGGCTAGATTTATTGATATTCCTTTTTTATTTTTATTGCGCGACCATCCCGCGCTTGTTAAAAAAATATGCGTGATCTTTAAGAAATGCCGGGGATTCCCGCAATCGCGCGTCCTAGATCAGACACCGTCACCGTGTTTATTTTTTATCCCTCAGAGCCTTTTGAAAATACATGTAGGTACCAAAACATTTGAGTACCCTTGAGTTCTTGACTTCGAATTTCTTTGAAAAGTACATCTCTGAATATAAGTTATCATTTTGGACAAATAAATGTTCTGAAAGCTATTGATTTATGTTTTGCTTAAAAACGACCGTGACCCCATTCCACTTAATTATCACAAAAATGGAAGTGTAATGGAGCAAAAGAATACTATGACCTCATATATATACTGAACGCAAAAAGTTTAGTCGCACTTTTTATAACGTCACAAAGAAGTCAACCGATGTAACGAAGCAAAAGTTTCTGTTTGAAATATATTTGCCATCCTATTGGCTTACTTTTTGTCATAACTTTTTTAATTTCACTCTCAGACATACGTCTGACATGACGTAAATGTGAATTTTACGTACTAAGTTGATAGCTGCGTGTAACAAAATGAATTAATATTATTTTTTTCTTTTCTGGATTACTCTTATTCCGCGTAAACATTAAACACTAAAATGCACTGTATCCTTCAAAAAAGAGCGAAGTTGTGACATGACGTAAATCAAATGGATAGCGCATGGATATATCGAATACGGTGTGCATATCTTGGAGGTGGTGAAATTGCATTTAGCTTCTGCGACTATCGTTTTTTTTATTATCATACGATTCCTTTCGAATAAATATTGACATAATATGACCCAATTCCGTTTTACAGATCTTGTTAAACGACAATAGGAGGGCAGCCGAACGTCATGCCGTTACGTTAAAAGTGGAATGCTTTCATTATCCCAACTGATTGTAATTGGTAAAAACATCACTTAGGATCATCCAAGTCTTATTTTCTATAAATGGAAACCTACTGAAAAGAACCTACCTGTAAACAAGTTAAATTAACGCCACCGTGCCGTCAATCGAACGTTAGTGATCGCTTGACCAGAAAAGCACCATTACTCAATTTCTTAGGTTAGAAAGAAACAGAAGAAACTAATTTCCTTCCTGATTAACAATATTCTGCAAAATTATCTCTGATAAAACAATTGTTGCATTTTTGTGTGTTATGTGTAAAGATGATGATGAAGAGTCACCAGAAAGATCCCATACTCTAACCAACTTTTTTTTATTGAAACAAGATACCCGAAGATGATGTTGGTCGCAAGAAACATTTTTTGTGATACAAATTGGAAATAACGTCCCTTAAATAAACTGTGTGACCTTTCCATTCTACCGGTCTGTTCAAAATCATGTCATCGCGGTTGGCTATTTTCGTCTAACATAACAAAATAATTGGATTATGGGAGAAAATTGGACAGAATTATAATTGATGTCATTCATTTTGTGAAAGATGAATCACATCCTGAAATTTATCCCATCGAAGAGAAAACGACTAAACTTTTTGCGCTCAGTATATATCCTATTATTCTTTGAATATAAGTTATCATTTTGGACAAATAAATGTTCTGAAAGCTATTGGTTTATGTTTTGCTTAAAAACGACAACCCATTCCACTTAATTATTACAAAAATGGAAGTGTAATGAAGCAAAAGAATAATATGACCTCTTTTATATATATCCTATTATACTATCTTTTTCAATGAAATTAGAGCGTTTGTGAATGGTTTGAGTGAGTGTTTGGAAAAATGAATGGAGCGTTGAGCGATTGATTTTGAATGGTTTTGATCGAGTTGAATGTCAAGTTCACGATGTTTTTAACTGTATATGAAATAAGCAGCTGGAGACTCGCGAGAGATGTCGAGGTAGATCTGGACCCGAGGTTATCAAACTTTTCTCTCGCGCTCAGGCTCAATTTTCTCAAATTTCAATTTGAGCTTAAAGCCGTAATCCTGTTTTATTACTCATTTTAATGTATTAACATAAAAGATGATGTTAATAAGTTGTTATGAACAACAACTTATTAATATCATCTTTGATATATACATTTATTTCATTTAAAATTTGAGAAAATTATGCCTGAGCCTGAGAAAAGATTTATAACCTCGGGCCCTCGTCAGATACAACAAGAAATCCATGGTTTGGTGCTCTAGCCGCCACGATACGACTGAAAAATTGTTATCAGCGGCTAAAAATCCAATTCAATATGAACAAAACAAAACAGGCTAAACTAACACGGTTAATGAACCTTTCGAAAAATTACCGTTTCGATACTCAACCGCTACACGAAAAAAATGTTAAAATCAAATTTCTAAATAAACCATGCTGTAAGCGGTTTATTTATTCTTTGCATTGCTATATGCTATAAGCCGCACCGCATCAGACTTTCAGTTTTCAATCACGGAACGTTATGGGTTCGATCACGGATTGCGTCATATATTCTTTCCGGCATAAGTCTCCCACCAATGGGAAGATAGTCGTAAACCTTAGCAGATTGAGGGTAGGAAAGAATGTACATGTAATGGTAGAAATGGTGCGAGGAATACAAAGTACTTATGGATAGGTGCTACATTCGCCACAATGCTATTGTTAAAAGCGGCGTTAAACCCAGCCCCAAAAACAATAAAAATACATGTCACCCGGCTCTCGATAATAACCTCCTCCTCGCTTTCGCTTTTTAAGTTTCTGTGACCCGTTTTACTAAACTTCTTACGACAGAATTAATCGTAAGTCAAAATCAAAAATCGTACCTGGTGTTTTTCATTCAAATTTAGATTCTGCCTTGCAATATCTCATTGGAATCGTCTTGAGAAGACGATTCCAATGAGATGATGAATGGCAGAATTCCATATTTAGTAATTCCTGTAGAAGCAACTTTAATTTCTAACTTACGCAAAATAATGATCGTAAGATGTTTAGTAAATCGGACCCAAAATTTCCAGACGTTCGAATTTGCATTTAAGCCAACCAGTAATAAAATTTTCAGTAAAAATGTAATTGAAACTCGAGCCTGATAGAAAGAGTCTCTATCACTTTCTATCGAGTTCGTGTCAATCGTTTGAATATTTAACGCCGGGTTTTTGTCTATCGAATTATCCAATCAGAATAAGGCTTAGAAATTATGTACCGAGCTCCACCCAGAATTTATTTAACAAAGAGGAAGTTTCTTTAGTGCGATTTTTCCGATGATCATATGTATGGAAATTATCTATCCCCTGTCGATTTGTACGCTATTGATACCTGCAATTATGTTTGAAGAAATAAAGGTTTAAATTTGATACGCAAACACTTGATTCTCAAATTCCTGCAAAAGATCTTTTTGTGCATGAGTTGACTTGTTGCTTGGTTAGTTGATTTTTCGATTGACAGACATCGCAAGACAGTGAAAGAATCTTCTTTAATCAAGAGCTCTTCTTCTAACTCCCCCCCCCCCCCCCTTCTAATGCAAAATTGGTACAGTTAGTTACATCGTGAAATTGACTATCATCAAAACCCTTCTAAACCGCTCACTCAGCGATCCATCCATTTATTCCAAACACTCACTCAAACCATCAATAAACGCCCCAATATCACTGAAAATGTAAGATCAGAGACAACATTCAAAATAAAAATGGCTAGAAAAAAATCGCGATTTCACTTAAACAATTGAATTTATAACCGTCTGATTTGTTCTTTAAGAAATATGAAGCTTTTTATAGAATATGCAAAATTTATTAAAGGGGCTAATAATTTGCTTATTTTGTCCATCAAAATAACAAAATTAGCGATATTGGATAACCTCTCTTTAATTTCACTCACAACTCACTCATCGCACATATTCATTCCGAAACCATTCAAATATCACTCATCTTATCAATTATACGGTGTTTCTAACTGTTAGGGCGTTGGCTCCGTAAGGTTAAACAGGGAGTTGAGTTATTCAATTTTGAGTTTTTGATATTTTTGATTGTGTTCTGTCAATCGACATGTTGCACGCCTCCGAGGCCCAAATGCCTAGGTAATCAACACCAGTGGCCTTTGAAAGATTGGTTTACAAAGCAGTATAGCAGTACACAACATGGGAAATGACTGTGGTAATTTTGGTGACCATATCTAAATTCTTTCTCAAGTTTTAAACCTGTCATGTTCGTTCATATAGACTAGAATGGTCGTCAAAGGACAACACTAGTCGAGAGAAAAATATTTGACCATGAAGTATGACCTTGACCTTTGATCTACAGCCGTAGCTTATCTAAATGGCATTTCTTCAAATTGAGGGGGACATTTTTGTCATTTCCTTTTGTATCCATTGATATAAAGACAGAGTTATGCCCCGGAGAAGTAAAATGAGAAGTAAATTGGTATTGACCTTCGGTGTAACTTTGACCAATGAGATGCAATAAAGAAATGTAAATTGAATCGATGTGAGTGAATTCATTTGTGACCCATCGTGCGATAAGGGACCATCTGGCTAGTGTAGGAAGTAACGATCCTCATCAGACTGAGCGGATTACGCAGGACGACAAAGATCGAAACTTTTCGAACTTAGCTGATTTTCTCGCTCCACAAACCCATTTAACCTCATTCCGAAATCATTCAAAACATTTTTCTTGTCAATTCCATGATGTTCTTAATTGTAGATCTGGTGAGATAACTACCAGGTTTCCATGGTTAGATGCTCTAGCCGCCACGAAATGACTGAAAATTTGTAATCTTGAGAAGACGATTCCAATGAGATGATGAATGGCAGAATTCCATATTTAGTTACTCATGTAGAAGCAACTTTAATTTTTAACTTACGCAAAATAATGATCGTAAGATGTTAAGTAAATAAGACCCAAAATTTGCAGACATTCGAATTTGCATTTAAGCCAGCTAGAAAAGAAATATTCAGTAAAAGTTTAATTGAAACTCGAGTCCGATGAAAAGAGTTCCTATCACTTTCTATCAAGTTCATGTCAATCGTTCAAATATTTAACGCCGCATTTATGTCTAGCGAATTATCCAATCAGAATCAGGCTTAGAAATTATGTACCGAGCTCCACCCTGCATTTATTTAACAAAGAGGAAGTTTCTTTAGTGCGATTTTTCCGATGATCATATGTATGGAAATTATCTATCCCCTGTCGATTTGTACGCTATTGATACCTGCAATTATGTTTGAAGAAATAAAGGTTTAAATTTGATACGCAAACACATGATTCTCAAATTGCTGCAGAAGATCCTTAGGTGCATGAGTTGACTTATTGCTTGGTTAGTTGAATTTACGATTAACAGATATCGCAAGACAGTAAAAGAATCATCTTTAAGCAAGAGCTCTTCTTATAAAGCCCCCCCCCCCCCCCCCCTAATGCAACATTGTACAGTCAGTAACATTGTAAAATTGGCAATAATCTCAATCAAAGCCATTCTAAACCGCTCACTCAGCGATCCATTCATCAATTCCAAACGCTCACTCAAACCATTCAAACGCTAAAAAATCACTGTAAATGTTAGATCAGAAACACCATTCAAAATAAATATATCTAAAAAAAAAACAAAAAAAAACAAGATTTCACTTTAATAATTGAATTTATAAGCGTCTGATTGATTCTCGAAGAAATGTGAAGCTTGCAAATTTTATCCAAAGGAAGGTAATAAATTTCGCTTATTTTGTTCATCTTGAACAAAGTTATCAATATTGGATTACCTTTATTTAATTACACTCAAAACTCATTCATCGGACTCATTAAATTTCATTCCAAAATCATTAAATTTTCAATATCATTCATCTTGCCAATATAACGATGTTTCAATCTGCACGGGCATTGGCTCAGTTATGTAGAACAGGGGAGTTGATTTATTCAATTTTGTGTTTTTGAATTTTTGATATTTACGTTTGTATTTTTTCAATCGACATGTTGCATTCCTCCGAGAACCAATAACCTAGACCATCAACGCCAGTGGCCTTTGACAGATGGATTTTCAAAGCAGTATAGATCACAGAAACAATGTGGTATATGTATAGCTAAGAGGCTGTTGCCTCTTACCTATACTTAGATACATTTGATTTTATAACGATTTTATAACGATTCTTATTCCATATAAACCAAGGTGTTGACAACATTTGACCCAATCATAAAGTTTGCTCTCTTTGAAGTTCCCCATGAAAGTTCATTGATGTGTATAAATTGTGGAATTCCAAATGCTGGCCTAGCCTGTACATAAGTTGCAAAGCCGGGTACATTTTGAAACGTCTAAATCAAATTAAGTGACCACAAAAGCTCCTCCGTACCAAATGCCGTGTGTCAGGTTATCTAGTATACAATTTAAGCCTGTGTCACTTCCAACAATTTTACGAGTGTACAAAGCTAAAACTCTGGCCAGAGTCTTCACTTTGTGCTCCGCACATAAAAAATATCTAAACCCCTTTATAAGCGGTAAGAGAGTTATCTTTTTATAGTACATGTTTATGGCTGTTTAGTCTCCTAAAAGTTTTTGTCTCGTGCACTTGTGAAATTGTTGGAAATGTCACGAACAGGCTCGTTTAATACCGAAATGCACTTCCTCCTTATGGCCACCGTTCTTTGGACAAGATCGCTTCGACCCTTATCCTGTCTAATTCATTTCTTCCCTAACATAGTGCAAATTTTATACATTTTCCCAGTGAAGCCTACACTTTCTCCATCAGTCATGAAGTATAATGTAGGCAGTGTTTGCTTACACGAGGATGCACGTCGGCGCAGGCTGATCTTGGCCTATACTGTTTTTCAAAGGCAGTATTTAGTGCAAAGCATGAAAAGCACCAACGGCCTTATATTGGTTTTTCACTCAAACTGGAATCAAGAAGACAAATGAAGAACTTATAAATGCGGCACCTCCCCTATTCAGAAATGAAAGAACTTTACATAACAGGGCGTTTAAAACAAAGTTGAAGAATCGACACCTTGTTTGGGGGGGGGGGGGGGGGGATTATATGAAATAATTTCAGGCGACGCACCTAAGATCAGACTAGGAAGCTTATACAGTCCAGCTGTAGCTACGAGGCTTTAATCGCTCACCGACGATATTCAACAATTTAGAAATAAACAAGTTCGTTGTGTCAAATGATTAGGAATCAATATTGGAGTGATCTCACTGGAATTTACTTCCGGGGGGGGGGGGGGGGTCGTTGTGGTTACACTCCTGTCTGTTTTGGCCGTGTTAAATTATATAGTAAATTGGCATATTTTGACAGTCTGTAGCTCTTTTGAAAAACTAATTTGGGCTAAATAACTTAGTGCGTCTTAAAGAGCAATATTATGTTCTTGCATATCAGCCCCAGAAAACAGTACCTTGCAGGATAACTTTTTTCACAATTTTCATTGCGCACAACTACCCTCAAAATTCTCTTGGTACGAAAGTGTATGTCAACTCTGGTACCTCCATCAAAGGTCAGGCTCCAAGAAAAAGTAGTTCGCACCTAAATTCATTTAATCCTATGCATGGAATGTAGCAGAGGTCTGCCACTTAGCTGAACCTTATTTCAAGCCCTTTACTGTTATATAAACATTAAAACAGTGTGGCAAAAGGAGCATATCATTTTTTCTAACCGGACTATTTTAGGTAAAAGTATATCTTACAGAAAAAATAGTGAAGTTGAGAACGGTGACCCAAATGCATATTTATTTTATTTTTTGCTAGATTTGCATCTCTTCTTTAATATAATGCTTGATTCGATCTTTTCTGTGCACGATTTTTTTCCGGGAGGACGGATAAGCAACGGGGGCGTACCCAAACTGTCTTTTTCATAGGTGGGAAAAAGACGGTGCCTTAACTCTGGCTTGAAAAGCACAAACTTGAACCTGATTGACCCAGTGTTTTAAGTTCCAAAAGATAGAACAATGAAAGTTTGATTAAGCGCTAATGATGTAATATATAAGCAGATTGTTGTGGAATGCGCTGCAGCACTTGAAAGGCGAGCAATTTCATACAGAACAAAGAAGGCCAGAAAATCGGGTGGGGTCCGATCTAAGAGGTCCCAACAGGAAGTTTTAAAGCAGTGTGTAAAATCTTCTATAGATTATATATTTCTTATATATCCCCCTCCCAATAATGAGGTGCCATTTGTGCAACAAACGATTGATATAATTTTAACGAGCCGTTCTATGAATTTGGAATCAAATCTGTATCTCGACGGCTCAGCGCAGGACTGTACTAAGTGTATATACATTGTATATACACCGAGTACAGTCATGCACTGAACCCTCGATCTGTTAGTTGCTGTACGCTAGTTGCTGATAAATTTAGCGGACGTGAAAAGTTTACAAACGAAAAAACCGGTCAGTCATAATTCTGTCTGAATTCAATGGACATTAACAAAAATACAATTAAGATCATAGTGAAATTGACATGTTGGATGGTTTTGAAATGATTTCAGAATGATATTGAATGATTGTGTGGAGCGGGTTTTGAGTGAAATTAAAAGGGAGGTAAATATTATTTACCCCCCCCCCTTTTGATGAAATACACGTTCTTTTCTATTTGTATTTCTATCGTTGACCAACCAGACACTTTAAGGTCAACACCAGCTTAAAATAATAGAATAAATAATTCGACTTGAATTTATTGTTGATTTCGGAGCGTTTTTATCGATTTGAGCGAGAGTTTGGAATGATTGAATGGAGCGCTGAGTGAATAATTAAGAATGATTTTTTTTCGGAATGAGTGTAAATTTCAACATGTTTTTAACTGTAGGATATGCACGTCTCTGATTATTAAGTTTGGTTCAAATTCGCCGTATAGTTGCTGAAATATTGAGTTGACAAGATTTTCCATTATAAGGCCTTAACCCAGTCAAAAGATAGGAAATGCACATTTCTGCTTGACACAGATCATATCATTGTAGTATGAATAAAATTCGTCCATAAGTTATTGAGAGAATACGAAAAAATCTACATACGGACCGACCGTCAGATAAGCTTACCCCCATTTACTCTCAAACATACGATTGTTTGGTACAATTATGAAAGCAAAAAATACCAATTATTATTTGATTTCTTTAATAAATGTTTATCAACTTTAAGGCTTTGAGCGAAACAGTTAAACTGATTGCAATTATATAGGCAGTTACAATCACTTCACGTTGAGCCATCACACTATTCGATCCATTAGAGTTTACTGAAGACAGACCGCCGAACTATGTAGATATTGGGGGGAAAAGTCAAGGACAAGTGCTGCCGCCAGGAACTTTGGGGTCCTTTAAAGTACATCATTTATTTTTTGCTACAAAACGCCGCCCTAATCCTAAAAGCAACGTTTCAGCTCAAGACAGTTTGAGAGGTCAGCGCAACACTATTTTAAAAGCCTATAAATATATAGGCACTTACAATAGTATTACATCCCCCTCGATTTGTACAGCAGTCAAACAAATTTTCATAGAGCAGTGTTCTTATCATTTTTATGAATAAATGAAATTTCACTACTTTCACTTGGGAAAACCACTTTCACTTGGGAAAACCAATTAGTCACCTATCAATGGGTTTATTATCATGGAACTATGTGAGAAAGCAGCTTAAGGCTAGGAAATGATGTAATGGTAGTACTGATGTTTGAAATACCAGGATTTCATTGTTAGGTGCCCCCAGCTGTATGACTGAATGATTGTTGAAAGCAGTGTTAAACCCCATTCAAACAAAGAATAGTAAATAAATAAATTTGAAGTAAATTCTCAGTTGAGCATGAAAGAAGTTTTATAATCGTTCAGATTTCTTTTCTGAAAACTTTTTACCTCACTCCAAAAGCAGGATGGTACTTTTATCTTGTGATTCACAATTTAATAAATTGAACAACAATAATGTAAGAAATATGCATTTTATTTGGAAACTAATCTGAAGTCCATCTTAACAATAACATTTATTCTTGAGCTGCACATCTTTTTAAACATGATCAATGAAAAATATCGTACAAAATGATTCCACGATTCCAAACTTTCTTTTGCCCTATAACCATGCAAGTGTTGCCATGATTCCAAATAATATCAACATCATTTGAGCCCTTGTGTGACATTTCCCACAATTTCAACAATTTTTCATTTTCAAAACATTAAGGTAGTAGACCTTTTCTTGTTGAGCAGCCTTTCAAAAGGAATGAACTTTTAACAGTGTTAACCAGGTTTCCAAACGATTTGAGCCTGTGCGGGACATTTCCAACAATTTGAAATGTTTGTGATTTGCAAACACTAGGTAGCGTAGACAGCCTCATGTTGTAAACATAAAGTTACCTGATGGTCTACAGATATTTTGAGACCTTAACCATCTACTAAACGCATCGTGAAGACTCTGGTCAGACTGTGCGGATGCACAGGCTGGTCAGGGTCTTTGCTTTGTGCCTATTTGAAAATGTTGGAAATCTCACACACGACACAGGCTCATATCATCAGGAAACCTTCATCATGATAGAGATAAATGATGAGTTCGATACCGGCACAGAACTATTACCGATCAACCTAGGATTAATCTTAATGAAGTGTGTGATTGTCCAGGCTGCTCAACATCTTTCCAACCCGCACATACAAAACTGTTTGAACTGTCACACACATGCTTATTTCACATTCTTAATTTTTTTACATAACTCAATACTTATTAATTACATGTTTTCACTTCCCTGATAAACAAAACCTGTAAAAACGTTGAAGGAAATTACCCATTGTTTGACACAAGCAATCATTTACATTTCAATTTCACCTTACTAATTCCAAATTGTCATGCTGAACCTGGAATTTTTCTGCTTTGGCTGGAGGTGTAGACAGAGATCAGCCTGCACATTTGAGCAGCAGTCTGATCTTATTCTATACCACATACAAGCTGTAGTTACAATGCTTTAGCAGAAAACTGATACTAACCATTTTCTTTTTTCAAATATTTAATGTAAATTGCAATAAGTAATTCTTCATAGTTCACATGTTTAATATGTCAGTGTGGATAAAATGCACCAACATCTACACTCAAACATGTGTTTAGTGACCACTTAAGAGACCACTCAAAAGTGGCACTTACCTGAATAGTCAAAATATTTGAGCCTGTGCTTGACATTTCCAACAATATCAAATATGCCCAAAGCAAAGACTCTGACCAGCCTGTGCATCTGCACAGTCTGACCAGAGTCTTCGTTATGCATTTAGTAGATAGATAAGGTCTCTAAGCATCTGTTGACCATCCAGTAAATTCATATCTGCAGTATGTGGCTGTCTAAGCTGCTCAATATTTGCACCTCAAATTGTTGGAAATGCCACGCATAGTCTAATTTCAAGATCAATAACTCACAGACAGGTCGTTTTGATAGAATTTATAGACTGCCACATATTTTTTTACTGAAAACTATGATGCTTGAACCCATTTGAACCAACCGAAAGCTTTTGTTGTTCAAACAAGATGTGCTTGTAAAACATGAAGCCACCCCCCCCCCCCCACAAAATGGCGATTTTTTTCAAGTTTTGACCAACAACAGATGACCTTGATAGATGACCATGACCTTGGTATCTGCACACGCGCATTATCTAGATCTAACATCACGCAAAATATGAGCTTAACTTGAAGAGCCTTGAAGTAATTTGCGATATCAAAATTTTTGGTCAAGTTATGCAGATAGACAGACAGACAATGGTAAAACAATATGCCCCTGATCATTCGATGATGGGACATAGAAATGAAATATGATTTGATTTCACATGAAAAACTTATTTCCATAAACATTCTAATCACTTGAGTTTCAATATATCGAGAAAAACTTAATGCAAAACAGTTGTTAACAGCTTACACATTTGAAAGTTACAAGTGTTTTGTGCATACCAATTGATTTGATTTTTTTTAAATACATAAAATATTTTCCTTCATCTGTTAAAGAATAATTATTAGATGAAAATTGTCTACAATCTAAATCAAAACCTTCCCTGAGCCCATCAAACAAGTAGCAACGCAAATTCTAGAATTAAGGAATAATCCTGAATTGTTTGCCAGTGCTAAAATCACAACAAAGATACTCATCAGTTTAACTGTTTTCAAGCTGAATCAAGAATAGCCCTGCATTGTATTGGCAGGTTTTGACACTAAGGGGAGTCCAGGAGTCCCGGACTCCTTGTTTACCATTTTTCAAGTAACATGAAGTTCATTAACTCACTACCTTAATAACATGCAAAACTCAATCATCCAAGTAGATCATTTTCAGGGCTACAAATAGAGGGGGTATTTTGAATTCCAAATTAAAATATTTCACTAATCCTTGCTCAAACCCTATCTTGTAGGTACTCATTTGAATTGCCTTAACAAGACAATTCAAATGAGTACCCACAACATAGCGTTTCATTGAGAAATAAAGATTTTAGACTGGAGTTACCCCCTCTTATCTGTACCTCTGGGACTCCCTGTGTACCATTTTTCAAGTAACAAGTCTAATTGACTCCCCGATTTTATCATTCTATACATGCTTCACCTTGTCTTGTAATATCTACTTTTGTTTGTTGTCTGCACACTTCTTTAACCACGTACCAGACTTTTAAAGTGGTCAAAGTTGAAAGAAGTTGTTGGGAGATGATGATTAATTGGGAATTGCTTTGAAACCAACAAGTCATACACTTTACCCCTTATCATGCTGATCCCATAATATTTCTGCATTGGAAGGAGGTATAGACAAAGATCAGTCTGCACATATGTGCAGTCTGATCCTAGTCCATACCACCTGTTTTTACATTTTTAGACCAGAAAAAATTATGAATCACATTTTCAAAATAAATTTTGGCCCATAGTAAGGGCCTCATGCACTTTCAGCTCTTTAATTTTATTGTCATTTTGATCTTAAACAAAATATTCAGCATGACAAGGGTTAAGATAGTGGACCCATGATAGTTTCTCCTAAATTTCAGAAGTAATGACCTTAAACCCCGTTAACCAAGGTTTCCTGATGATTTCATTAGGAAACCTCGGTTAACAAAGGGTTCACTACCTTATGTTCAATCATTTTACTGTTCGGAATTCCACCTTCCTTCAACTCCTCTGACACCAGTGACAGACAGCCTTGCATATGCCTATAGAAAGACTTTTAATTCAAGAGCCTAAAGTTCTCAAAACTATTTTAAGTTACTGTATTGTATCTTTCAGCACTTACAAAAGCTTGACACTAATCTCTCGAAATGTTCTGTTATAAGTATGAACATGTCCAGGGTTCGGTGCAAGACTGTAGTAAGTGTATATACAATGTATATACACTTACTACAGTCTTGCACCGAACCCTCGTTGTGTCTTAATTGGTGAACTAAACACTAACTAATCTCAAGGGGACTAGATCTATCGAATTCATCGTCCGAAAACTCTTCCGACGGAGTTTCTGTAACACCACGAGACTGGATGTCAGAGTATGAGCCCATGCTTGACTCTCTTGATTCCAGAGATGACTGTACCGTTGCCATGGCAATTTCAACGTCAACTGCATCCATACTATTACTTCCGCTTGAATGCGCAACATCAAGCTGTCTTACAGCTTCTACTTTCGGTCTGAAAACAAATAATAATTATTCTTTAGTTTTTAAGCCATCATAATGCATAGCAAAAGAAAAGGCTTAAAGTAAAAGACAATGTTAAAATTTTGGTTAAACTTTGCAGACATAAAGACAGCTGGATTGTCAGACAGACAGACAGACTTACAGACACAGTAAAAACAATTCGCCCCCATCTTATCAATCATGGGTAAGAAAAGCTATATAAACCTGCAAATGTTCTAGTTTTTGTCTATTTCAAATATCATACCAAAATTATGCAGATTGGTAAACTTAAACTGTTCTTACTATTTATACATTGAATATACACTTGTAAAGTTATTGCCATCACCTGTCTTTGTTTATGATTGACAAACATTACAGAAAACAAGATGTGTTTCAGAAACAGGAATGCTCCTGTAACTGCCATTATTTTGATTGATTGAATTGAGTTTTAAGCCGCTTTCAACATTATTTCAATTATATCGCAACAGCTGGAGCACCTAACAATGGATTCCTAACCTAACAATGGTATTTCTCTAACCAGTACAACCACAACATTCTTTCCTAGCCTCCAGCTGCTATCTCACATAGTTCTACGATTATCAACCCATTGGTGAGAGACAAATAGTCAGAAAGAATAAGTGCTGCCATCTGGGATCGAAACCATTATTTTGAACAAGAGGACCAAGATGGTCCTAGATCGCTCACCTGAGTCTCTTTGACCCCTGGGACATCACATTAATTAGATAGGCAGATGTCAAAAAGAAGATAATTGCCCAAGATCAATACCATGGAACGTTTTCAGCGAAGAGCAAGACAGATATGCCTTTTTGCTCTTTGATTCTATGTAAAAAGGGATGCACCCGGGTGGACTCCAAATGTGACCCCAGGGTCTTGATATTGTAAGCAGCCAGCCCTCAATTCTATCTCAAACTCTATGTTGGCTGGTCTTTAAGTCTGATGGTCGATGCAGGATGGCTGGGTTGAATATTGGCTGGCCACTTACAACATGAAGGGGGTTAATAAAAGGGGTTGTCTTAGGGGCTGTAGTTACAAAGAATGACAAAACTCAAAACGTTTCTATAAATAAAAATGATTCAGTTTATTCTTATAGATCTATACTTCTAGTGGTTCAATGCCTAACAAATTTCCATTTCTTAACATAACCAATATCATTTGTCTTATCCCTAAAACCTATAGTCTAGCTACGACGTTTCAAGAAACAATGTGTGGGAGAGAGAGAGAGAGATGACAAGTGACTAGATGTTGTGTTGAAGAGATGTGATCAGTTGCTCGTTGAATAGACGGCTTCTTCTTATCATGTTGTGTTCTAATAAAGTTGATGCTGATCTAAATCTTTGTTGTTTCTAATTTGCTGGTCTATTTGTTGTCATCATGTTGAGGCCGTCTGAGCAACTGATGCAGACCCACTAACGCACTGTCTATTTATAGTCGAGTGGATGCTGGCAAACGTTTCAGCCAATCAGAATCCACGATTCGGTCTCGGCTGGATTGCTGGACGAGTGAATCGGTCAAAACCCACAACACAGGCTTATTACATAAAACGTTTTCAATGAATAATCTAGAAAAGTGCCGTAACACAATCTCCAGATATTCCCATTCATGTTCGCACATAATTTATGTGGGAGTAAACGATTAAAATACAAGAAAAAATCAAATCCAGCATAATGCTGGCATCGGCAGCATTACGCGCGAGAAAGTAGTTTTCGCCAGCATTGAATTTTCGACTGGAAAATAACTCGAGAACAATACAAATTATGTATAAAATTAATAATCAACCCAAATATTAGCATCGCCGCCGCGGCAGCAAGGGAAATTATGGATAATAACAAAAATCCGATATATTCTTACTCGGCGTTCTATCCGGAAGTCGACCGGGAGAAAGACGAAAACGTATCCGAACTACTAAAATGCTGGCGATCGTAATAGCGACCAAAATCCGATTCGACATCACTAAAAACTATGCTACATCGTGAGTTTACGTAATAATCTATCTTTTCATGTCCGGATAAGTACAGGGAAGCCTGATTTCCTAATAAATCAGCTTGACATGCGTTCAAGTGCACCTATATCCGGATAGTACATACGTTTTGACAGTTCTGGCTATTACACTTCCCCCACCTTAAATTGCAAACTTCTCCTGAAGTTTATACAACAAAGATGTGGTAAGTACATAGGTTACCTTCGACCAGTATCTTTAAACATGAAATACTTCTATGATTGAATTAGATTTTTCAAATTTCACCAAATGTTAAAGTCACAGGAAAGTCCATATAACTTCTAGTTATCACTGCACATTGCCTATCAGTTAAACTATTTATAAGTAAGTTGAAAGTACCATTGACCTAAACACTTTTGAGAACACCACAGTTTTAAGTTAAAAATTCATCCCTTAATGTCCTATTAGACATTACAAGTCCTATAACACTATCACACACATTAATTTAAGAGTCTGTAAATCTATCTGGAACAACTGAGTGGAACTGGAATGGAAGGAACTGGTACATCGTCACAGGTTAAACGTAAGTGGTTATCAATCATCCAGGTTACTGACTAGAATCAATTATTTGTCCAAGTGATAAATGGTATGGCAGTCCATCACACACTTTATCACTTGACATAATGGTTGGGGAAAATCTCAAACAGTCTATCTCACTGTTTCACATAAAATCTTCCTGTTAAAGATCAAATCTTTTCTCTAAAACTAGCTGAAATGCTGAATATGTTGAGTTGTCTCTATCTTAGTGCCTCAATTGCATACCTCCTACATGCTGCACTTCATGTATGTTGCAGTCTCATGTTAGAAGTAGCAGGTAATACTGTTCTATAGATGCTCTCATAAGCCCAAGCCTCTTCTAGTGACCCTACAACATTGACCCAAGTGAGGTAAATCGCGGGTGGGTGATCAAGTCCTCCCTCATTACCTCGGATGCATCCCTAATGGTCGTACGTACGCTTTTCTGATCACTATGCTTGACTTCTAACACCTACCTCTCTGAACAGTCTCATCTCTCAAAATGCTTTAAATAAAAATATAATAATAAAATAAAATACTGCTCACTTCTTCATCTAAATGTAACAAACATGGTTCTCTTAAATCAACCTATTCCATTTCAGATGCAGATCATCTCTAGATGAAAGTTCAGATGAAATTCTGATGTTCTCTGTTTAAAAGTTTGCTCTATCACATGCTGAGTTGACAAATTAAAAAAATTGAAACAAGATGAAACTAAACTGACCTTCTCACAAAGGCCTTAGTTTCCATAAATGTAAGTAGATTGTAGATTTCTGTCTTGTTGATCTGAAGAATCAAAAGACCTTAAACTTGAAGTACTACCACTATATGGATATTTCTTACTTTGATTTGTATTAAGCGGACATGATGACCATAGGTGCTCAAGTGAATTACACCCAAAGCATGTCTTAGGTTCTTTACTTTTGAGGTTTCTCTTTGAATTCATTGCTTCAATTTTACTTAATCTAGCCTCAATTCTTTTCAATGTAGAACTAAGATATGATGGCTGATCTGATTCTGCACCTAGATAAGTTGACCTTATTGTAGAACATGAGTCACCTAAAATTGACTCGTATCTTTCAATTACTGATACTGCCTCAATAACAGTAGAGCAGCTGTTATCCATGCATCTACATTTCATTTCAGTGAAAACCAACTTATATAGCTGATTCAAGGCTAGACGTTCTTGTGCATGCTGATCTAGATCTGAAAAAGCTCTTCGGGAGAGATGAAGAAGATCATCTGCTGATGAAGCAATACTTTCACCTTTCATTCTACGCCTATTTTCTAGTTTATTCAACCAAAGACACTGATGTTTACTACTATAGCCAAACCTATCAGAAAGTCTTTTGACTAGTGTTCTGTAGTTGCGACATTCTATTCTAGACAGATTCATGTAGAAGATTCGTGCTGATCCCCTTAAACTTAGTGCTAAATAAAGAACTCTTGTTCCTAAATCCCATTGAGACAATTCAGCACAGTCCTCAAAATGTGACAAATATTGTTCAAAACAAGTCGTGCCATCAAATGTATCAGGCTTCATAATAGCTG
Source organism: Fragum whitleyi (assembly GCA_948146395.1). Classification (NCBI taxonomy): domain Eukaryota; kingdom Metazoa; phylum Mollusca; class Bivalvia; order Cardiida; family Cardiidae; genus Fragum; species Fragum whitleyi. Next base: position 19,702,497 of record OX411557.1, read on the forward strand.
ACTGATAAGGGCCAAATGATGAAATATGTCTATTGTCGTGTCCAACTAGGCTACTATTACCTCTATCATAATCATTGCTACAAAAATAATTATGTACACTACCCTGACAACAAGTGTTGTGACAGTTGTTATTATGCTGATGAATTGTGTTCTCATGTTGTATCTCATTATTAAAATGAAATTGTTGTGAGTTGTTCTCTGTTGAATCTCTTAATCTAACTAATATAGAGTCCTCAATATCACTAGAGTGATAACTTGCTGAACTATGAGGAGAGATGTCACCATCCTCACTTTCTAAATCACTATGTTGACTCTCTTCCTCATTGTTGAGTGATGATGGCTGATCAAATGAAGTTTCAGGATCTGGTGAGGCCATTGAGAAAGAGAAATATACAAATGAATGTCTAATCAAATGACTAACAAATTACATGTGTAGACCTATATTCCTACTAAAACAGTTGAGGATTAATTCCTACCAATGAAAAAGATTAAACCAGGCTGATCCAAATGATTGGTTTTGGCAATTCCTAATCCTTACTTCTGACACCAAAAATTGTAAGCAGCCAGCCCTCAATTCTATCTCAAACTCTATGTTGGCTGGTCTTTAAGTCTGATGGTCGATGCAGGATGGCTGGGTTGAATATTGGCTGGCCACTTACAACATGAAGGGGGTTAATAAAAGGGGTTGTCTTAGGGGCTGTAGTTACAAAGAATGACAAAACTCAAAACGTTTCTATAAATAAAAATGATTCAGTTTATTCTTATAGATCTATACTTCTAGTGGTTCAATGCCTAACAAATTTCCATTTCTTAACATAACCAATATCATTTGTCTTATCCCTAAAACCTATAGTCTAGCTACGACGTTTCAAGAAACAATGTGTGGGAGAGAGAGAGAGAGATGACAAGTGACTAGATGTTGTGTTGAAGAGATGTGATCAGTTGCTCGTTGAATAGACGGCTTCTTCTTATCATGTTGTGTTCTAATAAAGTTGATGCTGATCTAAATCTTTGTTGTTTCTAATTTGCTGGTCTATTTGTTGTCATCATGTTGAGGCCGTCTGAGCAACTGATGCAGACCCACTAACGCACTGTCTATTTATAGTCGAGTGGATGCTGGCAAACGTTTCAGCCAATCAGAATCCACGATTCGGTCTCGGCTGGATTGCTGGACGAGTGAATCGGTCAAAACCCACAACACAGGCTTATTACATAAAACGTTTTCAATGAATAATCTAGAAAAGTGCCGTAACACAATCTCCAGATATTCCCATTCATGTTCGCACATAATTTATGTGGGAGTAAACGATTAAAATACAAGAAAAAATCAAATCCAGCATAATGCTGGCATCGGCAGCATTACGCGCGAGAAAGTAGTTTTCGCCAGCATTGAATTTTCGACTGGAAAATAACTCGAGAACAATACAAATTATGTATAAAATTAATAATCAACCCAAATATTAGCATCGCCGCCGCGGCAGCAAGGGAAATTATGGATAATAACAAAAATCCGATATATTCTTACTCGGCGTTCTATCCGGAAGTCGACCGGGAGAAAGACGAAAACGTATCCGAACTACTAAAATGCTGGCGATCGTAATAGCGACCAAAATCCGATTCGACATCACTAAAAACTATGCTACATCGTGAGTTTACGTAATAATCTATCTTTTCATGTCCGGATAAGTACAGGGAAGCCTGATTTCCTAATAAATCAGCTTGACATGCGTTCAAGTGCACCTATATCCGGATAGTACATACGTTTTGACAGTTCTGGCTATTACACTATGAACAAACTTGGAAGAGGTCCATAAAATGATGCTACATACTAAATATGAAAGCTGTCTACCTTCTGGTTTCAGAGAAGAAGATTTTTGACGGTTTTCCTATTTTCACCCATCATGCTCAGATGAGCTGAAATGGATGCGCCCGGATGGAGCCCAAATATGACCCAAGGATCTTGATATGAACAAACTTGGTAGGGGCCCACTAGATGATGCTACATACCAACAAGATGCCAAATTGTCACAAGATACGCCCGTCACACTGCTTAGTATTAACTGGGGGTTTGAATAGAACTGAGGTTATTTTGAATGAATATTTTTTGTCATGTTTTGTGTAGAGAGACAGATGGACAAAGGAAAGAGGTATACTCAAGACAAGATTCTAGTATGAAAAACAACAAAGGGCAATAACTCAAAAAATAGGCCAGGTAGAGTTATGGTTCTTGTGCACTGCACTCCCCCTTGGTGAGATCTATACACCCATGAAGTTTCATGATCCTAGCTATTATACTTTAAGAGATATACTCCGGACAAGATTCAAGTCTGAAAAAACAACAAAGGGCAATAACTCAAAAAATAGGCCAGGTAGAGTTATGCTTCTTGTGCACTGCACTACCCCTTGGTGAGATCTATACACCCATGAAGTTTCATGATCCTAGCTATCATACTTTTAGAGATATAATCCGGACAAGATTCTAGTATGAAAAACAACAAAGGGCAATAACTCAAAAAATAGGCCAGGTAGAGTTTTGGTTCTTGTGCACTGCACTACCCCTTGGTGAGATCTATACACCCATGAAGTTTCATGATCTTAGCTATTAAACTTTAAGAGATATACTCCGGACAAGATTCAAGTCTGAAAAAACAACAAAGGGAAATAACTCAAAAAATAGGCCAGGTAGAGTTATGGTTCTTGTGCAATGCAATCCCCCTTGGTGAGATCTATACACCCATGAAGTTTCATGATCCTAGCTATTATAATTTTAGAGATATACTCCGGACAAGATTCTAGTATGAAAAACAACAAAGGGCAATAACTCAAAAAATAGGCCAGGTAGAGTTATGGTTCTTGTGCACTGCACTCCTCCTTGGTAAGATCTATACACCCATGAAGTTTCATGATCCTAGCTATTATACTTTAAGAGATATACTCCGGACAAGATTCAAGTCTGAAAAAACAACAAAGGGCAATAACTCAAAAAATAGGCCAGGTAGAGTTATGGTTCTTGTGCACTGCACTCCCCCTTGGTGAGATCTATACACCCATGAAGTTTCATGATCCTAGCTATTATACTTTAAGAGATATACTCCGGACAAGATTCAAGTCTGAAAAACAACAAAGGGCAATAACTCAAAAAATAGGCCAGGTAGAGTTATGGTTCTTGTGCACTGCACTCCGTAATGATGAGAAGAATACAATTGCCAAGTTTGAAGTCAATCGGACTTCAAGTGACAGAGTTATGCTCCGGACAAAGAAGTGGACGCCACCGGACGCCCAGACACCCGGACGCCACGGGTGATCCCATAATACGTCCCGTCTTCGACGGGCGTATAAAAATGAAAGCAGTGTGCCCTCTGGTTTCTATTAAAGAAGATTTTAAAAGATTTTTACTCTTCCATTCTATGTAAAAAGGGTTGCGCCCGGGTGGAGCCCAAATATGATCCTAGAGTCTTGATATGAACAAACTTGGTAGAGGTCCACTAGATGATGCTACATACCAAATATGAAAGCTGTCTGCCTTCTGGTTTCATAGAAGAAGATTTTTGAAGATTTTCATTTTTTTACCCTTTGTGCTCTTAAGAGATAAAGGGATGCATCCGTGCAAAGCCCAAATATGACACAAGGGTCTTGATATGAACAAACTTGGTAGGGGCCCACTAGTTGATGCTACACACAAAATATTAAAGCTGTCTGCCATCTGGTTTCAGAGAAGAAGATTTTTAAAGATTTTCACTCTTTGATTCTATGTAAAAAGGGTTGGGCCCGGGCAAAGCCCAAATATGACCCCAGGGTCTTTATATGAACAAACTTGGTAGAGGTCCACTAGATGATGCTACATACCAAATATGAAAGCTGTCTGCCTTCTGGTTTCAGAGAAGAAGATTTTTAAAGATTTTCATATTTTCACCCTTTTTGTTAAGGGTAAAGGGAAAGTTATGGGTGGATTTCATTTATTTGAACAAGTTTGGTAGAGCTTGACCCAAGGAACATCCCTGCCAAGTTTCATCAAGATTGGCCCACTGGTTTAAGAGGAGAAGATGTTTAAAGAAATTGTGGACGACGGACGACGCACGACTGACGACGGACATTCTACGATCCCAATAGCTCACCTTGAGCACTTTGTGCTCAGGTGAGCTAAAAAGTGGCCTTGAAATATGACATTGATCTTGACTTATGGCCTTGAATTTGGTATCAACTAAAAGGTCTGGTCACACTTGTGAAATATCAAAGCTGTATCACTTACTATTACAAAGTAATGGCTAATTTTGAAGTTTTGATTTTACATGTAATTGACCTTGAAAATGACCTTTAACAATGACAATGAAGTTGGTGCTTACAGGAAGGTCTTGTCACAAGCAATGCAAATGTGAAATATGGGGGCTCTATCACTTATCAATCAAAGGCTATGGCCAATGTTATCTCTTGTCATGCTGAACCGTGAATATTCCTTCTTTGGCAGGAGCTATAGACAAACATCAGCCTGCACATATGTGCAGCCTGATGTTAGTATACACCACCTATTTCTCACTTTCAAACCAGAATTGTCAATAGATTTAGTTTTTCAAATAAAAACTGACCTACTGTTGGTACCTTCAGTGCTTTTTGCCCCTGATTTTGATGAAAATTTTAAGCCAAAATTTATTCAGCATGACAAGGGTTAAAGTTTTAGGGGACAAACTGACACACAGAAAAACACACAGGGCAAGAACAATTTGCCCTTGATCAATTGACACAAAGGCATAAAAATTAAATTGTGAAAAACACAGATTTGCACTTTTTTTTGAAGTTTGACTTTAATAAATGACCTTGACCTATGATCTTGAACTTAAAATTCAAAGATATGGATTGATGAGTATTAAAACTACTAGCATTAAAACATGGTAGGTGAAGATATAAGAAATGTTCAGTTTAAAGGTTAAGTTTTCAAAGACAGACTGTAAGACACACACTGGTAAAACAATATGCTTACTATCTATTGATTTTCATAAGCTTTACATTCATTTTTTACAGCCTCCTCAAGGTTATGAAACAACAAGAGCTGTCACTGTAAGATGACAATGCCCCCGACACCGCTTTGATAGTAATAAGGAAGTTATGGCCAATGTTAAAGTTTTTGGATGGAATGACGGACGGACGGACAGACGGACGGACAGACGGACGGACGGACAGACGGACGGACGGACAAGTCAAATGTATGATGCCTCCCTATCGGGGCATAAAAACTCAGTAAGCCCTTAGGCCAGTTGCTAACAGTATTGTACTCACTTCTGTGTTTGTTGATAATGAGAATTCCCTGAGGTTACTGGCCGAATACCACTTGGTCCTGCCTCAGCCATACTGCCTTTAGCTAACTCTGTAATTAACAACATTTGTTAAGAGCTACTCACAGAGGAGGTATTTGAATTTTTCATCATAAAATAGGCTGTGACATTTCCAACAATTTTACAATTGTACAAAGCACAAATACATGTATTGAGAATCCTACACAACCACACAATACCATTAAAATATTCTCAGACCACCTAAAGATTGGTAGAAATCTTATCTACCATTGGAGCGCATAATAAGGACTATATTCAGACTGTGCTGATGAACAGTCTAATAAGAGGCTTTATTTTGCTTACATGAAATTGTTGAAAATGTCAACCACAGGCTCGTATTTCAGTAATATTTAATACATTAGTTCTTGGCATGCAATGGTAAAGTCTCATCAAGATGATTCCAATGAGTAATCACAACATAAGGGTTTTTTGAGAAATAAAGATATGACTAGCATTAACCCTTCCTTATTTTACCACAAAGTTCAAGATTTTGTGAACAACCAAGATGTGTTTTGCCCCTAAAATGGCTTTTTTTGGAATTTGACCTTGACAGATGACCTTGACCTTGTCACGTGACCTTGACACCAGCAGATGGGTATCATTGAGATCTATCATCATACCAAATAAGAGCATTGTATCTCGAATAGCCTTAAAAATATTGGCAATGTTACGGGTTTTTTTACAACGGTAAAACAATATACATCCCGTCTTTCCATGCCGGGCATAAAAAGCTCAATACAAAGCTGAGGTCAGTTGATGCACTTAACCTGTTGTCTAAAGATAATTTGGGTAGAGCCTTCAAAAGTTGAACAATAGACTTTTATTTCAATCCTTAACATTGAAATTTTTTCATTCATACATGCTGGATTATATACTAGTCAAAACTTCTAACCGGCCACTTTAAAAGCAAAGATAATTTTTTCTGTGGTGTTTGGATTGTCTTGAAATTTGCTATGTTAATTTTTAAGCAACTTTCCAGATGATTTTGGCGAAAAGTTACCGTTATTTCATTGAATTTAAAGCGCAACACGAGAAAAGCTCAAAAAGCTCTAAATTCACACAGAGCTCAAAATATTGTCAATGTAGCGATTTTTGTCTCATGGGTCGTTAGCTGCAACATAGACTAGGAAAAAAATTGAAAATGTTCGACAATTGTGCGCGGCATATGGCCCTAGAAGAAAGTGATAAAGCTTATGTATGCAGAAAAACGGTTCCTAGAAACAACACCTAAAACTTGTTTTTCTTCAAAAATGCATAAAATATAGTCGGATAATTCCCGTTGAGCTACAAAATGTAGGATATGTGGAAAAAATATGTTTGATGCATCGTTTTTTTCACACCAGACCATATTTATGCGTATTCGCTAGATAAAATGGTTTACCGGTTGAATTTAAACACCATTTTACCATGCCTCCTATTCTTTCTGTTTCTCCTATAGTCAACGGTCACACAAAATTGACAATGTTTTCAATTTTTTTTCTTGGTCTGAGTTGCAGCTAACGATTTGCGGACTTTGATTTGTTGAAAGTGTAATATCCCGAGCTCTATTAAGATTTAGAGCTTTTTGAGCTTTTCTTTTATTACGCATCCAAATTTGATAACTATTGGTAAATCATAATGAAAATCCTCGAACATTAGGCTTAAAAATTCACACATCAAATTTCATTAACATGTTATAACTTTTAACAAGAGTTGTCCGTGGACAACGTAGCTCGCCCAAACAGCTGCTTGTCACAAACAGCGCTTGACCGAAGACCGAAGTTCAAAGTGGTTTCTTTTAATGTTAAAGTCCATGATCTAATATATATCTGTTTGAGTAGTAATTAAGAAATATAAAAACTTTTTTGTTTTATTTGCATGTATAAGGTTAGGGTAAAGTGAAAGCCTACAAGCAGATGAGGTTACCAATGGAATTTCTCTGTATCAAACATGAAGTTTTTCTTTAAAATCTTTTAAAGTCCACAAAAGGTCAAGATCAAGGTCAAATTGTGAAGGACCTTGGTCTCTGTAGAAGCCTATCACCTAGTGAGTATGTGTATGAAGTAATAATGTCCCTGAGTAAAGCATTTAGAAAATATAAGCAAGGTTAAATTTTTGGTTAAATTTTTCAGTTTAAGTTTTTCCAAGTCCATAAAAGGTCAAGGTCAAGGTCAAATTGTCAAGGCCCTTGGTTTCTGGTGAAAGCCTTTCATCTGGTGACTATGTATATGAAGTAATGTCGTCCCTAGGTTAAAGCATTCAGAAAATATAAGCAAGGTTAAAGTTTTTGGTAAAAGAATTTTGGTTAAAGTATTTCGAAGTTCATAAAAGGTCTAGGTCAAATTATCAAAGACCTTGATCTCTCACAAAAGCCTATCACCTAATGAGTATGTATATGAAGTAATGATGTACCTAGGTTAAAGCATTCAGAAAATATAAGCAAGGTTAAAGTTTTTGGTTAAAGTTTTTCTAAGTCCACAAATGGTAAAGGTCAAGGTCAAATTGAGAAGGACCTTGGTCTCTCGTGAAAGCCTATCACCTGGTGAGTATATATATGAAGCTATGATGTCCCTAGGTTAGAGCATTAAAAAAATATATGCAAGGTTAAAGTTTTTAATTAAAGTTTTTTGGTTAAAGTTTTTCTAAGTCCACAAAGGGTCAAGGTCAAGGTCAAAATGTCAAGGACCTTTGTCTATGGTGAAAGCCTATCACCTAATGAGTGTGCATATGAAGTAATGATGTCTCTAGTTTAAAGCTAATAGAAAATATAAGCAAGGTTAAAGTTTTTTTGGTTAAAGTTTTTGGTTAAAGTTTTTGGTTAAAGTTTTTTTGAAAGGGTCAAGGTCACAGTCTAAAGGTCATTTCGACATGGATGTTGGTCTCAAATGAAAGCCTATTCCCTAATGAGTGTTTCTGTAAAAAATAAAGCCTCTAGGATAAATATTGATAGAAATAAAAACTTTAACCTAATGCGGACGCCGACACCGACGCTGACGCTGACGCCGACATCCGAGGGTATGACAATAGCTCTTCCGAGACTTTCGTCCCGGGCGAGCTAAAAAAGTTATCTTCATTTTTAAAGTGGCCGGTTAGGACTTTTGGCCAGTATAATTGATTTGTTTGAATTAGGTCTAATGCCCTGTATAACAATTTTTTAGTCATATTGTGTGGCTAAATCGCCCAACAATAGCCTCTAGTTGTATATTGGTTTATCATTATACTTCTAATTATCACTAAGAAATTCCAATAATGATTTATCAGTTCCTTAAAAGTAAATGTGAGTCAAAATATATCATTGCTCACAGTTGGAACAAAATTCTGTAAAATGAATCTTCAGGCTAAGTTTTTACAAAGTATTCATATTTAATTCTAAGAAGGATCATGAGAGTGCATAACCTTGATGTTTTTCTAAAACCTTGTAACTGCAGCTTGATCAAAGCTGCAGTTACGAGGTTTCAGAATAACAACGACCATAATTTCTTGAGAAAGAAAATGATAATACAGTTGATTTACTCTTTCAACTCAAAACGGATAAAAAATAATGATAAATATTGAAACAGATTGCCAAACACTAGCATGTATTCATCGAATCTTCTCTTACCTATCACATAAGGTTCTAAAGCTTTGGGCACCATTTTGGTGCACCGTAAGAGATCTTCACCAGAGCATTGGCCCTTTTCTAGCCCATATGCCATGCCCATTCGCTTCAACACTTCAATATCATCATGTATTTCGAAGGTGTTGTCAAAATTAAACAAATATTCATCCCTGAAAAATTGATTGTTATAGTTAAACTTATGGCATCATAAAATAAGTCTCTGAAGTAATTGTCTGATTTTTAACAATTATGGCTGATAGTTATGTATATGTGATAGCATGTATAAATTGTCACAGAAATCTATGGATTCTTTTATATAGCAAATCATTAAATCAATTACAAGATCATTTAGGTATTTTCTAAGAGAGATTATGCACAAAACTATTTTGAAATCAATTCTTAGAGAACTATTATTTTTGTAAGTTGCTTAATAGAGGCTGATTTGATTTATAAAATTGGCTAACTGTATAAAACTAGAACTGTCGCAAAGCCGACTTATACCCACCACCAGCACTTTGTCAAAATGTAAGTCCTATTAGTGCAGAATGCGTTTGTAACAAATATTGAGGTCATAAGTAGCATTTGCATGAAGTTCCATGATACTAGGTCTCCTGGTTCTCAGATTATAGTTCGGAAAGAAATCGAACAAAAGTTGTATATGACCTTGACCTTTGTGACCCAAAAATAATAGGGCACTTCCTTGGGTCATAAGCTGTATTTGTATGACGTTTCATGATTCTAGGTAACAAGGTTCTCGAGTTAGAGTCCGGAAGCAAAAAGGTCTACGTTGGGATGGACAGATGGAGGGTAGGATGGACAGACAGACATGGTGAAACCAATATACCTCCCTCTACTTCATAGGTGGGGGGTATAAAAACTTATCGATTCATTTGTATTACTTACTTATCTTTTGATATACTACAATCAATCACAGTCTTTTTGCTGGTATTTACAATGATGTATGGAAGTTGGATGGCAGAATTGGGTGGAGGTGGACCTTGGGATTTCTCTAACTCACGATTTCGCTGTACAAGATTTTTGAAGGCTATTTGCTGTTGAATAGAGGAATAGAAGACGTTTTTGATTATCTAAATCAGCCTGAGATTCAGTCCAAGATTTCATGCATTACAAGATTTTTACACAGAAGGAAAAAAATAATCTTTCAACCTCTTTAATAAACAGATATTGAAATTCAGGATTACTATTACATCAACAAAATGGGGTCCTTAGGACTCGGTAGTAATGCTTAAGGATTTGGTATCCCTGCTTTAAGAGTGGACTATTTCTTTCTAGGTATCCAGACTTGGCCTCAATTTTTGAAACAGAAAAAAAGGTAATCAACACTCACCTGTAATATCAACTCTTGTAACTGCTGTGTTTTGTGTTTAATTCTTTCTAACCTCTTCTGTTTTTGTATCTGTTCAAAGAAATTTAGTCAAACAAAATGCTCCTCAAAAACAGCAAACTTTTTAGAGAATTGACCTTCACTGATGATGTGCCCCACTTATTCTAAATAACTATTATGAACATTGAATATAAACAAGAGGACCAAGATGATCCTAGATCGCTCACCTGAGTCTCTTTGACCCCGGAGACATCACATTAATTGGATAGGCAGATGTCAAAAAGAAGATAATTGCCTCAAATCAATACCATGGAACGTTTTCAGCGTAGAGCAAGACAGACATGCCTTTTTGCTCTTAGATTCTATGTACAAGAGGACCAAGATGGTCCTAGATTGCTCACCTGAGTTTCTTTGACCCCTTGGACATCACATTAATTAGATAGGCAGATGTCAAAAAGAAGATATTTGACTAAGATCAATACCATGGAACGTTTTCAGCGAAGAGCAAGACAGATATGCCTTTTTGCTCTTTGATTCTATGTAAAAAGGGATGCACCCGGGTGGACCCTAAATGTGACCCCAGGGTCTTGATATGAACAAACATGGAAGAGGTCCATAAGATGATGCTATATTCTAAATATGAAAGCTGTCTGTCTTCTGGTTTCAGAGAAGATGACTTTTTAAGGTTTTCCTATTTTCACCCATCCTACTCAGATGAGCTGAAAGGGATGAGCCTGGGTGGAGCCCAAATATGACCCAAGGGTTGATATGAACAAACTTGGTTTGGGCCCACTAGATGATGCTACATACCAAAAATGAAAGCAGTGTGCCCTCTGGTTTCAATTACAGAAGAATTTAAAAGATCTTCGCTGTTTGATTCTATGTAAAAAGGGTTGCACCCGGGTGGAGCCCAAATATGATCCTAGGGTCTTGATATGAACAAACTTGGTAGAGGTCCACTAGATGCTGCTGCATACCAAATATAAAAGCTGTCTGCCTTCTGGTTTCATAGAAGAAGATTTTTGAAGGTTTTCCTTTTTTACCCTTCGTGCTCAAAGGAGATAAAGGGATGCACCCCTGCAAAGCCCAAATATGACCCAAGGGTCTTGATATGAACAAACTTGGTAGAGGCCCACTAGGTGATGCTACATACCAAATATGAAAGCTGTCTGCCATCTGGTTTCAGAGAAGAAGATTTTTAAAGATTTTCACTCTTTGATTCTATGTAAAAAGGGTTAGGGCCGAGCAAAGCCCAAATATGACCCCAGGGTCTTGATATGAACAAACTTGGTAGAAGTCCACTAGATGATGCTACATACCAAATATGAAAGCTGTCTGCCTTCTGGTTTCAGAGAAGAAGGATTTTTAAAATTTTTCTTATTTTCACCCTTTTTGTTAAGGGTAAAGGGAAAGTTATGGGTGGATTTCAATTATTTGAACAACTTTGGTAGAGCTTGACCCAAGGAACATCCCTGCCAAGTTTCATCAAGATTGGCCCCACTGGTTTAAGAGGAGAAGATGTTTAAAGAAATTGTGGACGACGGACGACGCACGTGGCACGACGGACATTATACGATTACAATAGCTCACCTTGAGCACTTTGTGCTGTCGCTTGGACATTTCGGCTTGGTGCTTTAGTGCTTCTGGCCCTCACAGTAATTGTCGAGACCATAACGTATATTTAGAGAAAGGTTTCAAAGTTACATGACCAGCCCACCCCTTACACCCCCATCTCGAATTTCTTCAATATGTACTGAAAGAACCATGATTTGAACCGTTTCGTCATCCCGAACGCGGGGAAGGCTAGCGATATATGATATATTTAACGGGCATGCATTGTCATAGTTCACTGGGCCAAAATACTACAATTATTCTGGTTCGTCAGCCCCGTTGGCTGGTTAATGAAATGTAGTGGATACCATTTTTCAGAAAGTTCTAATTTTCATTCCAAGTTTAATTTGACGCTTCGTCTAGTCTGTCTTCAAAAAGGCATAGCGCCAATATGAAAAGGCTCATGGAGGGTCTTGATATGAACAAACATGGAAGAGGTCCATAAGATGATGCTATATTCTAAATATGAAAGCTGTCTGTCTTCTGGTTTCAGAGAAGATGACTTTTTAAGGTTTTCCTATTTTCACCCATCCTACTCAGATGAGCTGAAAGGGATGAGCCTGGGTGGAGCCCAAATATGACCCAAGGGTTGATATGAACAAACTTGGTTTGGGCCCACTAGATGATGCTACATACCAAAAATGAAAGCAGTGTGCCCTCTGGTTTCAATTACAGAAGAATTTAAAAGATCTTCGCTGTTTGATTCTATGTAAAAAGGGTTGCACCCGGGTGGAGCCCAAATATGATCCTAGGGTCTTGATATGAACAAACTTGGTAGAGGTCCACTAGATGCTGCTGCATACCAAATATAAAAGCTGTCTGCCTTCTGGTTTCATAGAAGAAGATTTTTGAAGGTTTTCCTTTTTTACCCTTCGTGCTCAAAGGAGATAAAGGGATGCACCCCTGCAAAGCCCAAATATGACCCAAGGGTCTTGATATGAACAAACTTGGTAGAGGCCCACTAGGTGATGCTACATACCAAATATGAAAGCTGTCTGCCATCTGGTTTCAGAGAAGAAGATTTTTAAAGATTTTCACTCTTTGATTCTATGTAAAAAGGGTTAGGGCCGAGCAAAGCCCAAATATGACCCCAGGGTCTTGATATGAACAAACTTGGTAGAAGTCCACTAGATGATGCTACATACCAAATATGAAAGCTGTCTGCCTTCTGGTTTCAGAGAAGAAGGATTTTTAAAATTTTTCTTATTTTCACCCTTTTTGTTAAGGGTAAAGGGAAAGTTATGGGTGGATTTCAATTATTTGAACAACTTTGGTAGAGCTTGACCCAAGGAACATCCCTGCCAAGTTTCATCAAGATTGGCCCCACTGGTTTAAGAGGAGAAGATGTTTAAAGAAATTGTGGACGACGGACGACGCACGTGGCACGACGGACATTATACGATTACAATAGCTCACCTTGAGCACTTTGTGCTCAGGTGAGCTAAAAAGGGTGAGGCATTCTCATGCCCAACTTGTCCAACATGGGCTTTTCAACTTGTGGAAAAGTATATTTATCCCTGGATAAGAAAATAACAGGGCAAATCTTGGAATGGTAGTAAATAGATAAGGAGATGATTTATCCTAATGTTTACAGACAAGAGGACCAAAGTGTCCCTTAAACGCTCAAGTGAAGAACTGTCTAAAACTTGTTAAAACAGGTTAAAACAATGCTGTTAATTCTACACAAGAAAATCCCTTTTGCCTTTTTTTTGGTTGATTGGTTGAAGACTTTCCTTTGCAGTGTGATAATTATCATTTACTGAACCACAAGGGAGAAAAATTGTATTTCAACACCCCTAAATATCGAATAGGTTTTAAGAAGTTGAAATTGTTTTTGGTCAAGCTTAGCAGAAGCTTGACCTTCAGATATGATCTAGATGGTTATACAAGGCAAACTGCTTGCAAGCCCCCCAATTTTTTACCATAGCTCCGGATAAGTATTATTCATCTTGGACCTTGAGCTCTGACAATAAACTTTCTGAAAAAATTCTTTCACATGACAAACAATCATGATGGAGAACAAATATGCCAAACTATTCTGAAATCTCTCTAAATGCAGGAGTAATTACTTGGACAAAAAGGGACAGACAGACTAATGGACAGATTGGCCTACTAAAACTCAGCTGTTATTGTAACAACTATGTCTCTCTTCACACAAGAAGGCTCGACCATAAGCTCATTTTGAATGTTTTACCTTGCACCATTTAAGCTTTTTGGAAATTAATTTCAAATGGCACAACTACTCATCAGGGATAACAAGTGTATTAAGCTATTCTGATATCAAACCATTATGTAATAAATGTAAGAGCTATGTTCTGGACAATCTCAATTTTAGATTGACCTCTGACTTAGAGTGAAAACAGCTGAAAGTTTCCTGATGGAGACCAAAAGAAGAACAATTTATGTTTGAAATCAATTCTGCAATGTAGGAAGGTACAGACAGACTGATGAATAAACTAAGATAAATACAAAGAGCTGTCATTTTTCAACTTAGCAACTTCCCAACTACAATGAAAAGCATGCTCTGCAAAAAAAGAAGAAAGGAAGTAGAAAGAAAAATTACAAAATTGTTTAAGTAAATCATTCAAGGGTTGCACTCTTACCTCTAAATTTTGACACTCCTGGGCTGAATTTGTAGGAAGACCAATCCACCGTATTTCCTTCTTTTCTTTTGATATGATATTCATGGCCATTAAAACATTTAAGGCATCGTAAACACGCCGCCGAATATTCTTTTGATCATATTGCTGTAAATGAAATGTGATTGCACTTGAATTTGAATCAACATATTTTAACTAAACTACCTGTTTAATATATTTTTGACAAGCAAAGGTTAATGAATAAATTTAAGTCTTTTTCATGGATCTGAAGTCTTGAAATCAGATGCACTACAAAAACTAACTTCACAAATCCCCAAGTACTTTAAAAGTTACAACATTCCCATGATTCTTTTTTCTAATGCAAAACGAAAACTATAATTAACCTTTGAACAATGCTCCAATGCAAAATCTTCAATCTTTCTTGAATCTAATGCCTTCACAGAAAGAATTCTAGCTGTTGCAGGATTCCAAGACTATTTTGCTGCCACAGACCACTTATATTGTGGATACTCATTGGAATTGTCTTAACAAGGTAATTCAAAATAGTTAATTGTATCAAAAACTATTGGTTTTGAATAAAATTGGAAATAAAGAATTTAAGATCTGAGGTGTGTTTGTTAAAGTGAGATTCTTATTAAGATTTTTAAGATAAAGCTTTCTGTTGAGCAAGATTTTTAAGTGGCTCAATAAGAATCTTTAGATATCTCAATGAGGAAACAAAGATTGTTTATCATTGGTTTTAAACGGGTAGAATTGATGACGAATGTTTTCACTCAAATTACCGAAAATCGTTCATTACAAAGTCTTAAAAATCTCATTAAGCCAGATTTTTCATCTTGCTCTAACATGCAACTCAGTTTGCATCTTAAGCTCAGAACTGAGAACAGAAAATTTCCTACCATATCTTGTGGAGACATCACAAATCGAGGATCACTAAATTCCGTGACCAGCTCGTCAGCCACTTCATTGTACGACGTGACCCCCTTCTTCTGGACCTTTTCACAGACCTTCATGGAGAAATGGCGTAACCCCTTACCACCCTTCTCCCCTTTCTTGGCCCTCTTCCTGTAAAATACAAAATATGAGAGAGTAGAAAAAAGTTCTTACCAAAAAATAGATGCCTTTTACAAGGGAAATAATGAATCGTATCTTATTGATTGATTGATTGAATGGAGTTTAATGCAGCTTTCAACATTTTTCCAGTTATATCGCGGCGGCTGGAGCACCTAGCAATGGTTTCCTGGTATTTCTATCACTAGGACAACCACCACATCTTTTCCTAGCCTCCAGCTGCTATCTCACATAGGTCTACTATTATCAACCCATTGGTGTGAGACAAATAGTCAGAAAGAATGAATGCCACCGTCCGGGATCGAACCCGTGACCTCTGGATTGACAGTCCGACGCGCTACCAACTGTGCTATGACGGCGGCTGAATCATATCTTAAGTATGAGTTGAAGTATGAGAGCATATCATGTTTTGTTAGATTGGGTTTTAGCCAGCTTTTACCAATTTGTCATCAATATAGCAGCTGTAGTACCTAACCATGGATTCCTGATATTTCTCTCACAGCTCAAGAGAATAAGAAGTCCATTGGACTCCCAACATATGAAATCAAGTTCTCCAAGTTCAAAGTAAGGAGTCAGACCAGTGTTCCCACTGCTTCCTCAATCTGGGGGTAAATATGTGTTTTTTACAGCATGCATGTACCCCCTCTATATGAGACAAAGAAGGAAGCTTGCAATAAATAGGGGGGTAAAAGTTTCAACTTGGGGGTAAATCACCCACATTTGAGGGTTTTTGGGAACAACAAGTCCGATTTTGAAAATGGGAAAACATTGTGGAAAAGAAGAAATTGGGTGTTATGAGCAATTTCTTCTCTCCTACAATTTTGTCCTTTCAAATAAGATTGTTTTCAAAATACTGCAAGATACAAGTAAATGTTTTCTTCAACAACTTTAGTAATGAAAGTATGTACAGTTTGGGCAAGGGTTTAAGTGGAAACTGCCTTGTACATTTGTTTTTCAATTATTTTATGTAACCCTTGGAGTCCTTTGGACTCCTTAGTTTCAAATGGAAGGAGTCCAAACTGGTAAACAAGGAGACATGAATGTTTTAAAAGAAAGAGTATCTGGTTTGCATGCCTGATTTTAGTTGTAAATCCAATCAATAATTGGTCAGTCATTTATTTCGTCCTTTGAAGAAACTGTGTGTCTTATCAATAAACAGGTAATTCTTCAATCGTTAACGATGGCAGCCATGAAACTCCAATTATTTATGTCTGTGTATATCAAAAGAATTCAGTGATTCAACCGACTCCTGTTATTTTTATAATATGTAATGTTTTTACTGAAAACTACTTTGTTTTAATTCAAAGAAACTAATTTCTTCAATTCTATAAATTAACTTGGAAGAATAAGAGGGGCTTACAATTGCAACTAAAATGGTTGTTAACAGAAAAATTATGTAGCAGGTGTATTTACCTAGAGTACTTTTTGAGTGATGGCTGTTCCATTATTGAACTCAGTTTAGGTGCTTTTTACAGATAGTTGTAGAACTTTCAGGCCTTAAATCAGGTTTACCCTAACTAGTAATATATAGAGGAAATGCAACCTGTCACACAAAATGGGACCATCACGGTAGTCCTAACCCGAGTCAGAAAACTTGGTAGGTCTTCTGACTCTAGAATAGTGTCCTTTACTGTCTGTAAAAGAATTTTAGAAAGCGGATCTCTGGTTGACCCAATCTCTTATTCAAATATTTATTTTTACAGAGTTTCCAAATGATCCTTTTTCATGAGACAGGCCAAAAATTGATGGCTTTGTGCAAAACAGTTGTAACTGCCTATATAAATCGATAGGCAGTTACAACTTCTTTGTACTTAGCCATCAATATGTACTTTTGTTAAAGAAGAATCATCAAAACATTTGTGGATATTTTTATACAGATTCAGCAAATTAAGATTGCTTCCGGCTCTTTTTATAACAGGATTGATCATTTCATAATCTAACAAATAGAATTCCTGTCCTTACGATTAGGCACCCATAGTCTTCTGCAAATTTTTGGTTGCCTAATGACGATTTGCCTTTCCTTTTTTAAAAAGTTTCCAAGCCAAATCAAGTTTTTTGCAAGATTATGAAAGAGCTCACCTTTCCCCACTATAATCTGGTTCAGCCATCAACTCATTTTGCCGTTTCTGGCCCCAGACGGGCTCTGAGTGTATAACTGGGGTCCTCGGACTTGAAGCTGTTGTGATTATATGTGGAGAACCCTGACCCCTATGTTGTTGGGAGGCAGACAGAAGGCTCTGAAATAAGACACACAATTTTTAAAGTCAGTCAAAAGTCCAATTAGAGCTGTCAGAGGACAGCAAAGCTCAACTATTCCATGTGCTAGATGGTACTGTAAATGGGGTTATTTTGGCGGTGGTTTTATTTTGGCTATATTGGCGGTCAAGCTGTAATGCGCAAAAATTAATCCACCGCCAATATTTGTCATTTTTAAATGAGAAATTTCTTCATTATGAAGGATATGAAATCTATACATTTCAGTCAATGATAATTAAATTTATATCAAAGATATGCAGACCATACTTATTCAAATTGGAACTAGAAAATCTGCTGACAACGTTGATATTTCGACGGGTCAGCACAATACTATTGTAAGTGCCTATAGATTATGGGCACTTACAATAGTATTGCACTGATCCCTCAATTTCAAGATTCCCGATCCCAGTTGGTTGATACATTGTAATGAAATCACAGCGAAAAACTGTGAAAAACTTATACAAGCGTTAAAACTATAACAAAAGATGTAAAAACAAACTATTGTTAAGTTTGTAGAAAATTGACACTACTCTAGAAATTGTCTTTCCTTTACGTACGTTGTTTTGAACGACAAAAAAAAGAAATATAGATAAAGTGTTTTATTTGGCGTTAAAGTAAGATGCGCCAAAATAAATCACCGCCAATGAATCGTAATCGAAAAACCGCCAAATGTGGACACCGCTAATATAAAGCTGTTTACAGTAACAGCAACTCAATATAGACATTGGAAAATTCCATTAAATGAGAGTCTAGAGAAAAGAATCTTTGTCTAGAGGCTGGTACTATGGTCACAGAAGCATTTGCAAAGTTTCCAAGCAATAGCTTAAGTAGAAATAGAATTATAACTGATATACACATTTGCACGTAAAAACTTCACCAGGAATTTCTCTATCCAAAAAGGGTTAAAATTCCACTAAATCAGTGTTCCCACTGCTGCTTCAATCTGGGGGTGAAATGGGTATTTTACAGCATGCATGTACCCCCTCTATATGAGACAAAGAAGGCTGCTTGTAAAAATAAGGGGTACAAGCTTCAATTTGGGGATAAATCACCCCCATTTGAGGGGTTTTGCAAACACTGTACAGTCAATATCAGAATAATGAATCTTTGTCTAGTGGCTGACATTATGGTCACAGAAGCATGTGCAAAGTTTCAAAGCGATAATTTTAGTATAAACAGAGATTTTAAACACTAACATGTAAAAACTTAACCAAAGCATTACACCAACGCCCAGGTGACCGGAATAGGCCCCCCCCCCCCATTCTAAGAATGTAGAGCTAAAAAGGGACATTATTCACACAAAATGCCTCTTCTTTCCCCCCCTGATAGTGTAGGTTGATCTTTTGATAGTAAACATGTGTGCCAAGTTTAAAATATGCCTCCAGTAACACAAGATATATTACAGAAATGATAGTTTTCGCATGATGATGTATTTTTTCGCACAATGATGACGACACCAAGGATATAGCAAACTAGCACAGCCATAATAGCTGATTTAGGCACTCACAAAAGTATTGCTTAACACAATTGATTTGTTTGTATTTTGTTCAATGCAACTTTCAACATTTATTGAAGTTTTATTGGACAACTGGTGGTGAAACCACAACATTTCATCTGAGCCATCAGCTGCTTGTCCTACTTCCATGAACTTCATTTATCTAACACCCATCTGGTGGCAGACAAAGAACATCTGTCATAATGACCTTTGTCTAATGCTGGATGAAGTTTGTCACAAAAGGATTCAAACTCTTGATCCCAGGATCAACAGTCTAACTTGTTACAGCTTGATACACAATTATGTTTAGATACATTGTAAAATGGACATTCATCTCAATCAAAACCACTCCAAATCTCTCTTATCACACCATTCACACCAAACACTCACTCAAACCATTAAAAAACACTCCAAAATCACTAAAATAGATTAGATAAATGTCTACATTCAAAGTATTTATGAATAGCAAAAATTCATCTTTACTTGTACAGGGACATGTGGAGTAAAGCTGTGTTTTCACAACCTGTATATAGGCAAAAGGAAATTAACAATAGTGTTGCATTAGCCCGATCATCTTCTTATAACAGTATTACCTGAGGTTGAGGGGCTATATGAGGATCTGTTCTGTATACAGACATTTTGTGGGGAGAGTTGGAGATTGGAACAGCCACAAATTGAACTGTAAAATAAAATAGCTCATGGTTACGCTATAAATAGATTGTTACTGGAACAGCCAGAAATTGTACTTCAAAATAGAACAGCTCATGGTTACACTATTAATAACTTCGGTGTAACAGCCACAAAATTTTCTGTACAATATAAAAGATCATGTTTATTCCACAAATAGCTTTTTATCAGTTATTTTTTTATTTACAAAAAACAGAGACATCAGATTTAAAAGCATAGCTTGACATTTGTTGAACTGATCTAGATTATTCTGATAAGAATGTAAATCACACTGTTTTCCATACATTTCAACCCTTAAATTGCTTAAGCATAATTTAAATTTTTCTAGGAGGAATTGTTATTTTCTTCCAGGACCTGTAATGTTTAGAGCTAATAGGTCCCTGCGACTGATGGCTTAGTGTCAAAGCAAGTTATTTTTTAAAGTAAAATGAGTCTGTGCGTGAGATTCCCAATGATTTCAAATATGCACAAAGCAAAGACTCTGATCAGCCTGTGCATCTGCACAGTCTGACCAGAGTCTTAACTGTGCTTTTTATAGATAGATAAAGTCTCAAGTTATCTGCAGACCATTTGGTTTGTCTATATTTACATTTTTTGGCTATCTACGCTGCTAAATTTTAGCACCTCACAAACATTTCAAATTGTTGGAAATGTCACGCACAGGCTCAAATAGCAATGCTTTACCAGTTCGTGTAGCCCCAGATGACGCGTCCTTGAATCCTAGTAGTTGTCCATTCGAATCCATTATACCATGCTGAAAGATATATAGAAGAGTCAAAACTTCAGCTACAGAATATGGGGTAAAATAGATATCAGCAGGTTTCCAGTTTGACCTTTAAACCAGGGTTTTAACTCCAAAAATCCCATTTGACACTCAAAAATTTACTGCAGGGGGTCATTTTGACTCACCTAATTTCCAGTGGTGCAACCTAAGCAATATAAAAGATTATATAGATCAATTGTTTTCTTCACATTTTTACTACTAAAGATCTACATGAATGAAACAACAAACAATAAGGGGTCAATGACTCCCAAATTTAGAAAGCTTGTACAAGCCTTGTATAAGATCTAAATATTTGTGAAATTTCTTGCAAAAAGGGGCTACCTTGGAACAGTTTAAAATAAATATTTGAAAGAGAGATTGTTCCAAGAACAGGACAATCAATGGTTGCATTTCCTATTTTTTTTACGAGAAGGTAGATTGATCATATTGGATTCAGAAAATGTGTAGTGTGTCAAGTTTCAACCTGAGTTAGTCTGCTCACTATGAACAGATGACAGGCAGACAACAGTAAAAAAACATGCTCCCAATCTTATCTAAAATGAGTATGTAACACTAAAGGGGCCATCTTGGAACTCTGTGAAATAAACATTAAAAAGGAGATTGGTTCAAGTAAAGGAACAATTGGAGGTTGCATTTCCAAAATTCTCTAACAGGATTACAGGAAGGTAGATTGATCATTTTAGATTCAGAAAATCAATCAAAATGCTGAAAGTGTTGATCCTAGTCAGACTGCACAATTCATGCACAGTCTGACTAGGGTCAAACTTAATTCACTACCAGGGCTGTGGAAATGTGACTTTTCACCACTTGTATATTGACAAGTAAAAGCCGATTTCGAACTTGTTGAGGGTCAAAATGAACTTGCCCAGTGCCTACAAAAAATAAATTGAGAAAATTATTGTTTTTAAATAAAGAAAATGCTGTCCCCGTTAAGAACAGAACTATTTTCACTTGTCCAGGAACAACAAGAATTTGTCCTCAAAAAGAAACTAAATTAATTTTGAGAAGACACTGTTTTTCAGTTAGAAATTACTGGACTACAGCATTTTCTTTATTCAAAACATTTTTTTACCCTCTGATATTAACATTATGATAACCAATCTCTTAGATTTGTTAAGTACCATTCTAATATTTGTCCACGGACAAGTTGTACAGAAAAAAGGACTTGTCTGCATGTAGAAAACCCCTGTCAAGCAAGTTGGGTGTAGGAATTGCACAACCCAGGTCAAAAATAAAAAGAAGTTCTGGCTTCACCTCTTTTGCCGCAGTTTCAAGGCCAGTTGTTTTGTAAAACTTCACAACATCCTCCCTAAACTCTCCAGAGGCAGATTCAGTTTTTGTTGGCGTACTTTGCAGGATTTTTAAAGGACTGGACTGTCCTGAAAATGACAACAGAGATGTGTTTATCAATAGGTTTCTTAAACCTTGTCATGCTGAACCCACAATATTCCTGCTTCTACAGGAGGTGTAGACAAAGATCAGCATGCACCTTTATGCAGTCTGATCTTAGTATACACCACCTGATTGACTCCTTTCAAGGCAAAGTTGTTCATGAAATAAATATTCAAACAGAAAGATTTCCCAACACCCTTGGATTCTAGGGCTTTCAGTACTTTGATATTAGTATAATTCTGAAAAAGGATTTTAATTCAGTATGACAAGAATAATAGTCTTATTAGGATTTCTTGTACAATGCAATTTTAGATTTAGATCAAGATTTTTTTTACTATGAAATCAAGGCTGAAAGATTGACCCCTTCTTGGCAATATTTCCACTAAAATTACAACTTCCCCTAATAAATAAATGTTCAAACCTTTACAAGGTTGAAGGTTCCTGTTGGAGTCACTATTATGTAAGCTTTATCAGCCAGAATGAATTATCAGCCTATTGCTAAATTGCTATTAAAATCTATTTTCTTTGAATTTTATGTTGAGATATTTTCAAGAAATTTTTACGAGTCAGGAGCCAATTAGACTCCAAAGTTTTGTAATCAAGGAGTCCAAGCTCATAGTAAGGATTTCAAATTTTAATATTGCGAGGAACATTGTGGAAAAGAAGAAATTGCTTGTTGCAAGCAATTTCTTCTTTGCCACAAGTTTCTACCTCAAAGAAAATGGTTTTCTTTCTTTCAAAATACTACTAGTTCCAAGCAAATGTCATCATCAATATGTTTTATGATAGTAAAAGATCTTTAGTTTCTATGAATATTTTCATATGCTCAGGACTGGGAACCAATTGGACTCCTTAGAGCTACCCTTTGAGGATCAATGTGTCATGATTTGCCAATTGCAGGGAATAGCTGAAATTAGACAATGAGATAGAAGTTTGTGCCATTTCATGCATTCTGGAAAATTTGTTACCAGTGGTAGACTAATATATTTAAATAAGTGTTGTTTTATTGACATTGTGGTATTTTGCATTTTGGGGGAAAGCAACGCTTCATCTTCATCCTCAGCCTATTGACTAGATGACTAAATTTTTCACTTGTCACAAATTTCCCGTTTACATATGGGTAGTTGAACTTGACGGTCTGTAAGCAACATTTCAATTTTATGTACAAGGAAGTTTGACAAACAATCAGAATGAATTAAAAAAGGCGCGATTTTATTGAACTGTTTCTAAGTCATTTAGAGCCCTTTTCCTGAAATTATTTTTGTGCGTCCCATGGATGCGGGTTGCTAATAAACATGCGTACAGACTGAATTTTATGCTTATATGGACGCAGAAATCTGCATCCAGCGTTTTTTCTCCTAGCTTTGGGAAAGAGTCCGAGACCAGACCAATTGGGAAAAATGCGTTGTTTTCTCAAAAATTGGGAATTTTCATTGTGACACTTGTTTTAAAAACATTACTTTTATTTATATCATTAGTATTCATAACAATATGTATAATAGAAGTTCCTATGCCTCTATAGTCATATCTAAACTGAAAAGCAAACCATAGTCCTTAAACAAGGAATCTGAACAAAAACAATGACAAAGAATTAGTCTGATTGCTCTGGAATTATTGTTTTATATCAAATCTAGGATGTCACTGGGTTTTTTGTTAAAAAAATATCATGGTTAAACCTAAAATATAGATAAATCAAGTTCTATAATAAATTCGTGGGTTGAACATTCTTGGGTACGAATCAACAGTAAACAAATACATATTCAATCCTATTCCTTTTAAAACAGCTATAAATGAATATTTCTACTAAAATCATAGAAACTTTTTTAACATATGTTCAAAATGGATCATATACTTAGATGTTCTACCTGCTGTAGAATGTTTGAAAGACAATTCATGTTGGTTCTGAGAGGTGCCGAGATCGTGAATAACAGTCAACTTTGTTTACGAAAATTAAACAAAGATAAGCAATTTTATTTAGGGTTATATAACAGGAAAAGAATTTGCATCAACCATCACCAAAAGTCCTTCATTCTAGTAAAGTTTTTTCCTTTGAAATTCATCTTACATCAATTGATAAATAAATGCAAAAAGATCGTCTACTGCAAATCATGTCCAAAAATCGCAATATCTTGGCTTCACAAAAATATGCAGTATTGTAATGCGATAACTTCCGAGTTATCCAAAATACACGTGGTTTCCTGTTTTATAATTGTTTATGCCTATGAGATCGAGAACCATGTGATTAAAATAAACTGATCTTCGGAAATTCCCCTCTTGTTGACAAATTACAACACAGATATTTATTGCTAAAAGTACTTCCAGGTTTTCCAATAGGAAATAATCAAAGTTTATGTTTACTTCAAGAATTAGCTTTGAATTGGGAATTTCATTCTCTCATTTTGGGAAAAAGTAGTAGTTTTCGTCATTGGGAACAAGTCCGTTTACCGGACCCGTTCAAAGAAGGAACAAGAGTGCCATCGTCACAAAATACGCCGCCACATTGCTGCTGTTTCACAGAAATAATTGTAGACACTACTTATTTTGACAGAACCAAATTGAAAATGACCAAGTTTCATTTAAATCAAGACAAAAAGTTAGGAGGAGTTGCCTTCACAAGGCTGCAATTTCAATAAGCCCTAGATACTAAGTTTTTAAGGGGCATAACTCAGGCAAAAATCAACAAACCATAAAATCCTTCCTTCATGCACATCTACCAATTGAGGTGATAACATTGACCAAGTTTCAAGAAGATCCGGCCAGAAACTTAGGAGGAGTTGCGTTGACAAGAAAAGTGAAACCAGAGACTAAGTTTTTAAGGGGCATAACTCAGGCAAAAATCAACAAACCATAAAATCCTTCCTTCATGCACATCTACCAATTGAGGTGATAACATTGACCAAGTTTCAAGAAGATCCAGCCAGAAACTTAGGAGGAGTTGCGTTGACAAGAAAAGTGGACCCAGAGACTAAGTTATCAAGGGGCATAACTCAGGCAAAAATCAATGAACCGTAAAATCCTTCCTTCATGCACATCTACCAATTGAGGTGATTACATTGACCAAGTTTCAAGAAGATCCAGCCAGAAACTTAGGAGGAGTTGCGTTGACAAGAAAAGTGGACCTAGAGACTAAGTTATCAAGGGGCATAACTCAGGCAAAAATCAACGAACCGTAAAATCCTTCCTTCATGCACATCTACCAATTGAGGTGATAACATTGACCAAGTTTCAAGAAGATCCAGCCAGTAGTTTAGGAGGAGTTGTGTTGACAAGAAAAGTGGACGGACGTACGGACGGATGGACGGACGGAGAAGATGACGCCAATATACGTCCGCCTCCGGCGGCGTATAAAAAAACCGCTGGCATCCTTAAAAACCCTGTCTCATTTAGTTTCAAAATTGCTTAAATATATAGCTTTAGACATGAACTCTTCTTCTCTAGATTAAGCAATATAACAAACTAATCTTGCCCAATGTAAATAGGCATAAAGTCCAAATAACTTATGAAATATGGCTACTGTTGAAAGTCATGCCGTACATACTTGCATCAACTCTTGTCCTTTTGCAAGACATTTGCATCAAGTGGTGGGCAAGTCGAAAAAGTGGCATAACTCTTATAAAAATAGTTCTAGAGTTATCCCCCTTGATAGTTTGGTTAGCTCTTGTGATGTAAACACACATGCCATCAAGATATCTTAAAATAACAACAGATTTGACAAAGGTTAAAGTTTGTTACATCAACACCAATGACACCAAGGTAATCATATTACCTCAGATTTGACAGTGTTTGACAGTTTTCTCAAAAAAACAACGATTTCTGCGTCCATATATCCCCTTTTCTCCTAGATTCGTGCATCTTAATGATAACACAAGTGTGTACATTTATAAAAAGTGTGCATCAAAATACTTTCTTGATTTTCTATTGCAGAATTATGTTTTCTGATGTGAAATAAACAAAAAATAATCATAGTGGGCAAACTTATTTCAAAATTTTACTATAAAGTGCGCTGGGGTGGCCAGTCTAATTCTGACTAGAGTTTCTCATTGGATTCGTGCATCTGATTGAAGGAGCTTATTTGGGATTATTACAAAGAATTTGTCCCATTCTTTTTTCTCTACGCTATCTTCAATGTTAAGTTAGTCCACATGATAATTTTCAATGCTAAGATTTGCACAAGTTGCAAACACGGATATTATTTTTACGGATGGTATGACGAAGTTAGTCCGCCATTTTTGGAAAGTCGGTAATTTCTTTAAATTCCTTAATGAGCAGTGTTTCCATTTACATAAAAAAATATTGAGTCCCTTGGACCCAGTGCCGCAGAAAAAGTTGAGTCCCAACCACTTTCAGTTGGGTCCAATTTTGACTTCCACAATCATCTTCAAATAATTTGTTGTACTTGAACGGGCTTGATAACCCTTTCCCAAACAAGACCTAGTTTTGATATTCCCAGTAAAAGTGGTCTGGGGAAACATTGAAGCAAAAGAAGAAACTGCTAATAATAAGCATTTTCTCAATTTGCCTCAATGTTTTCTGAGATATTCTCAAGTTTTATACCCAAGTAATCACAAATTTTGTGATCTGCAACAGCTTTCATATTGGACCAATCTAAAGTTTTGTTATTTGGGGAAGGGTTCAATGAAAGGATAATTTCACAGCGAATACTGCATTTCATTCGAACAGCAGGCGAATATGACTCGTCTTTTATCAGCCAGTCTTTGAACGCCGGATAAGCAAGCCATTGGTCTTGAAAAGACCGTGAATGTTTCTTTTTCTTGGCTTGAGAAGCCATTATTATTTACAAAATGAAAGTAACGGTTAGTTTCCGACTATCAAATTGCCCACAAAACAATATTTTAGACAGTTCGGGTACCAGACGAAAAAGCGGGAATCCCAACCATCCCAACTTTTCGGTTAGACGTTGGTGAAGTCTATTTATAGTAGCTTTGGAAACCGGTGACCTTGCTTCAAATCTGTCGTAATTTTAAACATTTTGGATTGTTTTCGCTAGTTATCTGACGTTTCTGCGTAAGATTTACGAAATACATTGTTTTCGCCACTCATTTTATTTTGCGTCCAATTGACGCGACGAGTATTCAAATTCTGCGTCCGAGCTGATTTTCATGCGTATATAGATACTTTTACGTCGTAAATGGAAACTCAGGAGCTGCTTATACTTGAAAAGAAACATAATTCTAAGTTTTTTCTTCATTTTTCACACAAAGTAAACCTGTACACAGTAAGGTTTTACAAAAGACCTTATAATATTACAGATTTGACATGCACGAATCCAATGAGAAGGCACGAATTGATGAGAAAGGGGGATAAGCATAAAAATGTTTATTGGCACAATCAGCCTTTCCAAATATGTTTGGGTAGTGATGGGACGATGATCGATTATAATCGAAAATCAGTTGGTTTGGCCTTCCGATTACGATTATCGACTAAGAAATTTCACAATCGATTGTAGTCGGCTCGGAACATGTTTTTTACCGGACATTTGGTCCAGAATATAACAGTCACAATGCAATTAGCAGTTTATATAATCCTTGCCAGAAACGAAATAGCGGATGCAAACAATAATATTCCAGAAAATCAAGAGATATTTCCTTACCCCCCTCATGGCGAAGGACCGTCGGACATGTCGAACAAAAATCCCCTTGGTCCGGTAAATTTTACCATATCGCTGATCCGAATGTCCGACACTATTTTATTCACAAAAAAATAATGTAACAGTAAATCCTGTCTCTCACTTAAGAAAACACTATTCTGGACATCTTTCTCGCGAAAACAAACATTTTTTTTAACTTTACATAGGTCTAGATTACGTCAATAAACAGTTCCTCTACGACTTTCGGCACTCCTAGAAAGCGAAAATTCTCTTCTTTAAAATGTATCAATTAAGAGGAAGAAGAGATAATTTTAGGATCCAATTTAGAAAGAATTATTGGTAGCTAGTCTTATTTTACCTGAGTTTTTCGTATTTTTCCAGTATTTAAAGCACACAGACTAAAATAATTTTCTGCTTATTCATACCCAAGAATGTTCGACCCATCAATTTATGTCTTGTTATTTTTAATGAAAACCACAAGTGACTGTAGCCTTTTGACTTGAAAAGAGTTCAAAAAACATTTTTAATAACTCTGTTAATCTCCGAATCTCAGCTTTTAAATCAAAGTACTGAAAACACTGGGAGGACAGCCTAGTTAGGCCTATAATATTACTGCTAGTTAATCTTAATGAGGAAAGAAAACAGTTATAATATAAATTGACCCCTAAAATGTTCGGTCTAATAGGTCTTGCTTCAGTCTGACAGTTTATTAAGGTTTGTTCGACCGACTATCTGACAGTTTTCTGGACCCTTGCCATTACTGTTACCCAGGTGGTTGGAAGTCGTCAAATGTTTGCCGATGTTTTTTGGCTTTTACAAAAAACATTGTTATCCATAATCACTTTTGTATTTTAATAAAAAAAAAAAAAATAAATGAAAACTGGGGAAACATTTGGTGAAAGCAAGAAATAGAGTAATGATTGACAAGTGATGATCCTCTTTCTATGACCTTTATCAAGAAGATATGGATTTACTGGTTTACAGCTTTCTATCTAAGTGTTCAACTATCCATCTGACCAATCTCTGACATTCTGCCTATGGTGCTGATTTAAAATTGTTTAGATAACATTGTGGAAAAAGAAACAAGCATTTCTTCTTTTCTCAAGATATATATTTCCCTATTTCGCACTGATGTTTCACATTTTATACAAATACACATGTAACTGCAACTTCTTGTTCAGAGAGGGGATGAGAGATGTAGAATTGGTAAAACTAAAATACGCAAAAACAATAAACATTTTCCATTTGTCTTTATACAGCATAAACAGTTTCAATAACAAATTCTTAAGCCAAGCTAAATCATATCAATTAAGTAATGATGCATAGATATTGCAATTTAAGATAAATTCAAATGTAGTCTTGTAATTCCATTAAGGAAACAAACAGATGATGCAGTACTGTTTTGATATCAATGCAACCGATTATATAATCGATCATTAGTTGATTAATTTTTCTGACTAAAAACCGATAATCGATTATGATTTCAAACCGATTGCCCAACACTATGTTTGGGTTTGATGCAAACATGCCAAATTTAGTCAGCTGTGATTTAGTCTGTAGCGACAAACACAACCTATAAAATGAACAAAACCATAAGATGCTCAAAATAAAGCATATACAGCTAAGTATTATCCAAAGATCTAAGACGTGCTCGACGAGTCTGAAATCAACACTACACCGATTAGGGTCCAACTAACCATCGTCCCACAGACTGGCAAGAGTGGTGTTTGAGTTAGCCATCACTGCTTCTCTAGCATGACAGAATATCTGTCGTTCGAAATAGCGTTTCCCGTACCGCAGAGTTTAGAGCTGTTTGGAAATATAGTACTTTTTTGGCAAGAAACCCTTTTTTCAGTGACAAAATGGCGACGAGATTCCCATGGTCCTGATGAAGAACAAAGCAAAGTATCAATTTCCGGTTATTTGCTAATTGTCGAAATCGTTCGTATTCTAGTTTCTTATATAACAGCTTAAAGTAGATGCTAAGTAATTTTGGGGACTATTGCGTTTACATTTAACCATATTTCTTGGAAAATATATCGGTAATTCTGCAAAACTGATATTG
This sequence comes from Fragum whitleyi, assembly GCA_948146395.1. NCBI lineage: Eukaryota > Metazoa > Mollusca > Bivalvia > Cardiida > Cardiidae > Fragum > Fragum whitleyi. The sequence continues at coordinate 19,732,315 of OX411557.1, forward strand.
GCGGCGTCAGTACCTGAGCTCATTTCATTGGTTGATTCAATGGCATGCGGGGTAGTGCGCATGCGCTAAAGTCAAAACAGAACAAATCGAATTATTTTGGTCAAAGGAAGTGTGTGGAAAAAGGCAAAGTATTCCGATTTCGTCCGGGACAGCTGTTTGGTTTCCGCTTTCGAGACTGTGTATGGTGGCATATAAATGCCAACATGTACATGATAAATGTCTTATCAGCCCGATTAGATCAGTTGGTAGAGCACCGGACTTCAAAACCATTGGAGTTCGGCGGCGTGGGTTCGATTCCCGGGCTGGTACACTAATAAAAACTAATTTTCTTTCGGATGAGACGTTAAACCGAGGCCCCGTGAGACGGTGCTTTACACCGAACACGTTAAAGAACCATGGCGGATCTCAGCAGTTGTCTCGTCATGTATCCTTGCACTATCCCCCGTAACAACTAACCGCCTTCTGGGGGCGTCGCTCATATGGGCATGTGCTACGGTAGCGACGATAAATAAACGGAAATACACACATATTGACACATTTACACTGTGGGTGGCGGATCAAGAGGGGGTTCAATTTAGGAGTAGGTAGACACCATACGGGTTTTATAAATATATTCAATAAATCACGGCTCAAGGACAAGTTTCGCTCATAGGCCTAAATACGAGTGACTATTTCTTCAGGCTTCGGCTGAGTTGAAAATATAAATTTGGTAACCAACTAGGCCCATTTACGACTCGGCCGTCCGGCTTCTCAGCACTGAAAATGTACAACTCGGGCCAATATCATTTCATACAAAACTGATTTTATTACCAATTATTTAATATGAAATTAGGCAAAGACTAGAAAACGGACGAAAGAAACTTTATTTATCTTGCCGGCCGTTTAAATAAATCATATCGGCTTAGTCTTATCTTATCTTATCTTATCATTATCTTATCTTAACTCGGCCGTCAACTCGACATGTAAATACATTAGAATAGATTATATAACGGCGAATGGGTGATTTGGAAAACCAGGCTTAGAGATGATAGTTAATGAAGGTGTTCAAGTAAGTATGCTTAGAGGAAGTGCGAAATACCAATTCAGTGTAAAATCTACGATCTTATTGAAACTTGCCCATTTTCATCTTTTGTGCCAGGTCTGGACAGTAGGCTATCCTGAGGCGAATTCTTCCTTCGCGGCACACACATGGAACGATTAGATGACTGATTTACATAGGTTTAAATACGGTACATCGCCAGTGGCTTATCTAATAAAGCTGCATTCCGGCCGGAAGATTTAGAATTCTTTGCAAATTATTTTGTAGACAGGTATTGAGACACAAATTTAGGTATGAACATTGACATATAACGGTGCCTTTATTGGTGAAATGAAACAAATTTACAAGCTTTTGACGCCTTTAACACTTTTCTGTTTTACAAATGATTTTGGACCTGTTGAAAAAAGAAGAAATTGCTTCTGACAAGTAATTTCTTATTTTTCCACACTATTTTCTACTATTTTTCCAATTAAATCCACTTTAAATTTTCGTCTGCAAAACCTTTGAATTTGGACAGGTCAAACATTTTGTAAAACAGGAAAGTGTTAATAAGAATGATCTTTGGAACATGCGCTATCGACTTTTTCGGGAAATGCTGATCGAGTTGATAACATTGGTGCGACAGGCTGACGCGTCACAAAAAAGTAGTCCCCTGTGATAAAATATTTATAGGCCTTCTTCGTTGAAACTTTTTGGTCAGAACTCAAGCATTCAAACGTCACAGAAATTATCATTAAGGTAGTAGACCCGTAATAATTCCTTAACATTTCGGAACCCATGATCTTTCACAATGTTGACCAATGTTTCTTAATGAAAATCATTAGGAAACCTCGAGTAACATTGTTAAAGTTCATTACCTCCAAAACGTTCCAAAGCGGAACTATTTGGGGTCCACTACCTTAAAAATGCTCTTTTTTGTTTCTTAGCTTCATCCTGATCGGGTTGATAACATAGGCATTACGGACAGTCGTGCCACCAAAGCCTTTTTTCGGAATGAACCCCATGATGAAATATAAATATATACGAGGGTTGTCCCAGGAATTCGTGAACTTTTGCGATAACTTTTATACCAAACACCCGGTGAAACTGAAAATTACAAGTAATGCGAATTGATCATTTTACTTTTATCTGGTGAAAGAACAGATGACTAATTTTAATACTTGCGAAGATATGAATTAAAACGTAATACTAGTAAATGGGTGTCGGCGCACGCTGTTAACGTCGTTTTATTTTATATGAAACGTCGTTTCAAAACCGAATCACGTTTTATCAAAGTAGCGTCCTTCTCGGCCCTATGGACTTGTTACGAAAAATGAACCTTTTGTCAAGTCTTATCTCAAAGCATTGTCGATATAGACCTTTATTAAGCATTCGATTGAATATTTGATTTTCTCAATTTTTGGCGTGGATACATAATATCGTATAATTTTTTTAGCCCGAGAAGGGTTGGCTAAAGAAAATGTGTCTTGTTTTGTTTTTTTCGTAATCTATCGTTATATTTTTAGAAATTTTACACAAGGAACTTCAACCGTATAAAATTCACAGGAAATTATTATTTGGGTTTGTTTAGAATACCTTGGTATTATACAGTACCTGAATTCATCGAGATAGACCATCTTAAGAAATCTGGGATCTTGTGGGTACCGCTTTCAAATCTCTCTTGATGCCGAAATTGCTTGCAGACTTCAAGTCTCTATATATATCATTAACTGGCGCGACTCATTATCAAGTCATACCAAACTATATACTGCTGATTTACTCATTCTTATTTTCTTTTAATCCCATTATGCGTTCTAATTGACGTCGGTCGAAAACGTCTTTTATTTCTATATCGACGGTGCTCGCATTGGTTCTTCCTATCTCGACCTGTTTTCCTACTGTCCTTAAGTCAATTATGATTTTATACCCCTTTTTCCCGTTATAAACGAGTGATTGCCACACACATGTATGATCATTCACCATTTTTAATCATCTTATGGTCTATATAGGTCTTATTTCGCGATCCAAACCTTATTATGAACGCTTTTGTGCGCCGAGCTTTCCGTTGACGTCGCCATTTTCACGCCGTTTGATTTGCACTCGGGCATAATAAATCTTCATAACAGCGCACTGCGTAATGCAACTTGCATGAAAATACACATACGTGAACCCAGAAGTTGACTGCTTTTAACAATGTTAGTTTTGTTTCAAACTTTTCGTGAATATTGAAATAAATACGGTTCAAACATCTTCCATATAATGTTCATAAGTAACAAATTTGGAGTGCGCCGACTACCGCTACCGAGCGTCTTTTCAATAGCTGTATAATTATATATGAACATATCAAAACCGTAAAACCTTTATCATTCTATTGCGAATTGACATATTTTATCAACTGAACAGTTTCACTTATATCGGACACTCGATTTTTGAATAATCGGAAAAGTTCACGAATTTCTGGGACAACCCTCGTATGTGACCCGTCACGCGAAAAGGGACCAATTGGGTAGTGCGTAAAGTGTCGACCCTAGTCAGACTGCGCGGTTTGCGCAGATTGACTAGGGTCGAAACCTTTCGCAATGCGCTTATTTTCTGAATCTAGAATGTTCAATCTACCTTCCAGTGAAAGAATTTTTGAAATTCGACTTCTGGTTGACCAATGCTGGACCCAATCCCTTTTTCAAATATTCATTTTACAAATTTCTCAGATGGTCCCTTTTTGCGTGATGGGTCACATATATAGAAAAAAAAAACTCTTAGAGAGAGAGAAATTTATAAGAATGAATAATGATAATTCTAGTGTCAAAAAGTCTAATGAATGTGTGACAATTTTGGTAATGGCCAACCTGCGTAGGCTACGTTAACTGACCGGGATCGACACTTTAAGCTCTTCTCAGTTGGTTTCTTTATTCTCTTTTTCCTGACGGGTCACAGTCAATGCATGTCTTCTTTCTTGAATTGCTTTTCTTTTATTTGTAAAAATAAGTAAGTATTAATCGAAGACGAGTTAAATTTGTTGTAGAAAAAGAAAAAAAAATATTTGTGCAAAGTCTGAAAAGATATCGACTAACTAACGTTTCCCGGGTTCGAACTCCCTACTGATCGCAAAAAAAGTGGATTGATGATTAGTGAACTCTGTTTAGCCGTCACAGCTAATCCGCCGATTAATATACGAGTTGACAAAAATCGTATTTTAGTGAAACCGATTATTTCCGGGGGGGGGGGGGGGGCTATAACGAAAAAACAATTTATCAAGAATAACAATTTCAATGTTTTAAAATTTTCTCTTCTGGTCGATTACAACAATTGTGTGTAATTAATTTAATTTAATATTCGTTTCTAGTTACATTAATAAAACTTGAATAATATTGAAGTAAGCTTAGTAGAAAATATTCTTTTTCTACTATTTAAGTACATCTTATTACATATTCATCACTTGATAACAGTAAATAGATATACAGTGTGTATATAAAAACTAACATTTTCCAAACAAGTTTGTGCTAATAAGCCACTTTAAGTGCGTTCATAGATAAGTGAATGTACTATTCCTTTTTTGAGTGAGTGTCCGGTGGGCATTCCTCTATCTTTCTCTCTCTCTATCCCTCTACTATATTACTACAATCCCTGTCACACTAGAAGGGAACAAATCAAGAACTACTGCAATAACTTCACGAACTGTGCAGTTTTAGCAGCATCAATAAGTTCTTGATCTAATTATGTAAATCTTGTAGAGCATCAAAACGTTATATTGTCTTATCGGCTCCTGCATCAAAATTGAATATGCAATTAATGTATTATTCAGCGAACTGTCCCCTTTAAGTGTGACATGGTGAAGAGAGAGGGGAAGAGGAGAGAGAAAGAGAGAGAGGTAGAGTGCGGAGGGAGAAAGAGCGGGTGTGTGAGATAAAGAGAAAGAGAAGAGCAGGGGAGAGAGAGAGGGGATGGAAGAAAGAAAGGGGGAGAGGGAGGGAGGGGGAGAGAGAGGTGCGAGGAGGAGAGGGGGAAGAGAGAGAGAGGGGGAGAGAAGGAGAGAGGGGAAGAGAGAAGGGGGAGAGAGAGGGGGCAAAAGGGGGGGACAGAGCGAGAGAGAGAGAGAGAGAGAGAGAGAGAGAGAGGCGATTGGGAGAAAGAGAGAGGCGATAGGGGGGAGAGAGGGAGAGGAGGGGGAAGAGAGTTGGGAGAGAGGGTAGAGAGAGTGGAGAGAGAGAGGAGAGAGAGAGTGAGGAGAGAGAGAGAGAGTGGAGAGAGAGAGAGTGGAGAGAGAGAGAGTGGAGAAAGTGAGTGGAGAGAGAGAGAGAGGCGAGAGAGAGAGAGGCGAGAGAGAGAGAGGCGAGAGAGAGAGAGGCGAGAGAGAGAGAGGCGAGAGAGAGAGAGGCGAGAGAGAGAGAGAGAGAGAGAGAGAGAGAGAGAGAGAGAGAGAGAGAGAGAGAGAGAGAGAGAGAGAGAGAGAGAGAGAGAGAGAGAGAGAGAGAGAGAGAGAGAGAGAGAGAGAGAGGTTACAGTTTGAAAAGGTTTTCATATATATTAGTGGTAAATGGGCGAAAAACATTTCGCAACCACAGCAACAGCTACAACCCTATTGCAAAAGAACTAAGTAAAGCATGGTACTGGTTGAAAAAACCAAAATAATTATACACTGAGCGATTTGAAAAACGCATCAAAGCAAGTTTGAAATTTGAGCATGGAAAAGTATATTTGTTTTAACTTAATTAAGCTAAAATCATACGATACTCTGTTGAATCGGCTTATTCTTTATTCGATCAGAAATTTTGGTTAGTTTCGGCATAGCAATTTACTGTTCACCATTTCTTTGTCATTGCACTTTTCATGGTTGATTGATTTAGCGAATCAGAAGTGTGGAAGGTAATTAACGATAGTATTCCTTGCTTAACCCGAATTTGAGGCAACATTACTAGGTTTGCATTTTTTAACCCATAATCCATACATGCCGGATGAAAAAATAAATATATAAATAAATAAAAATTTTTAAAAAAATATATAGTTAAGGTGAAAATTACATACATTTTGCATCTCATATTTACACAACTAATAACAGTGAAATGTGATAAGGGTCTTAAAATCATATTTTACTAATACATAAGTACATTAGTACATAGTATTATAGTATATTAGTACACAAATACAAATTAAAAAAAAACTCCCTCTATATATATATAAATACATTTCATTATTAATTATCAATTAATATACATGTTATGATTTGATACATATACTACAGTACAGCCCGAGACGAGTTATTTACAGGCCGAGTTGATTGTGAACCCTTCCGACAGTCCTTGTACCGCGTCCTATAGTGGTTATGGTATAGTGGCACATCTTTATGGCTGTCATAGAGCTTGCTATTTAACTTTGTTTGATTGAAAGTTACTCAATTTTCAAGGCATTGCATCAAACTATATCCACGGACAAATTGCACTGTAACCAAACAATGATTTACTTGTGTAATGTGTATACATGTAATATCACTTCAACCATATCATAGGTCTACTGAATACAGTGTCTAGATTTATTATTATTTAATTTGATCTTTGATATGGCGTGTGATGTGTTCCAAAATTGTTTAAAAAATATTTGTTCAATTAAAAAAATATTTATGGATTAAAAGTTATATATATGGACTATAACAAAATAATTATATTCTAAAACAATATTTATGTGGTAAAAATATTAATTTTTGAAAAAAATATATATAGTTAGTGTAAAAAAGAAAATATATCTATTCAATAAAAAGTATATTTATGAGGTAAAAATAAATATATATCGTCGGCTCCGTTCTATAAGGACGAATACGGGAAAAGCCTACTTTTCAGGAGAAGGAAAAAACTTAATATCTTTTTACCTATTAACACTGGTACAACCATTTTGTTAGAAAACATTTTAAATCGAATTACTTAATATATTATCATCTGCCGTCATAAATATTAAATTTTGTCTCTATAATGAGTTATTTAAGAAAACCAACAAAAAAAATCGTCAAGTACGTCATTTTTTTCACTTAATTTTTACGGCACAAAATGTCGTATAGACAAAAAAGGCATAAAAGATAAATGCATGAAAAAAACTAGTCAAATTTGATGTTATATAAGACATAGAACAAAAATCGCGTGTTAAAAATTCTTTTCGGGTGCATACGAGACCCCGAAAGCCGTTGAGTGTGACGTTTCTCGAAAAAAGTGAAAAACGCATATAACAATTCTTATGTATGTAACTGAGACACGCGAATAATCTGACCTTGGTAAAGGTTGTGTTCTTTTTCAAACTGATCTAAAAATAAACTTTTATCATAAGGAAACATGGACAATTATCAAATTGTCAATACGTCATTTTCGAACTTCGCTTTTCGACCACTTCCGGTGCGAATATGACGTATCTTACAAGTCCGTGAACCTCTTTTGGGGGCGATACGATTAGCTATCAGGTCCCGTTGTCTGCGCATGTCATATTCTCCGAAGATTTCTCAGTATTTGAAAATGCCACCTATCGGAAGATAACGTATCAGGTCCAGTATTTTCGCAAAAGACGCGGGAATATCATATGTGTGCGAAAACGCAATAAGAGAAAAAATGGAAATCGGCCTATGCGTCCTTATAGAACGGAGCCGACGAAGATAAGATAAGATAAGATAAGATAAGATTTATTTAAAGTCGGCAAGACAGCATAACAAACAAACATAAGCTAACATTAGCTTTTGAACCGACTACATATAAAGCATTCTAAGGTTAACATAAAATATTAAGCATACATGGGTTAGAAAATCATATGACATAGCTAGGAACATACATATAAGACAAATTTCAACGTACAAAAGGTAACGAAGTTTAAAACGTATAGAAACCAGGTTATTAATATTAAAGAAGTAGATAAATAAATGAAAAAGTTTTACCATCCCTTCCCTTCCCTTTTCCCGGGTAGTATCAAGTACTACTACCAGCAGGAAACAAACCCTCGATGAAATAATACAGAGGTGTACTTTCATCAAGAGGGGCCCCATCCCCATTTCTGATAAGATCTTAAAATAGACTTTATTTAATTAAAAATTATGAAGGATGATACAAAACTGAGTAAATAACTTTCTAAAAAATATATTAATTTCAGGTCATTGCTATATTCAGAATATTGCTATATAAAGCACAGGTATAAGTTTACAAAAATACAAGAGATCATTATCACATTTATAAAAGTAAAAGCATTATTAAGATTTGATTTATAGAATTGATTAGTGTACATAAGCTTAAATGAGAAATAAAAATTCAAACTAAAAAGCCCACCCATCCCCTTTCCCGAGTAGTATTGGAACCCTACTACCACAAGGAAAGAAACCCTCAATGAAGTAATATATTTACAGTATATTTTCATTAGAAGGGGCCCCACCAAAGCAAAAATTAACGTACCCGGTTGTAAGAATAGCTGATTTTATAAAAGGAGCTATTTTAATATAGAATTCTAAGATTCTGTTGATATATACAAGGATCATGCTGAGCATGCATGCACTAAAACAAGTGTTTGATAAAGATAACAAGCATAATTTTAAGCAAACTGAAGAAGAAAATTTGCAACTTAGCCAAATATATATATATATATATATATGGACAATAATTAGAAATGTGGGATAGCAAGATTAGTTTGTAACAACGTATTTCATTGGTTCCTTTATTCAAATTGACAGCCCGCTTAGCTTGAGTAGTAAAATACGTCTTCCCTTAAGTCATCGGGAATCCTTTACCGCTAGCTGTTTCAGCCACAAACGCAATCACAGGAATTACTGGTGTGGTTTAACGTCACTTTTAACAGAATTTATGCGTTTTTGTGGCGACTTGCGAACCATAGAATCCCGGAATCTCACACACTAGATGAACCACTATACCTTTCCCGAGCTGCCAGATACTCACCCACTTAGGTCTATGAATATCAACGGTGACGAAAGTCGTAAAAGATATATGCCGTGATCGGGGATCGAGCCTTAGTTCCAAATCACAAATCATGAATGATCTTAAGATAAGAGGTCAGAGCGTTTCTTCTATTCATAATGTTCTTATTTACATTCATGATTTATGGCATCGTGTACATTCAATACCGATTTTTTAAAGCACGAGTTTTTCAAGTACGCGATTTCTTTCCGTTGCATTTATCCTAATAGGCGGCGAGTTGATACGAGGGAAAAAGCAAGGATACAGGACGAAACTTCGACTAAGATATGCCCGGTTCTTTAACTTGCTCGCAGGTAAGAATTGACACACAGGGCCTCTTTTTGACGTCTTACCCTAAGGCAAGGCAAATGCATGTAGTTAGAGTGCCAACCCGGGGATTCTTTCAAAGCGGGATCCACTTTCGGATAATTTAACCTAGGCTCTTCGAGGCCGGAGCTATATATCGGAGTTGGTACTATTTGAATAAGGTATATAATGTCACTTTTTTAAAGTTTGGCGGTCATACAACAGAGCCTGGGGCATAAAACCATGGGGCCCTTGTATTTCTTTCACCAGTTCTGCCAGTATTTCATTTGCCGATAACTTTCGTGTGTAGTGTCGCTAGCGGAAATAAAAATGACGTTGTCGTAGGCTATGACGCAGTTTGTTACCGAGCTATCCCACAGTCTTGAATAAAAACATTTATTTATTCAAATATATATATATTTATATATATATAAATATATTTTTACCATATAAATATTTTTTATTGAATAAATATATGTATTTAACCAAATATATGTATATTCATTTTTTTCTCATGAGTATTTTTTATTGAATAAATATATTTTTTTACCAAATAAATATATTTTTTTTTACCTCAGAAATATTTTTTTATTGAACAAATGTATATTTTATACCAAAAAACAATGTTTCAATAAAATAAAAATTAAGTTTTTGAATTTTTGTGGCCTCTAGAGTCTAAACAAGGTCATAAAGGCCCGTTTTCCCATGTTATGGCATGGATCCTTCGCATTTTCGATAAAGTTAATCCTAATGACATTGCCAACATTCTGATTAAGTTTCATTAAGATTTTGCCAAATTTGCGGCATATAGAGTTTAAACAAGAAAAAATGTCATTGGTGGCCTCTTTTCCCGTGACATGACATGAGTCCTTCCCATTTTAAAAAGAGTTAATCCTTGTGACCTTGCCAACATTCTGATGAAGTTTCATAAAGATTGGGCCTTATTTGTGGCCTCTAGAGTGTATACAAGAAATTGTCATCTTTAAGGCACCTTTCCCGTGATATGGCATGGCTCCTTCCCATTTTCAATAGAGTTCATTCTTGTGACCTGGCAATCATTATGTTGAAACCGGACGACGGACGACAGATGATACACGACACACGACGCACGACGGGCATTCAATAATCACAAAAGCTCAACTTGAGCACGATGTGCTCAGGAGAACTACCATAACTTATCATAAACGATTAATAAAACACTCCGCGTTTACCTTGGCATCTTCATCATTTGAATTTACAGTGCCTAGCTTTTATATATTTTTTTTAAAAAGTTAATACAGGTATTTTAGCTAAAGCTATGCCGGTCAACATCTTGTCGGAATCGCATCCTTTAGGATTTAGACCTGGCGCAGTTTCTATAATACGAGCGCCAACGAAGAAAAACAAATAAGAATTGTATTGAGTATCTTTCACTCATTTTTTGTTAATTTCTTCTGATATAAGCACTTATCTAAATGACTTTGACTGAGGAAATCAATCTAGAAATAAATGAGAAAAAGCAAATGGCTATCGATTTGATAAATAGCCTATTTTTCATTTCTCTTTTTTTTTTAAATGTTTTGTTCAGTATCTAGGGAAGTTTATTTCACATTTTAACTGCACTTATTTTTTCTAGTGACAATAGCTTCGGAGTAGAAAAAGGTCAAAGTATTCTATTTTCTTTGTTTTGTTCGCATATGACTTAGATTTGCCAAAAAGCGGCCTGAAACCCCACTCAAGCGAAAAAAGGGAACAGCGGTCGGAACTGAGACAGACACATGTATAGGCCTAATATTGAATTTGATACATCATTCATACGTGTCGACACAGCATAAGGTTGGGGTGCAGGAGCTTTATTGTTGAATTTGGTAGCTTAAGTTGAGTAAATGGGTAAATAAAGAATGGTTCTTTTTCCAAATTACTTTTCCCGTCTATAGGTTAAACCTATTATTATATTGCAATTATTCACAGGATCTAGCAGGGACCAACATAATTAAATTCTTGCAGAAAAAGGTACAACTAAAATTTTGAAACATTCACGGTCTGAAGAATTTCTTTATTTAAAATTCGAAAGTTATTACTACACCGGTAATTGGTATTTTATGGCCATACGTTTAAAGTTATCCCATCTTGTCGAGCCAAGGGTTACGAACGTTTTACTTATCTTCGAGAAGAAGCTATCGATTCGATACCCCTTGACTCGTAAAGATGAAGTTATCCATGACTTCAGTACTTTGATTGTATTTTTCATAAGTTAGCTATTATAACGGACGATTTGCTGGTTCCACTACACAGGAAATTGTAAATAGAGAACCAACTGTCTGAAGTTGCGGGAAAACGAAACTAAACCAAAATCATGCATTCAGACGAGTTATTTCTTGAGAATATAGATGAATTGATAAATGACGAAAACAAAGTGGTGAGACGGCCAATATTTGGCTTTTCTGATAGTTATCGATAATGGTAATAGGTCCTCAATCCGTCTGCCCCGTGCAAGAACGTAACTTCATATGTGTGTGTATTTCCGTTTATTTATCGTCGCTACCGTAGCACATGCCCATATGAGCGACGCCCCCAGAAGACGGTTAGTTGTTACGGGGGATAGTGCAAGGATACATGACGAAACTACTGCTGAGATCCGCCATGGTTCTTTAACGTGCTCGGTGTAAAGCACCGTCTCACGGGGCCTCGGTTTAACGTCTCATCCGAAAGACAATTAGTTTTTATTAGTGTACCAGCCCGGGAATCGAACCCACGCCGCCGAACTCCAATGGTTTTGAAGTCCGGTGCTCTACCAACCGAGCTAATCGGGCTGATATACTTCATATGGCAAAGTATAGGAGAGTTGATTGTTATTGTTTATATTGAGAATTTCCCGCGCATGCGCATTACTGGTAGGCAGAAAGAGTCAGATCTCTATGCGAGAAGACAATTAAAACTGGTTCAAAATCAACCGTTCATTTGAATTTAAGATTAAAAGAAAATTTAATATTATTTGTACGAATGTTTCCCGTTAATGATCAATCGATATTTAAAGAATCTCTTACGTAATAGCCCTTTATAAGCTTCCCGAGATTAGACTATTTCGTCCGACTTATTGAACGAAGTTGCCATCGACGATAGATCTTTTAGCTATTTAGAATTAGTTTTTTGTCTATTTAAATAATGTATTTGATTAGAAAGATTGTAACCTAGAATCTTTGAATAAACATGGCCTAGGGTCTGTCTTCAGTATAGACGCTCGAGTTGCGCAGTTTAGCTCGAGGGACTCTAAAACGTGTCCGTGGTTAAGCGCAAATATTCTTCCTTTGTAAACTTGATGTTTTCTTTTTTGTCAATTTTCACGTCATTCATAAAGAAAGTTGAAAATTATTTATGAAACATAGTAAGTGTTTAGGTTTTCAAACATTCGTAACTCAGTCTACAGCACTCGTGAAAGTTCTGACAAAGCTGTAGTTGCACCGTTTCTGTAAACAAACCCAGAAATAGTTATATTTTAAGATTTTTATAGAAAGTTGGATGAAAACGGCGGTTGATGAAAGATTTCTATAAAAGGGGTACTAATGTACAATACAGGGGGAGAAGATTCGTTTTCCTAGTATTACAAAGTTTTGTTTGAATTTCTGTGTAAAAATGAAACAACTAGGCTACAGATGGGGGTTCGTTTGAATCCCTTGAACCCCTTTTTGCATCCGCCACTTGAACAAGTTAACTTTCTTTGCCGCTTTCCATAATGTAATGAATTTGTATGACATGAACTAAATACATAAGTTTGACTCAGATTAATCGGTTCACGGCGTCAAGTAGAATAAAACTTCGTAACTACAGCCGATCGATATTTGTTGTATCCGTAGTCGCGCCGTTTTCAATGGTAAAATCAGACGAAATGGTCATACGTGTTGAATGTTATTGGAGAAAATGTAAGATGAATAAGTAAAATTCATTAACCCTTTCCAATAAAGTAATTTTACCGAGTTTAAGATGACTCGGGTTAAACAACGTTTGGGGAAAAAGTGACTTGTAACGTTAATTCGTTCACTCGCCAGAATTTCAGAACTTTCTACTTATTTTTCCTCACATTTATTTTATATTTTTGTTTTTGAAATGTAGTTAAAGTCGTCGTTGAGCAACAGAACATCGCAAATCCATTTTAATCAGGCTGTATTGCGATATTTCGTTCGCCGTCAACGATTTCAATTTCAAGATTATTTTTTGTCGTCTAGTCGGGGTTAAAAACGAAGATTTACAAAAGAACGATCATATTATTTCATCTTTAACAAATAAAGAAATTACGTGTGCTTCAATTTCTTTCCTACCCGTTAAAATTCGAATTTTTACCCTCTTATTATTCATTGGGAACTACATAAAGCAAAATAGAAAAATTGTTCGGAGTACATTTTCGTTTTTTGGCGGCTTCCATTTCCCGCTGAAGCAAACGCTGCATTTCAGAAATGCAGTAGGCCTATCTTATATTTGATTAAAATTATCCCGGCCTTTTTTTCAAATTTGAGGAAGAACTATTAGTATTGACAGCTTGTTCAATACACGGCAGATCGATCTACTAAATGAACGCGACTCAAAATTGAAAAATTATGTGGGCCTTATTTATCGCCGCTGAAATGGAATATTTTATCATAAGCTTAATTTAATCTATGACTGATAAGGCATTAAAAGATTAGTGTCAAATGAAACTTCACACTTTATGCCTAATGAATGGGTAAAAGTTGTGCCTAGATGACAGCAATCAATCAGTAGCGTGTGCATCGTCACGGTCAGATCAATTAAAATTTGGCACGTGTGAAAGAAGTGCAAGTGTGTGATTAGCGGCTACTGTTTTATGACATGGGCAATATCGAAAAGCACATCCGGTTACGGTCAGATGAAAGAGATTCCGCGACCGTGTAGTATGGATCATTGCGTTCGAAACAGCGAACTTTATGACACATGTTTGTGTTAATAGCGGCTAATAATTTATGTCGCATAATGAAAAATCTTTGATAGGATTTTACAATCTTACTAGAAAAGCTGTTAAGTCGACAGATCGTGTGTTTGGCAACATTCGTTTATTATCTTAAGTTAACCAATTTTCTAAATGTGCGGGGGACTTTTTTACGGAAGCAAATCGGTTTTCAACAGTAGGTGGTATTCTCAAAATTTACAGATTAAACTAATAATTGGATTAATAATTTTTAGACAAATAAGGGAAAAGGGCCATAACAACCTTTCCCAATGTTTGTAATATCTGTGACAGGATGAATAACGGAAATTGGATAAAGAAAAATCGGCAATGAAAGTCGAATCAGCTCAGTATAGGTAAGATATAATTTATTTCGTTTATGAGTGAACAAAAAACGTAAATACAGCTTAATTAATGTCGAATGCGGGATAAATCAGTTGCTCAACAGCGATTTGTTTGCATTCATTTGCATTTCTGGGTGGTTATCTTTCGACGAGAAATATTCTTTTCACAGACAATGTCATGTGATGACAACTGCATAATCAAAAGGTTGGATGATTTATCTAAAGTTTGACACCTTTGTCAACAGGGAATAATCATTAGAAATGTATAATCCAATAACTTGAATATTGGATATTTTACTATTTGTGTATGCAACTGGTAGATCTTTCTGCCTACAGCGATTACCCGGATGTAAACATCACGTGACCCATGACGTCATCCGTCAACTCATGTATAGACTTGGCAAAGTAGCCTGTAGTCTCCCATATTCGAGCACCTTAAACTATGAAATTTGCTCATGCACACTCCAACATTGCAATCTTCTCCTGTAAACTACACTGAAGGTAGCATAAACTTAATTGTGATATTTCCATGTGAAGAAAAATTAGATTGATTACATAATTAAGTTACATCGTGTGATGTTTGCGCAAAGGTACACTGACTTGAAAGACCCAAAAACAGTCTCCCATGATCGAGCACCTTGACAATTTTCATACCAAGATCAAATTCACATATCACACACTATTGAAACTGACTTACAAAATCAAAGAGACCTCTTTCTTTTAACCTAAAATCATTTTAAAAGTCAATTACGCGACGGCAGTCGAGCAACACAAATTTCAATTTAAGGGCCCCAAAAAATATAAAAATGGCTGATCAAAAAAATAGTAGCGCAGAAAAGTTGTTAATTCAAGAGACTTTAGCACTTTTGTAGCATTCTCTGCGCATATGATATTTTTGAAAGATATTTCTGACAATTTGCAGTTTGTACAAAATCTTGAGACACCAGAATATCACCAAAAATAAGAATGATCGAATACAGGGGCCTGCTCGAATAGGGGAATCTCAGGGCTATAGACTGGCAAAGAACTTTTGGATCATGCAATAGTGTTGAAGACATGTGGACTATCTTTGCGCAAAATTATGATAATTGGGTATCTAAATACGTACCCAAAAGTAAACCTAAGAAAGGATGTAAACCTAAGCCCTTATGGATGACACATCAAACATTAAATCACATTAAAAGAAAGCGTCATGCATGGAAAAGATATCTAGCTACACGACGTACAGAAGACTTTAATGAGTATAAAAAGATTAGAAACATAACAAATGATTATGTGAAGTCATCTAAGAAGAGCTATGAAAAAAGTATTTCCCAAAAAGTAAAAATGAACCAAAACAGTTTTGGAGATATGTTAAAAGCAAGACTAAGGCAGTAACAGGAGTTTGTAACTTTAAATATGAGGATGGTTCTAGTACTTCTTCCAACAGTGAGAAAGCAGAGCTATTGAATAATTTCGTCACAACTGTATTTACAAAAGAAAATCTCGATACATTACCAGATCTGACAGATAAAGAGGTAGATAGTACACTTGAAAATATTGAAATTACAGAATCTGATGTACTGAAACTGTTGAAAAGTCTGGATACTAGTAAATCCATGGGGCCAGATAACATAAACCCATTTCTTCTGAAGACAATGGCTGAGGTGTTTGTTGAAGCATTAACATTAATCTTTCGACAATCATTTTCTACTGGAATCGTACCTTCAGCCTGGAAAGAGGCCAAAATTACACCTATTTTTAAAAAGGGAGATAAAACAGTACCTGGAAATTACCGCCCTGTTAGCTTGACATCAATTTTGTGTAAAACCCTTGAAAAAGTAGTTCGTAAAGCAATTGTACAGCATTTAACCAGAAATGACTTACTATCTGATAGACAGTATGGTTTTCGGAGTGGAAGATCATGTTCACTGCAGTTATTAAATGTTCTGGAAAAATGGTCAGAGTATGTTGAACTTCATCAGAGCTGGGACACCATTTATTTAGACCTTGCTAAGACCTTTGATAAAGTTGCTCATCAGCGGCTAATAAAAAAGTGTGCTCCTATGGTATAAAGGGAAATTTACTTTCTTGGATATCAAGTTTTTTGTCAGACCGGCAGCAGTGTGTTTCAATCATGGGTAGTTCTTCTACGTGGAAATCAGTGGACAGCAGAGTATATGCTAGTACCACAAGGCAGTGTCCTTGGACCCATATTGTTTATTATATATGTAAATGACATTCCTGACATTGTTGAAAGTAGTGCCTGGATCTTTGCCGATGATACAAAGATTTTCTCAGCAACATACCAAGCAGACATGTTACAAGATAAATTTGAACAATCTGGTAAAATGGGCAGATATGTGGGAATTAAGTTTTAATGTCAGTAAATGCAAAGTAATACACTATGGACTAAACAACCCCGGACATGACTATTTCACGAATAACAGAAGTCTTGAAGTCGGTGATGAAGAATGTGATCTAGGAGTGTTGTTCACAAAAAATTTAAAATTCAGTCAACACATATGTAAAAAGGTTAACAAGGCCAATAGTATTTTAGCATTGATTAAAAGGACCTTCAAATATCTCGACAATTACTCCTTCTTGAGGATCTATACAGCTTTAGTTCGCCCTCATCTGGAATTTGCTAATGTAGTGTGGTATCCACATCTGAAAAAGGACATTCTTATCCTTGAGAAAGTACAAATGAGGGTAACCAGGTTACTTCCAGACCTAAGAGACCTGCCCTATACTACAAGACTGAAAGAGCTAAAGCTACCTTCATTAGTGCATCGAAGAACTCATGGGGATATGATACAGGCTTTCAAGTTAGTTAAAGGATTTGAAGATTGCCCAATGGATAACTTCTTTTCATTTGCCCAGTTCAACAAGAGAGGGCACTCTTTAAAATTGGAAAAACCAAGGTGTACTACTTCCTTTACACTCAACCAGTTTTCACATAGAGCAATCAACACTTGGAATGGTCTCCCACAAGAAGTTGTAGATGCAGATACTGTCAATTGCTTTAAATTGAGATTAGACAAGCACTGGCATGGAAACACCATTTTATACAAGTTTTAACAACATTTTTACTACTAACAGAAGTAGCGAGTATGCAAAAAATCAACACTTGGAATGGTCTCCCACAAGAAGTTGTAGATGCAGATACTGTCAATTGCTTTAAAATGAGATTGGACAAGCACTGGCATGGAAACACCATTTTATACAAGTTTTAACAGCATTTTTACTACTAACAGAAGTAGCGAGTGTGCAAAAAATCAACACTTGGAATGGTCTCCCACAAGAAGTTGTAGATGCAGATACTGTCAATTGCTTTAAATTGAGATTAGACAAGCACTGGCATGGAAACACCATTTTATACAAGTTTTAACAACATTTTTACTACTAACAGAAGTAGCGAGTATGCAAAAAATCAACACTTGGAATGGTCTCCCACAAGAAGTTGTAGATGCAGATACTGTCAATTGCTTTAAATTGAGATTAGACAAGCACTGGCATGGAAACACCATTTTATACAAGTTTTAACAACATTTTTACTACTAACAGAAGTAGCGAGTATGCAAAAAATCAACACTTGGAATGGTCTCCCACAAGAAGTTGTAGATGCAGATACTGTCAATTGCTTTAAAATGAGATTGGACAAGCACTGGCATGGAAACACCATTTTATACAAGTTTTAACAACATTTTTACTACTAACAGAAGTAGCGAGTGTGCAAAAAATCAACATTTGGAATGGTCTCCCACAAGAAGTTGTAGATGCAGATACTGTCAATTGCTTTAAAATGAGATTGGACAAGCACTGGCATGGAAACACCATTTTATACGAGTTTTAACAACATTTTTACTACTAACAGAAGTAGCGAGTGTGCAAAAAATACTTATGATGTATATCAGTCACCATACCTAGTTTTCACACCATTTATGAGACCCATACCACACCTTGCCCTACCATGACTATAAGACGGAGGGCTAAAAAAGGACTTTGTCCTTACTGATGAGCCCGTAGATCATCCTACAGGTATCCTACAGGTATACCATGGCTCTTCGTATGCCGGGGATACGTAATACCGTTGATATGGGTAAAAATTGAGACATGTTTGTTTTACCTTATCGGATTAATATGAAATAATGCAAGGCCTTAAAAGCGATCACAGCTTATCTGAAATATTGTTTGTTACAGGAGATAGAGCTAGAGAGAAAGAAAGAAAAGAGAGAGAGAGGGGGGGAAGAGAGAGAGAGGGGGGGCATATGTAATTTTAGTTTAGTGTGAATATATTGAGTAGATTTATGTTTCTGATGTACAGTCTATTCCTCCGATACTTCATGATCCTTTCTTCATTTAGCTGATGAAGAGTTTATTTCTTAAATTCACCGATGTATGAAACTGAAAAACTGATAAGACTGTATGAATATGTGATGCAGATGCACACATGATTTTGGTTAGGTTTTGAGTTTTACACCGCTATGAAATCAAGGCATAACTTCTAGATAACCTTAGATTTAATCACAAAAACGTGAAGATTTATCAATAAAAGGAGAAATTCTTTATGTGTCTACTTTCCACTGAAACAAATTTTCAAGCCAATAAAAATGCATAAACCTTTTTAACATATCTGGAATTAAATTAACATCTTTCAGAAATCAAGGGTTTTGGCGACGGGTCCACGTAGGCATACCCAACAACAAAATCCTTCCACAACTAGAAGATCTACATAAATTTTACAAACAAGCAATTTTTTTCTTTCCCACAATGTTTTCTCATGACCTTAAAATCGACTAATTGTTACATTTCTTGTTTTGGATGTTACAAGACAACTAGGGTCACAATTTCATACATTAAACTCGTTGAAAATCTCAAGAACAGTATTGCATGTATTTACAAGTTCACTAGTCTATGACTTATATAAGCTGTAGTCCGATATTATGATCATACATCAACGATATTTTTCAACAGATGATTATTTCTTTTACGCACTTGCGTAAATTGCATAATGGGAGTTACACCCATGCTCTTGCTGAGTTATTTCCCTTTGTTGAACTTCATACTTGGACATCAAGCAGTGTAACAGGTATATCTTGTGACATTTTTTTTATTCAGAATCTGAGATTTAACCCTTGTCATGCTGAATAAATTTTGGCTAAAAATTTTCATCAAAATCAAAGGGCAAAAAGCACTGAAAGTACCAACTGTAGGTCAATTTTCATTTGTGAAAAACTAAATCTATTGAAAATTCTGGTTTGAAAATGAGAAATATGTGGTGAAGACTAACATCAGACTGCACATATGTGCAGGCTGATGTTTGTCTATAGCTCCTGCCAAAGCAGGAATATTCTGGGTTCAGCATGACAAGTGTTAAATGAATGCAGTTTCTTTAAAACTTTTCAGTGGTTTATCGAGAAATAACGTTAGATAATCACTTGATAATCTCACCGCAAAAGCAGTGAAATTATCAAAAACTTATAACCTGCTTTTATGCCTTTCATCCTATCTTACGTCACCTATGGGTGGGGAAATAAGTGAAGTCACAATGAACATTGTATAGCAATCAAGCACTTTAAATATTAATATGTCCTAGAAATTTCACATTTTGTCTCATTTTTCCAAAAAACACATAGAGGATAATCTTTTGTTTTTCGAGTAAGATTGATTTATATTTCATTTTGTGAAAAACAAAAGCTATATTTGCATTTGTGGCTCCTCCACTTATGAAAATATAGCTTTTGTTGTTCACTCAATGAATATAAATTGATCTTACACTGAAACAAACGATTATCCTCTATGTGTTAAAACATAAAAATCATCTCTTTTTCTTTTACAGGTTACATACAAAACTTTGAGTAACAGTTTAAAGGTTCACTGCAATGTTGCTAAACAGTAAGTTATTCAATTTTAGCTTGATTATTCGTAGAATAGGGGGGCTATTCCAGTCCTCCTGGCATCGGCGTCAGTGTCTGCGTCGGCGTAATGCTTTAGTTAAGTTTTTACGTGTAAGTGTTTAAAATCTCTGTTTCTACTAAAGCTATTGCTTTGAAACTTTGAAGAAATTATGTAACTATGATATCAGCCTCTCGACATTAGACAACAATTCTCTACTCTGATATTGTATTAGATGGAATTTCAACCTTTTCAGACTTGGAAATCTTGGTTAAGTTTTTACATTCAAATGTTGTATATCAGTTATATCTCTATCTCTTCTTTAGCTAAGGCTTGGGAACTTTGCACATGCTTCCTTGACCATTATGATAGCATCTAGACAAAGATTCATTTCTCTGATATTTAAGTTAGAAAATTTTTAACCCTTTTCGGACTCAACATTCCTGGTTAAAGTTTTACATGCAAATGGTGTATATCAGTTATATCTCTATTTCTTCCTTAGCTATTGCTTGGAAACTTTGCACATGCTTTTTTTACCATGATATCAGTCACTAGACAAAGATTCATTACACTTATATTGAATCTAGTGGAATTTTAACTCTTTTCGGACTTCGAAATTCCTGGTTAAGTTTTGTTTGAAAATATTGTACATGTATATCAGTTATAATTCTATTTCTACTTAAGCTGTTGCTTAGAAACTTTGCACATGCTTCTGCGACCATAATATCAGCATCTAGACAAAGATTCTTTTCTCTTGACTTTCATTTAATTGAATTTTCCAATGACAATATTGATTTGCTGTTACTATCCAGCACTAGGAATAGTCGGGCTTCACTGTTCTCGGACAGCTGTTGTCTGTTGAGCCTGTGTGCGGTGAATAAGGCATTGATTGTCATCACTACAACAAGAATTATTAGATGTTAGTGTGGGTATTTGGTAGTTTGTTCATCAGACTTTGTCTGGAGTATAATGATGGCTCAGTGGAAAACAGTTGTAACTGCCTATAAACATTATAGGCAGTTACAATTGGTTTGCACTGAGCTATCAATATCTGCTACAATTATGGATGGATTTCAAATTAAATTTTACACTATTGTTCTCTACAATGACTAGATGTGCCAATTGTTATTTTTTTCTGTATCTCAAAGATCAAGGTCACAATGAAGGTCAACATTTTGTACTGGAAATTTCTGAGGTAAGTTTTTATCCCTGTGCTTTCTCGGAGTTTCTCCAGAGCAATTCACAATACCAAGAGAGATTTAACACTTTCAATGCATTTCAGCTTGGTTGTTTTTATCAATTGATCATTTAGAATTTAGAATTATTTAGAATTATCAAAGCAGTGATGTTTTTTGAAGAATTACGCCCATTTTGACTTAGAATTTTCCACTACCAATCAACTGCATCCCAGAATGGCATTGACTTGAGGTTTGTTAATTTAGATATACTTTGAAGCTTTAATGCCTTTCAGGGCTTGTGTTTGACCCTTAAACCAGGGTTTTGACCCCCCCAAAAGTGATAAATATCACAATTTGACCCCTAGAAATTACTCCCAAAGGGGTCATTTTGACCCCCTTGAGATGAATTACTATGGTTCAAAACATGGTTTTATACCTAAGACTTTGGAAAAATTACTAACTTACATTCTACAAATTTATTACTTGTTTCATATCATTACAAGAAACAGTTAAAGTGACCCTTAAATATGCAAAATTCTACTTATGATTTGCCTTTTCTGTCGTTTTGACTCCTTTAAATTCAGATTTGACCCCAGAATTTCTTAGGTGAGGAGTCAATGACTCCCCAATATCAAACACTAACACGAGCCCTGTCTTTACAGAAGTCCCTATTTGCATAAAAGGAGGTGTTCACTGTTGCTATCGCCCTGGTGTTGTGGTCATGACAACCCAGGCTATAGCAACACCTCATGAAAAAAACTGTATCTGATCATATCGCTGGTAATACTAACAGCTTTTCATTTAAGCTTGGCACACATGTTGGCTATCAAAAGAGGAACCTGTACTATCCATGGAGACAACACTAGATGCATTTTGTTCAAATTATGCTCCTTTTGCGACTTATATATTTTTCAGGTATCCAGCACCCAATAACTTAGGGTAGACATCCATTTGCAGTGTTCTTCTTATGCTTTGTTTTAGCTTAGGAATTTTACATTTTATCATTGTATTTCCTTTAAAAACTTATAATGTGCATAGTAATACCATATAGCATTGCATACAGGTCTATGTTAATGTATATATATAGGTAGAGAAACTATAGGATATATAGCTGGAATTCAATTGTTTACATCAAATGTCTCTTACTTATAATAGAATTTCAAGTTCCTGTGGGTGTACACTACTTTCAGAATGTTATATGCCTATTTGGATAAAGAAAGAACGAACAAAGGGAAAACTACACTGCCTGCAACATATTTCATATCTGGACTCACAAAGCCAGACAAGGAGGGGTGTCAGGTATGTAGGAGTGAGGAATGCCTGATTTGTTTAACATTGACTTTTGTACTTGAGGACATGTATATTCTTAGAGGCAACTTGTCCATGGGTATATACAGGGATCTAAGTTTGGCGTAGTGGAATTGCCGTGCCTTACTTGTACAACATGGGCTTTTGTTCTTTTTTCCTAGGCTACTTGTCTATGGATATGCATAGGGATTTGAGTCAGGGTTTGGAATTCCTATGCCTGACTTGTCTGACTTGGGCTTTTTAAGCTGAGAACAGGTACACCTTGAGACGCTACTTGTCTGTAGTCAAGTAATCTTGGAATGGAACTTGATAGATCTAAGGGATGCCATGAATTTTTCTAACTTTATATCAAAGGGTGAACTACTGGGCCGATTTCAATGAAACTTAACCAGAATGTTCCTTGGGTGACCCTCTTTAAAAATTGGTTGCTAGATTGTGATTGGCCAATAAATATGTGTGTGGTAGGGCATGGCATTTTTTCACTTTGAAATCTTTGAACGACATCTCCACCTGAACCACTGGGCGGATTTCAATAAAACTTTACCAGAATGTTCCTTGGTTGAGCCTTTTCAAAAGTAGTTCACAAAATTTGGATTGGCCCATGAATATGGGCGTGGCAGGGTTGGGCTTATTTTGAGCCCAAAATCTTTGGACAACATCTCCTCCTGAACTACTGGGCTCATTTTAATGAAACTTTACCACAATGTTGCTTGGGTGACCCTTTTAAAAAAAAATTCTCAAATTTTTGTTTGGCCCATAAATATTTGCCTGAAAGTTTCTTTGATGGGTTCCACTGGACCAATTAAATTCAGGTGAGCTGTTTAGGGCCATTCTGGCCCTCTTGTTTCAAGATTTATTTAGTCATTTTTCTGCAGACAAGTTCATACAAGTAGATATTATCTTCACATGGATCTTAGTTAACTTTATCCTGTTGTGCATGAAAAAAATGTTGTAGACAAAGCTTTGGCAGGCTATGTAGGCTTGATCAGTCTGATTTGATGTTCAGAATTATCAAGGCTAAACTGCATGCTTTCTACTCAATTATGTGAAAAACATGAGCCAGACTGATGATAGATTAGAAAAAACACACCAACATTTTCTTGAAAAAAAAAACAATTTAAATTCGGCATGATAAGGGTTAATAGACTATCAAGATGCGAAATAATCAATCATTGTCCAAGTGGCATGTGGCTTCTGATATTAACAATGAAAGTCTTTTTCACAAATGGCAAAAAAGGGCTACATTTTGCTCTCTGTAAAAATAAAGGATATGATTGGTTAATTGATTGTTGATTAACATGCACAAACATGTATATTAAACCGAGCAAATATAGTCAAATCTCTTTATGTAAAACTTAAGGGGACTTGCAAGAAACTTTCGACATACGGAAAGATTGATAATGATCACACAATTTGCAAAGACAGGTCTGTTTATTTCCCTTTATTCATTGTCACTACTGTAGGATATGACCATAATGTCAGAAGTCAGGTTGTTGTTACAGGGGATAGTGCAAGGATACATGATGAAAATACTGCTAAGATCCACCATGGTTCTTTAATCCTTTGCTGTTTAATCCCTGCTTTTTACATGCCTGTGATTTTATGATTGAGAAAACATTGTGAAAAAAGAAGAAATTGCTTCTGACAAGCAATTTATTCTTTATCCACACTATTTTCTACCCTACCAAATGGTTATTTTTCAAATTAAATCCACTTTAAATTTTCGTCTGCAAAACCTTTGAATTTGGACAGGTCCAAAATTTTGTAAAACAGGAAAGTGTTTACGAGCTGGGAAAGTGTTAATGCAAAATCCCTGTTTGTTTGTTTGACAGGTATTTAAATGTGTGGTAACCAATGAGGACAAGCTAGAAGGATGGAAGAAATCATTTGCTGTTGTGACTAGCTGCCATCTTTACAGTTTACAAAAATCAAAATTAAAGGTAACCAGTAATAGAGGATATTAAATGAATGGTCATGGAATACTGAATTTATTAAACTAGTCATCTATAAACAGATACAAACGAAGCTACGCCAAGTTTTTATCTGTTTATAGATGACAATTTGAATATATTCTGTATTTCATTAGCACAAATTAAATATGACCCAAATTTTTTGCGAAAAATCATCGAAATTATTGAAATTCAACATTTCAATTTCCGCGAAACTTAAAACGATGTTTAAAACTGACATCACAATATATACCTATGATGTCATTTTCGCAGTTACAAAATAGCGTCGCCATTCACTCTGAGCTCATTTGAATAGTTATTCCTCTAGTGTAATAACACCCGTGTAATCTCAAAAATATTCAACGGGTTTATTTCACTCCTACGATGTTGGTCATATTATAAATTTCTTAATTTCATAATTTTGTATTATCTAGAAATATTGGTAGATTAACATTTGGTAATCTTACCGACAAACCAGTGAAATTACTAAAACCTTGCTCTTGTTCATTTTACCCTATTAGACCTTTTCTAAGTGGATCTATTGAAAGCCATGGCATCATAACATTTCCCTGTAATCATGTGCTAAATGACAAGCTTTCAGAGAATTTATTCTAAAAAATTTGGCAGTTTATCTCTTTATGCATTTAAGAAATATAATAAATGTTTGTTTTTCATAATATGGACAAATCTTCATTGACAAACAACTTAAGCTATATTTTTAACAGTGCCCTCCGGTAAAAATATAGGGTTGCTTTGTAATTGGTTAAAGTTTAATCCTTGTCATGCTGAACCCAGAATATTCCTATCTAGACAGGGGCTATAGACAAACATCAGACTGCATATAATTTGCAGTCTGATCTTTGTCTATAGGACATGTTTTTACTTTTTTGAAACCAGAAAAGCTCAAAAAAATAATTTTCAAAATGAATTCCCTCTCATATTTTGTGCATTAGGCGCTTTGAGCACCAAGATTTTGTTGCAAATTTGTCAAGATTTTTTATTCAGCATGACAAGGGTTAACAATGTATTTTGTACTTTGCAGGACACCAATCCGCTATATATGTCTGACTATGAAAACTTCAAGGAAAATGTGTTTGAGTGTAACAAGTAAGTGGCAAAAGGCTTATTTCATGACTTCAACTGAAGATAATTTGAGCCTGCGTGTGACATTTCCAACAATTTCACATGTGTGCAAAGTTGAGACTCAGATCAGTCTGTGCAACCGCACTGTCTGATCAGAGTCTTAACTATGTGTTCAATAGATGGAAACGGACCTAAAATCGCTGCTCACAACCAAATACTAATTTTTAGCCCCACTGGCAGAAGGCCAGCAAGCTATTGTCATGGCAGTGTGTCCGTCTTGCGTCCGTCCGTGCGTCCGTGCGTGCGTAAACTTTTCTTTAAACATCTTCTCCTCCAAAACCAATGGGTGGATTTTGACCAAACTTGGCCAGAATGTTCCTTGGGTGACCCTCTTCTAAAGTTGTTCAAGAAATTTGGATTGACCCCCAAATATGGGCGTGGCAGGGCGGGGCTTATTTTGACCCTGAAATCTTTGAACGACATCTCCTCCTTGAACCAATGGGTGGATTTCAATGAAACTTTACCAGAATGTTCCTTGGGTGACCCTCTTCTAAAGTTGTTCAAGAAATTTGGATTGACCCTAAAATATGGGCGTGGCAGGGCGGGGCTTATTTTGACCCTGAAATCTTTGAACCACATCTCCTCCTGAACCATTGGGCCAATTTCAATGGAACTTTACCAGAATGTTCCCTAGGTGACCCTCTTTTAAAGTTGTTCAAGAAATTTTGATTGACCCCCAAATATGAGCGTGGCAGGGCGGGGCTTATTTTGACCCTTAAATCTTTGAACGACATCTCCTCCTTAACCATTGGGCCAATTTCAATGAAACTTCACTAGAATGTTCCCTGGGTGACCCTCTTCTAAAGTTGTTCATGAAATTTGGATTGACCCCCAAAGATGGGCGTGGCAGGGCAGGGCTTATTTTGACCCCGAAATCCTTGAACGACATCACCTCCTTAACCATAGGGCCAATTTCAATGAAACTTTACCAGAATGTTCCTTAGGTGACCCTCTTCTACAGTTGTTCAAGAAATTTGGATTGGCCCCCAAATATGGGCGTGGCAGGGCAGGGCTTATTTTGACCCCGAAATCTATGAATGACATCTCCTCCTGAACCATTGGGCCAATTTCAATGATGAGACTTAGCATGGATGTTTCTTGGGTGATGACCATTTACTAAAATTCTACCTGAAATTAGTATGTTAAGAATAGTCTACTAAATGCAATCACCTTTATTTTGGTATAAAGATTTAAAGTAAAGGGTATGCAGGCTAGTCGTGATTGAGTATTTCAGTGCAATGGGATCAAGACCAAATATATCATAACAAAATAGTTCTAAAGAGACTTCAAAGTCTTGTTTTCTATCAGTCAGCTTTGTTTTATGAAAGTATAAATGTATCACTATTTAACCCTTTCCTGTTTTACAAAATTTTGACCTGTCCAAATTCGAGGGTTTTGCAGACGAAAATTTAAAGTGCCTTTAATTTGAAAAATAACCATTCAGTGGGGTAGAAAAAAGTGTGGAAAAAGAAGAAATTGCTTGTCAGAAGCAATTTCTCTTTTTTTCACACTGTTTTCTCAATTATAAAATGACAGGCTCGTAAAAATCAGGGATTAAACAGCAAAGGGTTAAACACTCTAAGTCTGTTCAAAGAGATGTAAATGTGTAAGTATATGCATATCTGATTTATAGGTATATAAGATCCAGATAAGACGGGATAAAGTCAGTCTAAAATTGTTTGTTGCCAATGAAACTATATTGTTAGTACTCAATTGACTCATCATGATGAGACATTTCAAATGAGTACCAACAGCATAGGGTTTAAGTTAGGAAGAATGAAATATTTAGATTTGAAAAACAAAATATCCCTCCTATCTGTAGCTCTTTGACACTTTATATAAGATAGATCAAGGGACTTCCCTTCCTTATAATTTGTTATGAATACCCCTAGCATATTGCCCCCTTTTCCCAGTCAAACATTGTAGCTAAAGATGATTTCATTTGCAATTTTTCATTTTCTATGAATGATTTCTGCATTATTTGGCTTTGCTTTATGTAGTCTGCTAAGATTTTTTGGAATTCAGATCAATCAAAGTCAAAATTGTCAGGTAATAGGTGAAATGAAATTTATTGAATAATTTTGAGTTAAATAAGTGTGAAAGGTTTCTTTTAAGAGATATATAAAAAGTCTTCTTCCATGTAATTTTACATGTTAGTTATATGTGTTCTCTTCTGATTAGCTTGTAAATAAGTATCAATTAGGAAGAAGTCAAAATTCCTTCTGAATGCTTGTGACTTTCATTACCTTTAATTTTCAATATTTTTCTTTCAAATCTTGAGATGATAAAGCCAGTGGAGCGATACAGACCCTCTTGGGCCTCTTATTATGCACTTCGTGATTGCCCTTGCTACTCAACATCTTTTCAACACGCGCACATGAAATTGTTGGAAATGTCACACACTGGCTCATTTGTCAGTCGAGTAGTACAGACCCTCTTGGAACTCTCGATTGTGATACACTGAACACAAATCCCCTGTGTCTGTCTGATTCAAAGAACTTCAAGTAAATATGCATGAATGCATTAAATTTGTGGCAATAAAGATTTATCCAATCAATTCGAAGGATGCTAAAATCTATTTGACTTGTATCCATTGTAAACAAAACTTTATCTTTTTTAAGCTGCACTGGCAAAAGGCCAGAAAGCTATTGTTATGGCTGTGTGTCAGTCTGTCTAGTTGTCCGTCCATCCTTGCCTCAGTGCGTGCGCAAACTTTTTCTTTAAACATCTTCTTCTCCCAAACCAATGGAGGATTTTCATGAAACTTTGTAGAAATGTTCCTTGGGTGACCCTCTTCTGAAATTGTTAAAGAAATTTTGATTGACCCCCAAATATGGGCGTGGCAGGGCATGGCATTTTTTCACTTTAATCACTGAAATCTTTTAAAATCTTCTCCTCCCTGGCCATTGGGCCAATTTCAATGAAACTAGGCATGGATGTTCCTTGGGTGACCCTTTACGTAAATTGTTCAAGAAATTTTGATTGGCCAATAAATATGGGCGTGCAGGGCGAGGCTTATTTTGCAGATAATCTTTGAACAACATCTCCTTCTGAACCATTCAGCTGATTTTAATGAAACTTCACCAGAATGTTCCTGGAGTGACCCTTTTGAAAAATTGTTCATGAAATTATGATTGGCCAATAAATATGGGCATGGCAGGGCGGGGCTTATTTTGAGCATGTTATCTTTGAGAGACATCTCCTCCTGAACTTAATGTTTTAATAAGATGGGTAAAGGGATGCAGGTTCATGGCGATTGAGTATTTTGGTGCAATGTTGGAAATATCCAGTTAATTATTATAAAATAAGTCTTAAAAGATTTTAAAGTGTTGTTTTCATTCAAAGAAAGCTTTATTTAATGAAAGTCTAAAGATGTTAAAGCCAGTGGAGAAATACAGGCCCTCTTTGGCCTCTTGGTAATTTTTAAATTGCAATATGATGAATAAAGTTAAGTGATGAAAATGTGGACATGATGCTTCTTTCCTGGAGTTCCTTCTAGATTAGAGCTTAAAGATACTAAGTTTCTGTGGTACAAAGCTTTTGTATTCTTTATAATTATAAACTAGGATAAGCCTGCATAGACATGCATTCTGGTAGTATCCGTCACTGCATTGTTTATATTTAATCGTTGTTGAAAAAACTGGCGAATGTAAAAATAGGAATGAAAAAAAATGAATAACAAAAATAGAATCAGCAAAGATCATTCTCAGCCTTCTCTTTTCCAAGAAATTAGAAATAAGGTCTTTTTGTGTCTGAAAAAAGTTTTCATATTTGTGCGTGAAGGTACAGCAGTATACAATATGACAAAGCCAAGCCAAGATCAGCAGATGATATGGACCTGCTTATGGTTAATGTTCCTGATACAGAATCAGACAAGGTGGGTTTGGTTTTATCATGCAATGACGCATGTATTGACCTGATATTACCTACCTGATAACATAAAATGATATAATGGCATTCTATTTTTCGAGACAAATTGCATATTCATGTGAACTTTTTCCTTTGACAGCATGTATTGTCACCACATCACTCTTTTTTAAGGTAGTCAAATAGTAATAGTTCTGCAACGTTTTTGAAGAAATGTAGTTTAACAGTGTTAACAAAGGTTTCCTAATGATTTTCATTAGGAAACCTTGGTAAACATTGTTAAAGATAATGAGGTCTGAAACGTTGGGTAACTATTATGGTCCCACTACCTTAATCATCAACATGCTGCCAGCCAAAAATTACTTGCTAATTTTTGTTAGAGTTTGAGTGAAATTTGTTATATTCCTTTTGCATCAAGAATTAATAAATGATATTAAATGAGAGTCACAAATGATAACGATCAATGTAAAATTTTCAAACCTTTACCAGAGGTACAGATGGAAGGGGGTAACTCCAGCCTAAAATCTTTATTATGCCCCCCTTTTATGAAGAAGAGGGGTTATATTGCTTTGCCCTTGTCGGTCAGTCGGCCAGTCATTCTGTAGACCTTCTTTTTTAGCAGGACCGTATCTTTAAAAGTTTGCAAGCTAGAATTATGAATCTTCACAGGTGGATAGATCTCAGGAGTTGAAGTGCAATACACAAGAACCATTAATCTACTCGTCATATTTTGTGAGTTATTGCCCTTTGTTGCTTGAGGAAAAAAAGGCCATTGACCTGCTTTTATGAGGTGCATGAATGTTTTACAAACACTTCTATTTTATCATTGAAACCCTATGATGTGAGTTCTCATTTGAATTGTCTTGTTGAGACAATTCCGATGAGTACTCACAAGATAGGATTTGATCAAGGACTAGAGAAGTTTTATTATTTGAAATCCAAAATACCCTCTATCTGTTGCTTCGCCTTTTTTACCCCCCCCCCCCAACCTACGAAGTAGGGGGGGGTATATTGATTTCACCCATTCGGAACATCACTCAGCCATTCCTGTAAACTATAACAGACCTCGGATGTATGTAACGTGGATACGTATGTATCAAAATAGTGCATTTTGTTAGGCGGAAACAGTGTTAGAAAAACTAGCACTGTAGATTTATATCTTTTACAGTCAATAACGGCTGAAAAGTCTTAATTTTTGAGAATGATGAATCATTCTCAAAAATTAAGATTTTTTCAGCCGTTATTTAAGAATCTAAAGATATTTATATGAGGATGCAATGGTTTCACATCAGTGACTTAAACGACGTCAAATGTTTTCACTCACAGTTTCAAGGGATAACGCCATTTAAAGTGACATCATCGAGTTTTTCAAGGTTTTCCCGTAATTTTTAAAAATAGTCTGTCTATGTACAATTGAGGTTGATCGTGAGATTGGCTGAGTGGTGTTCCGAATGGGTTTCACCATGTCTGTCTGTTTGTCCATCCGTCCATCTGTCCATAGACCTTTTTGTTTCCAGACTCTAACTCAAGAACCAAGCCACCTAGAATCATAATACTTCATACAAATACTGCTTATGACCCAAAGAAGTGCCCTATTATTTTGGTTCAGGAAGGTCAAAGGTCAAGGTCACAGTCAGCCTTTGTTCAATTGACAAAGCGCTGGTAAGGGGGGGTATTAGTCCGTTTTGCGACAGATCTAGTTTGCTCTGATCAACACAAGTATGTATTCTCTTGTAGAAACCTGTCAGCAATACTAGTACCACAGGACAGACAAAAGCACAGACAAAGAAGGGCCAGCAGTCTGCTATAGCCAACATGTTTGCCAAGGTGGACAATAAAAAACCATTAGAGAAACAGGAGAAAGATGTAAAACAAGAGGGAGGGAAAAAAGGAGCAGACAAGGTAATAAAATGGGATTAAATTGCTAGTCTTAAGGAAAGAAATAGAATCAGTTGTGACATTTTACTTTAGACATTTACCAGTATAATACATACTAAGTGTTTTGTATGAAAAAAAACTATCTAATGAGGATGGGGAATTGATAATTGTCTAGGCTCTGCCAAGACAATTATCAATGCCAACAACTGAGAAAGATATTTTTTTATACAAAACACTGATTATGTATTATACTTATCTTATAACCTCTATTTGCCTTGTTTTCGACGATGTTTCTAACAGAAATGCAAGTTTCTAAAAATAACTGCAGTATGTTATTCTTTTAAAGATATCCATGTGATGTTGTAAAAAATATCATATAGGATGTATCACAGGGATATTTGTATAGTTATAAGATAAAAGCTAATACCATGTCTAGAGGGGCGGCTCGGTGGTCTAGTAGTAAGACACTGGACTACTAATCCTAAGGTCTGTGGTTTGAATCCTGAATGGGGCAGGAATTTTCAGGGATACTTGTTATCCCCCGCCCAACTAGGAAGTGAACTGGTAAGAAACCCAGAGGTAGCTTCGCGTGTATCAATGCTTTACATTGGGCACTTTAAAGAACCAAGGAGGTCTATTCGTAGAAGGCGTATGAACCCGGATCTCCTTGTTTCTGCTTCTTTCCCTCTCATGGTCCATACCATATATGCCTAGAGCACCGAGGGACCTAAATCCTACAATCACACGCACACACATACCAAGTCTAGAATAGAAATTGTAAGTTGACCTTAGTAAGCTTTATAACTTTACTATTCTTGATGCAGTTGAGATCAGCTTGTGTCAAACACAATCATGTATCAGGGCCAGAGGTTATAAAAGTCTTTTTGTGCTTAACAGATTTTTCACAAAATTAGATATATGTAGGAACATGAAAGAGAATATTGATAGGTTGTTATGAAAAAAAAGAAAAAAAAAATTATATTATTGTTTTGTTCGTACAATTATCGCTCCATACACTCATTAAATTTTGTTCCAAAATAATTCCAGGGTCATTCATCTTGTGAATTTTACGATTTTCTTAACTATAAATGCCTATTAATATTGAGGCACTTTCAATAGTTTTGCACTGACCCCTAAGATTGTCTTTCAGACAGGAAAAGGAGACAAGAAACAAGCTGGAGGAATGATGGGGTTTTTGGCCAAACAAACAGGTTTGCAGTTTTGATCTTTGAGATTTTTATGCCCCCGTATCGAAAGATCGGGGGCATATTGTTTTACCGTTGTCTGTATGTCCGTCTGTCCTTCTGTCTGTCCGTCCGTCTGTCTGTCTGTCTGTCTGTCTGCAAAAGTTAACCAAAAAACTTAACATTGCCAATATCTTCAAGCCTATTCAAGATACAAGGCTCATATTTGGCATGATGATAGATCTCAATGATCCGCATCTGCTGGTACCAAAGTCAAGGTCATGTGACAAGATCAAGGTCATCTGTCAAGGTCAAATAACTCAAAAAGTTAACCAAAAAACTTAACATTGCCAATATCTTCAAGCCTATTCAAGATACAAGGCTAATATTTGGCATGATGATAGATCTCAATGATCTGCATCTGCTGGTACAAAGGTCAAGGTCATGTGACAAGGTCAAGGTCATCTGTCAAGGTCAAACTTGAAAAAATTGCTGTTACGGGGGCATTCGTGTTTCACAAACACATCTTGTTAAATTTTAAAAATTTCTGAATATCGCTTTTCAACAGGATGATTTCAGTTCTAAACCAAATATCTGAATTGTGCTGCCAAGTTGTCTTGATAAAGCTGTAGATAGGACATTTTGAACGCCCACCAATTATATGATATAAAAGAAAAACACTTCTAATCACAGTAATTGTTTATTTAATACTTGAAAGTATTAGATTGTTTATTCTGTTAATAAAATGCATCATTTGAAGACTGACTTCATTTAAATTATAATACATGTAGTTAGTTTGACTGTTTCAACAACTATATTAATTTGCAGATAAAAAGCCAACAAAACAAGAGGAGAAAAAGAAAACCCCTGAGAAGAAAGCGTCTCCAGTGTCCAAAAAGAAAGAGCTGTCACCTGCTGTATCCAAGAAAAATCAGAGAAAAGAGGACTCAGGTATGATATATTAACATAACAACTTTATTTTTTCGGAAGGAACTAAGATTTTAGCTCACCTGAGAACTAAGTGCTCAAGGTAAGCTTTTAGGGTTACTTGATGTCCGTAGTCCGTTGGGCGTTGTCTGTTTTCAACATTAACTTGAGGACACTCTAGAGGCCATATTTTTATCCAAATCAACATGAAAATTGGTCAAAATGATTATTTTGATGAAATCTTGGAAAGTTTGAAATTGGGTTAAGTGAGGTGAAAATTAGGTCATAGGATCAGATCTTTGAAAAATCTTGTGGCCTCTCTAGAGGCCATATTTTTAGCACAATCAACCTGAAAAATTTGTCAGAATAATTATCTCGATGAAATCTAGGAAAAGTTCAAATTTAGGGTAAAAACTAGGTCACAAGGTCAAATCTTAGTAAAACTTTGTGGACACTCTAGAGGCTGTATTTTAGCCAATAAACCTGAAAATTGGTCAGAATGATTGTTTTGATGAAATCTTGGAAAAATTTGAAATTTGGTTAAGTGGGGTCAAAAACTAGGCCATGGGTTCAAATCTTAGAAAAACCTTGTGGAGACTCTAGAGGCCATATTTTTAGCACGATCAACCTAAAAATTGACCAGAATGATTATCTTGATGAAATTTTGGACAAGTACAAAAATGGGTCAAGTGTGGTCAAAAACTAGGTCACTGGGTCAAATCTTAGAAAAAAACTTTGCGGACACTCTAGAGGCTATATTTTAAGCCCAATCAACCTGAAAGTTTGTCAAAATGATCATCATGATGAAATCTTGGACAAGTTTGAAATTGGGTTAAGTGGGGTCAAAAACCAGTTAATAAGGGTCGGATCTGAGAAATACCTTATGGAAAAATTTGAAGTCATATCTTTAGCACAATCAACCTGAAAATTGGTCAGAATTATTGTTTTGATGAAATCTTGGAAAGTTTGAAACTGGATTAAGTGAGGTGAAAACTAGGTCATGGGGTTAAATCTTAGTAAAACTTTGTGGAGACTCTAGAGGCCATATTTTTAGCACAATCAACCTGAAAATTGGTCAGAATGATTATTTTGATGAAATCTCAGAAAAGTTTGAAATTGGGTTAAGTGGAGTCAAAAACTAGGTCACAGGGTCAAATCTTGAAAAAACCTTATGGTACTCTAGAGGCTGCCCTAGAGGCCATATTTTAAGCACAATCAACTTAAAACTTGGTCAGAATGATTCTCAAATTATCAAACTGTACCCCTCTTTTATCAGTGCCCCTACTGACAATGTACAGTTAATCTTTGCTCGAGGGACCATGTCTATTAAGCGACCATTTTTATTAAACGACCGTCTTCAAAATCTCCTCCTTAAATCAAAATATCTTAAAACATAGAAATTGTTAGTCTTCAAATTATTAAAAACGAATCCTATTTTGTTAAAAATCATGAGAATCCTCTCAGTGAGACGATTCTATTGACTTGTAACAGCATAGGATTGTTGAGAATTTTGCAATAAAATGCATATTCAATAAAAGGATATTTCTTTTTGATAACAAAACGTGAATTAAGCGGTCATTAATGATCTCCTTTTTGTGGTCCTGTTGATGGTCGCTTAAAACAAGTTTAACTGTATATGTGTTTATGTTTACAGACGATGAAGATATATTTCGCAGTAAGAAAAGAAGGCGTACCCAGCCAGACATATTTGAGAGTAGTAGTGACGGAGAGGGTAAGTGTCGTCTGTGGTTATTTGTTTGTACGGTGTTTCAGTCTACTTTCAACAATCTTGAGATATATAACACACAGTAAGAAGGTAAGACATTCTCAACCGGATATATTGGACACATCTCATATTTCTGTGTTTAGCTCACCTGAGCACAACATGCTCAAGGGGAGCTTTTAAGATCACCTTGATTCCCTTGTGTGTCATCCTTGGAGTGTTGTCAATAATCTTAAAAACTTCTTTTTCTCCTGAATCACTGGACCAATTTCAATGAAACTTTGCAAAAATGTTCCTTGAGCGACCCTCTTGGAAAATTGATCACAAAATTCTGATTGGCCCTTAAAAAAGGGTGTGTTATTTTTATGCCCCCGTATTGTTTTACTCATGTCCATCTGTCTGTCTGTCCGTCCGTCTGTCCAAAAACTTAACCCGAAAACTTAACCTTTGCCTTTTCTCCAAAAGTATTTGACATACAAAGCTGTACACCAAAGTCAAGGTCATGTGACAAGGTCAAGGTCATGTGACAAGGTCAAGGTCATCTGTCAAGGTCAAACTGAAAAAAAATGCTGTTCCGGGGGCATTTGTGTTCCACAAACACATCTTGTTTCACTTTGAAATCTTTGAACAACTTCTCCCCCTGAACCACATAGCAATTTCATCGAAACTTTACCAGAATGTTCCTTGGGTGACTCTTTTCAAGAATTGTTGGCAAAATTTTAATTGGCCCATGAATATGTGTATGGCAGGGCTGGGCTTATTTTGAGCCCAATTTTTTTTTTAACAACACCTCCTGAACCACTGGGTTGATTTCAATGAAACTTTACGAGATTTTTCCTTGGGTGACCCTATTCTTAAATTATTCATGAAATTATTGAGCCCGAAATTTGTGAATGACAAATTTCCTCCTGAACCATTGAGCAGACTTCATAAGAATGTTCCTTTGATGACCCTCTTCAAAAATAATTCTCAAAATTTTGATTGGTCCATAAAAATAGGCATGGCTTGGTGGTGCTTATTTTAAGTCTCCTCAGTAATGAATGGGTGGGAAATAATACTTGTATCTCCTCTTCAACAATTAGTAAAATGTGAATGAAGCTTTGCCAGAAAGTTACTTGGATGAGATCCACTGGACAAATAAAATTCAGGTTAGTGGACCATTCTGGCCTTCTTTTTAGCTCACCTGAGCACAAAGTGCTCAAGGTGAGCTATTGTGATCGTAGAATGTCCGTCTTCAGTCGTGCGACGTGCGTCGTGCGACGTGCGTCGTGCGTCGTCCACAATTTCTTTAAACATCTTCTTCACCTAAACCAGTGGGCCAATCTTGATGAAACTTGGCAAGGATGTTCCTTGGGTCAAGCTCTACCAAAGTTGTTCAAATAAATGAAATCCACCCTTAACTTTCCCTTTACCCTTAACAAAAAGGGTGAAAATATGAAAATCTTTAAAAATCTTCTTCTCTGAAATCAGATGGCAGACAGCTTTCATATTTGGTATGTAGCATCATCTAGTGGACCTCTACCAAGTTTGTTCATATCAAGGCCCTAGGATCATATTTGGGCTCTACCCAGGCCAAACCCTTTTTACATAGAATCAAAAAGCAAAAATCTTTCAAAATCTTCTTCTCTGAAACCAGAGGGCAGACAGCTTTCATATTTGGTATGTAGCATCACCCAGTGGGCCTCTACAAAGTTTGTTCATATCAAGACCTTTGGGTCATATTTGGGCTTTGCAAGGGTGCATCCCTTTATCTCTTATGAGCACTAAGGGTAAAAAAGTGAAAATCTTCAAAAATCTTCTTCTATGAAATCAGAAGGCAGACAGCTTCCATATTTGGTATGTAGCATCATCTAGTGGACCACTACCAAGTTTGTTCATATTAAGACCCTAGGATCATATTTCGGCACCCACCCGGGCGCAACCCTTTTTACATAGAATCAAAGAGCGAAAATCTTTTAAAATCTTCTTTAATCAAAACCAGAGGACACAGTGCTTTCATTTTTGGTATGTAGCATGTGTAGCATGTGTAGCCCCTACCAAGTTTGTTCATATCAAGACCCTTGGTTCATATTTGGGCTCGACCCGGGCGCATCCCTTTTAGCTCATCTGAGCACGATGAGTGAAAATGGGAAAACCTTCAAAAATCATCTTCTCTAAAACCAGAAGGCAGACAGCTTTCATAATTAGAATGTAGCATCATCTAGTGGACCTTTTCCAAGTTTGTTCATATCAAGACCCTGGGGTCACTTTTGGGGTCCACCCGGATGCATCCCTTTTTACATAGAATCAAAGAGCAAAAAGGCATATCTGTCTTGCTCTTCGCTGAAAACGTTCCATGGTATTGATCTTAGGCAATTATCTTTTTGACATCTGTCTATCTAATTAATGAGATGTCCCAGGGGTCATAGAGACTCAGGTGAGCGATCTAGGACCATCTTGGTCCTCTTGTTTATTTAATTTAAATGCCATGCTATGAATGCTGTTTAAAATCAATTTAAATTTGAAATTATGATTATGAACCTATATCTAGGGGGTTCATGGATAAAGTACAAATACTGGTAATGATATTTAAACCCAATCATCCCTGTTCCCAATTCTCTAGAAGTAAATAAAAGGGTTAGTGCAAAATCATTTTTAAGCACAAATTCATATCCTTCTTTATTGCTTTTCTGCAGATTAATTAGAAATAATGGTAGATTATCACTTGATAATTTCACTACCAAATCCAGTGAAATTACATGTAACAAAAATTATGATATGACCTATGTCGTGAAAGTGAAATAAACCCGTTGAATATTTTTTATATTACATGAGTGGTATTACACAAGTGGATTAACTATACAAATGATCTAATTACATTTATTTACATTATATTTTTTTTTTGTGAACATGAAGTCATAACCATTTGCTGGCGTCCTTTCGCAACCAGCATTATATGTTTTGCCTAATAATTTGAATCCATAAATTTTTTGGACGATTTGTTGCAAAAGTTTAGCTCATATTATAAATAGAATATCAAATTCGTGGTCATAAAATACTGAATTTATTAAACTCATCATCTGAAACAGATAAAAACTCGTCTCAGCCTCGTTTTTATCCATTTAAAGATGACTCACTTTATAAATTCGGTATTCAATGACCACTCATTTCATATCCTCCTAATCTCTCCCAGGAATGGATGAAGAGCCAGAACCAGAAAATCCAGTCCCAGAAAAGGAGAAGAGCCCGGAACCAGTGGAAGAAATGGAAGAGGAAGTAGAGGAACCAGCACCTAAGAAACCTTCTCCAGCTAAAGAGTCAGAAACAAGGGAGACAAATAAGACGTCTGCTCAGAAAAGGAGAGTGAGAAAAAGAAAGCTTGTTCCTAAAACCTATCAGGATAAAGATGGTTTTATAGGTAAATTCTACTTTATATATAAATTGCCAAAATGGCATCTAAATTGAAACAGATTTTCAATGACATTAAATAGTGGACCCGTCATAGTTCCGTAACCTTTTGGAAGTTACTTTAACAGTCTTAACCGTGGTTTCCTTATGATTTTCATTGGGAAACCTTGGTTTTCTAATGATTTTCATTTGGAAACCTTGGTCAACATTATGAAAATTCAAGCGTCCCGAAATGTTGCGGAACTATTACGGGTCAACTGTCTTAAAGCTAATTATGCCCCTGCAAAAGATAGATCAGGACATGTTGCCTTTGTATTTTTGTGTGACAGTCCCAAATTAAGCCTGCAAATTAAATACATGTAAGTTCCAATCAAGTGAAAATTCAAAAGAGCTTATATAGTTATGTTTGGTATCAAGGTACATCTTGTTAGTATACTTCTATTATAGTCATGGTTGTCTGGCAAGGCCAAAATTATGCAAGATAGGACTTTTTTAAAAAAAAAAAAGAAAACCTTTGATTTTAAGGCTATATTATTGTTCAAATATGCCTGTATTTCTGTCAAAAATTAAATCTGTGTTATATGCCAACTAAGCATTTTCTACAATTTCAAAACTTTTTGTGATTTCATATTTGGTATGAATTAACTTCTGAAAAATGTATGTTTGAAGATGAAACTTTTAATATTTATCCTGAAAGCTCAACATTTAAACAATATACTCTTGGTGGCCTAGCAGTAAAGGCTCTCTTCTTGAGACCTGGGGGTTGCTGGTTGGAGCCCCACTGTTGACTGGTGTGTTTACGGCCAAAATGCCTAAAGCTAGCCCCAGTTCACCCAACTGTTAAATTGCAATGGTTTCAAACAAGTTTAAAGCATTGACTAGATCAAAATTGTTTAACGAGGTCTAACTTAAAAATTGGTTAAGTTTTGTATAAAGATTGACAGACAGACAGATAAATCAATAAGGGTAAAACAATATGCCCAAAATATTATGATATAGGGGCATAAAAACAACCTTTTCTTGATTTTATTTTCATTTAGTGTTAAAATACATGAAAGAATGTGTGACCCATCATGCACAATTAATATTTGAAAAAGAGATTGGTTCTAGTTCAGGCCAACCAGATATCAGATTTGAAAAACTCTTTCACAAGATGGCACATTGATTATTCTAGATTCAGAAAGTTAGTGAAGTGAAAAAAGTTTCTACCCCAGTCAGTCTGCGCATTCCGCTCAGTCTGACAAGGGTCAAAACTTTACGCACTACCCAGATGGTCCCTTTTTATGTGACGGGTCACATATGTCACAATGTCATGAAATTGAACATTTTGACTGTTAGCTGTCGATATTGAATTGTCAAATTTTTCATTTTCAGTGACAGAGAAGGTCTGGGAGAGTGACTCTACAGATGCCTCGGAGGCTGAGGAACCAGTAAAGAAACCAACTCCAAAACAGGCTAGTCCAGATAAGGTATCTCTTTGTTTTTTTAGCGGCCGTCATAGCACAGTTGGTCGCGTGTCAGACTGTCTATCTAGAGCTCCTGGGTTTGATTCCAGGCGGTGGCACTGATCTTTTTTATATGTCTCTCACCAATGGGTTGATAATCATTAGACCTTTGTGAGATAGCAGCTGCAGGCTAGGAAAGGATGTAATGGTAGTACTGGTTTGAGAAATACCAGGAATCTGTTGTTAGGTGCTCCAGCCACCACGTTATGACTGAAATAATGTTTAATGTGGAGTAAAACTACATTCAAACAAAACAAAACAAATCTCTTTGGTTAAGTAGCTCTGCTGTTTTCTAAGAAAATCTGAGGTAAAATGATCACCTTAGTGTTGTTTGCGTTGGTTGTTTTTGGTCAGTAGGCAAAGTACACATGACTTTTACAGGGATAATTCTGGCTCAATATAACATGGGCAAAAATATCTCATGACTTTGAGCTGAATCTAATGATAAAATTAAAACTTTTGATGGGGAAATTTAATAATTCAATGGCTCGGTGCAAAACAGTTGTAACTGCCTATATAATTATAGGCAGTTACATCTGTTTTGTGCTGAGACAACAAATGTCTTCACCAGGATAAATTTTGCTTGGCTTTACAAAGAAAATCTAGGTACATGTATTATGTTCACCTTAGAGTCAATTGGGTAGTCCAAGTAGTCAGCTCACTTGACTTTTGCAGGGATAATTCTGGCTCAGAATAACATGTCCAAAAATATCTCATTGAGCTGACCTAAAAATTGTTGAAAGCGACATAAAACTTCATTATACCCCCCACCTACGAAGTAGAGGGGGGTATATTGGTTTCACCATGTCTGTCTGTCTGTCCGTCCGTCCATCCGTCCGTCCGTCCGTAGACCTTTTCGTTTCCGGACTCTAACTCAAGAACCAAATGACCTACAATCATCAAACTTTATACAAATGTTCCTTATGACCCAAGGAAGTGCCCTATTGTTTTTGGGTCATGTAGGTCAAAGGTCAAGGTCACAGTCAGCCTTTGTTCAATTTTTGTTTCCGGACTCTAACTCAAGAACCAAGTGGCCTACAATCATGAAACTTTATACAAATATTCCTTATGACCCAAGGAAGTGCCCTATTTTTTTTAAGTTACATAGGTCAAAGGTCAAGGTCTCAGTAAATTTTTGTTCAATTTTCGTTTCCGGTCTCTAACTCGAGAACCAAGTGACCTATAGGCATGAAACATTATGCAAATGTTGCTTATGATCCAAGGAAGTGCCCTATTATTTTTGGGTCATATAGGTCAAAGGTCAAGGTCACAGTCAATTTTTGTTCAATTTTCATTTCTGGACTCTTAACTCAAAAACAAGCGACCTAGAATCATGAAACTTCAGGCAAAATATGACCTCAATATTAGTTACAAACACATCATGCACTAATAGCACTTGCATTCTGACAAAGCGCTTGTGGGGGGTATTAGTCCGCTTTGCGACAGTTCTAGTTAAATCAATCAATCAATTTATACATATACTTTTTTTTAGTCCCCTACCGGTGTTCACACCGGAGGGGACTATAGGTTTGCCCTCCATCTTTCCGTCCGTCTGTCCGTCTGTCCGTCCGTCTGTCCGCTCAAATCTTGATCCCGCGATAACTTAATAACTAAGCAAGCGTTTTTGATGAAAGTTGGTATATGACTAGATGGCAATGTGTAGATTATGCACATCATTTTATTTTTGTTTTTCGACTTAAATTGAGGTTGCTATGGTTACAGAAATAGTGAAAATATGGCCAAAAATGGGATCCTGCGATAAGATAATAACTAAGCAAGCTAGTTTGATGAGACTTGGTATATGACTATATGGCAATGTGTTGATTATGCACATCATTTTATTTTTGTTTTTAGACTAAAATTGTTGTTGCTATGGTTACGGAAATAGTGAAAATATGGCAAAAAATATTGGATCCTGCAATAAGTTAATAATTAAGCAAGCTAATTTGATGAGACTTGGTATATGACTAGATGGCAATGTGTAGATTATGCACATCATTTTATCTTTGTTCTTTGACAAAAAGAGCGGTTGCTATGGTAACGGAAATAGTGAAAATATGGCAAAAAATGGATCCTGCAATAACTTAATAACTAAGCAAGCTAACTTGATGAAACCTGTTTTAAAATGTAAAAAAATTTATAAGCCATGTTAGTCAGGGTGGTGATGCAGCAGTATTAATCACCTCCAGTGAAAGTTCTTATTTCTTACCAACAAGACTGAAGAAAAACATCTTGGATCAGACAAGGTAACTGTTATTGATACTATTTCTTGCATCTGTCTATTGCTTGCATGAATTGTATAGTGGGCACAGCAGAGACAACAACTCATGTAAGTCTTGTTTAACCCTTTGTTTAAGACCTGGTTTTGACGTCCCTGACAGAATTGGCGTGGGAAAACATTGAGACAAACAAAGCCGGTAGGGGACTTATGTCCATGTCCAACATGGCTCTTGTTTAATATGACCCGATTTTTTGCAAAAAATTGTCTAAATTCTTGAATTCAGCATTACAATTTTCCGCGAAACTTATAACGCTGTTTAAAACTTATGTCAAAATATGTACATTATGATGTCATTTTTGCAGTTACAAAATAGAATTGCTTTTTGTTCTGAGCTCATTTGCATAGTTATTCCACTCATGTAATAACACTAATGTAATATCAAAAATATTCAACAGAATTATTTCATTGCTGCGACGTAGGTCATATTATTATGAACAGATCTGGCAACCTTCTCAGAGTGTCATCCCT
This sequence comes from Fragum whitleyi, assembly GCA_948146395.1. NCBI lineage: Eukaryota > Metazoa > Mollusca > Bivalvia > Cardiida > Cardiidae > Fragum > Fragum whitleyi. The sequence continues at coordinate 19,775,522 of OX411557.1, forward strand.
TACACCAAGGGCAATAGTTTTTAGCACACCAGAGCACATTGTGCTGAAGGTGAGCTTCTGTGATCATTGAATGTCTGTTGTGCATCGTCTTTAGTCTGTCGTCCTGCGTCAACAATTTTAGTGTTTACACTCTAGAGGCCACAAATATTACACAATCTTTATGAAACTTGGTCAGAATGTTGGCCAGGTCACAAGGATGAGCCCTATTGGAAATTGGATGGATCCATGTCATATCAAGGGAAAAGGGGGCCTTAAAGAAAATTTTCTTGCTAACACTTTAGAGGCCACAAATATTGCCCAATCTTCATGAAACTTGGTCAGATTGTTGGCAAGGTCACAAGGATGAACCCTACTGAAAATGGGAAGGATCCATGCCATATCGAGGGAAAAGGGGCCTTAAAGAAAATTTTCTTTGTTACACTCTAGAGGCCACAAATGTTGCCCAATCTTCATCAAACTTTATCAGGATGTTTGCCAGGTCACCAGGATGAGTATGGCTCAATCTTAATGAAACTTGGTCAGAATGTTAGCCAGGTCACTAGGATGAACCCTATTGAAAATGGAAAGGACCCATGCCATATCAAGGGAAAAAGGGCCTTAATGCCAATGTTCTTGTTTACACTCTAGAGGCAACAAATATGGCCCAATCTTCATGAAACTTGGGCAGAATGTTGGCTAGGTCACAAGGATGAACCCTATTGAAAATGGGAAGGATCCATGCCATATCATGGCAAGGGGGACCTTAATGACAATTTTCTTGTTCACACTCTAGAGGCCACAAATATGGCCCAATCTCCAAGGAACATATTCAGAATTTTGGCTAGTTCTCAAGGATGAACCCTTATGAAAATGGGAAGGATACATGTCTTATCATGGGGAAAGAAGCCAGACATTTTATGTTTACACTCTAGTCTCTAGAGGCCACAAATTTGGTTCAATAGTCATGAAACATGGGCAGAATATTGGCCTAAGGTCACATGAAACTGGTTTAGAAAAGGCTAGAAACTTATGCAGGGATCATAGGAATAGAAATATGTCATTCTTTGAATAATCTTATGGTCATTTAATGATCTTTAAAGCATTTAGTTTTGCTAAGGGAGGACTCAAAGAGACAAAGGTGAGCGATATAGGACCATCATGGTCCTCTTGTTTGCTGTAACATGAAACAGTAATAACTTACTGTTTTATTACCTGATCAATATTTTGTAAATATATGTCTCGTTCAAAAGTATGTTAGAAAAAGGGCATAGAGGGAAGAAAGAATGGGCAATACACATTTATATGGGAAATCAGGTAAAAATGTTGAATTTGTATTTTTGTATTTCAGGGAAAGAAAGGGTCACCTAAGAAGAAAGTTTCTCCAGGCAAAAAGGGCCAGCCAGTATCAGGGAAACAGACCTCTTTAATGTCGTTCTTCAAAAAATCTTGACTGGACTGACACCTTAATAAGTTATAATCAATGAATTAATAAACTGATCTTCAAAAAAGAGAGACTTAACCAATCTTCTCACATTTTTAGCTCACCTGAGCACGAAGTGCTCAAGGTGAGCTATTGTGGTTAGGTGGACGTCCGTCGTGCGTCGTCTGTCGTCAACATTTGCCTTGTATGCACTCTAGAGGCCACATTTTAGGCCCGATCAACCTTAAATTTGGTCAGAATGATTGTCCTGATAAAATCTTGGATGAGTTCGAAATTGGGTCAACTGGGGTCAAAAACTAGGTCAAGGGGTCAAATCTTAGAAAAACCTTGTATGCACTCTAGAGGCCACATTTTAGGCCCTATCAACCTGAAATTTGGTCAGAATGGTTGTCTTGATAAAATCTTGGACGAGTTTGAAATTGGGTCAACTGGGGTCAAAAACTAGGTCAAGGGGTCAAATCTTAGAAAAACCTTGTATGCACTCCAGAGGCCACATTTTTGGCCCCATTAACCTGAAATTTGGTCAGAATGATTGTCTTGATGAAATCTTGAACAAGTTCGAAATTGGGTCAACTGGGGTCAAAAACTAGGTCAAGGGGTCAAATCTTAGAAAAACCTTGTATACACTCTAGAGGCCACAATTTTTGGCCCTATCAACCTGAAATTTGGTCAGAATAATTGTCTTGATTAAATCTCGGATGAGATCGAAATTGGGTCAACTGGGGTCAAAAACTAGGTCACGGGGTCAAATCTTAGAAAAACCTTGTATGCACTCTAGAGGCCACATTTTTTGCCCAATCAAACTGGAATTTGGTCAGAATGATTGTCTTAATAAAATCTCGGACGGGTTCGAAATTGGGTCAACTGGGGTCAAAAACTAGGTCACAAGGTCAAATCTTAGAAAAACCTTATATGCGCTCTAGAGACCACATTTCAGGCCTGATCAACCTGAAATTTGGTCAGAATGATTGTCTTGATAAAATCTTGAACAAGTTCGAAATTGGGTCAACTGGGGTCAAAAACTAGGTCACGGGGTCAAATCATAGAAAAACCTTGTATGCACTCTAGAGGCCACATTTTTGGCCCGATCAACCTGAAATTTGGTCAGAATGATTGTCTTGATTAAATCTCGGACGAGTTCGAAATTGGGTCAACTGGGGTAAAAAAACTAGGTCAAGGGGTCAGATCTTAGAAAAACCTTGTATGCACTCTAGAGGCCACATTTTTGGCCCAATCAACCTGAAAATTGGTCAGAATGATTGTCATGATGAAATCTCGGACAAGTTCAAAATTGGGTCAACTGGGGTCAAAAACTAGGTCATGGGGTCAAATATAAGAAAAACCTTGTATAGGCCACATTTCAGGCCCAATCAACCTAAAAATTGGTCAGAATGATTGTCATGATGAAATCTCGGACATGTTCGAAATTTGGTCAACTGGGGTCAAAAACTAGGTCACGGGGTCAAATCTTAGAAAAACCTTGTATGCACTCTGGAGGCCACATTTTTGGCCCGATCAACCTGAAATTTGGTCAGAATGATCGTCTTGATAAAATCTTGGATGAGTTCGAAGTTGGGTCAACTGGGGTCAAAAACTAGGTCAAGGGGTCAAATCTTAGAAAAACCTTGTATGCACTCTAGAGGTCACATTTTTGGCCCAATCAACCTGAAATTTGGTCAGAATAATTGTCTAAATAAAATCTTGAACAAGTTCAAAATTGGGTCAACTGGGGCCACAAACTAGGTCATGGGGTCAAATATAATAAAAACCTTGTAGAGGCCACATTTTCAGCCGGATCAACCTGAAATTTGGTCAGAATGATTGTCATGATGAAATCTCGGACATGTTCGAAATTTGGTCAACTGGGGTCAAAAACTAGGTCACGGGGTCAAATCTTAGAACAACTTTGTATACACGCTAGAGGCCACATTTTTTGCCTGATCAACCTGAAACTTTGTCCGAATAATTGTCTTGTTGAAATCTTGGATGAGGTCAAAATTGAGTCAACTGGGGTCAAATACTAGATCACTGGGTCAAATCCTAGAAAAACCTTATATTAAGGCTAGAGGCCACATTTTTTGCAAGAGCATCTTGAAATTCGGCAAAATTGATTGAATTGATGCAATTTGGGATGACTTTGAAATTGGGTCAACTGGGGCCACAAACTAGGTCATGGGGTCAAATATAAGAAAAACCTTGTAAAGGCCACATTTTCGGCCAGATCAACCTGAAATTTGGTCAGAATGATTGTCATGATGAAATCTCGAACATGTTCGAAATTGGGTCAACTGAGGTCAAAAACTAGGTCACTGGGTCAATCATAGAAAAAACTTGTAAGTTGACCTGAAAATTGTAAAAAAGGCTTCTCAATGTTTATAGAAGCAGCAGCATTATTTAGCTAAGTTACATTTAATCATCATTCTCTTTCTAAACCTGCTTTTGAAAATTTAAGAAAGTTCATTCAGGTGAGCGATTTAGGGCCACTATGGCCCTCTTGTTTATACCCCCCCCCACACACACCTACTAAGTAGAGGGGGGTATATTAGTTTTGACTAGTCTGTCTTTTGTGTTTGTTCATTTGTCTTCCCCATCCTCCTGAAGTGCCCTATTGTTTTGGGGTCGTGTGGGTCCTCAGTCAAGGTTACAATTGAATTTTGTCAAAAAATCGGACATGAACAAAAAGCTGGGGTTGGGGGGGGGGGGGGGGAGCGGGTATTCAAGCAACCTTGGTTAACACTGTTTATGACTTCTGAAACATAGCTGAACAAAAAACAAGTCCTCTACCTTAATCCATTCTTCTAGATCTTTATCACTATAAAAAGCCTAAAATGAGATGTTATTACAAAATTAACTGATTGTAATTGTTCTTATCATAAGAAATTTATATTTTCTTATTCATCAGAAAAGCATACATTTCTGATGTATTTTTCATGGCAGACTTTAAGAAATTGGTATTAATAAAAAAAGATGGGCTTCTAATGATGTCGCAATCATGATGGCGAGTTTCAATGTAAAATATGCTTTTGATTGACGTTGTCTCGTTTTGTTAGCTAACCTGAGCACAAGGTGCTCAAGGTGAGCTATTGTGATCGTACAAAAAATGTCCATCGTCCATCGTGTGTCATCCACAATTTCTTTAAACATCTTCTTCTCCTAAACCATTGGGTCAATCTTGATGAAACTTGGCAGGGATGTTCCTTGGGTCAAACTCTACCAAAATTGTTCAAATAAATGAAATCCACCCTTAACTTTCCCTTTACCCTTTCAAAAAGGGTGAAAATATGAAAATCTTCAAAAATCTTCTTCTCTGAAACCAGAAGGCAGACAGCTTTCATTTTTGGTATGTAGCATCATCTAGTGGGCCTCTACCAACTTTGTTCATATCAAGACCCTGGGGTTATATTTGGGTTCCATCCTGGCGCAACCCTTTCTACATATACTCAAAGAGCGGAAATCTTTAAATATCTTCTTCTCAGAAACCAGAAGGCAGACAGCTTTCATATTTGGTATGTAGCATCACCTAGTGGGCCTCTACTTAGTTTGTTCTTATTAAGACCCTAAGATCATATTTGGGCTTTCCCCGGGCGCATCCCTTTTCGCTCTTCTGAGCACTATGGGTAAAAAAATTATAATTTTCAAAAAATCTTCTTCTCTGAAACAGAAGGCAGACAGCTTTCATATTTTTAGCTCACCTGAGCACAAAGTGCTCAAGGTGAGCTATTGGGATCGTAGAATGTCCGTCGTCAGTCGTGCGTCGTCCGTCGTGCGTCGTCCACAATTTCTTTAAACATCTTCTCCTCCTAAACCAGTGGGCCAATCTTGATGAAACTTGGCAGAGATGTTCCTTGGGTCAAGCTCTACCAAAGTTGTTCAAATAAATGAAATCCACCCTTAACTTTCCCTTTACCCTTAACAAAAAGGGTGAAAATATGAAAATCTTTAAAAATTTTCTTCTCTGAAACCAGAAAGCAGACAGCTTTCATATTTGGTATGTAGCATCATCTAGTGGACCTCTACCAAGTTTGTTCATATCAAGACCCTGGGGTCATATTTGGGCTTAGCCCGGGCCCAACCCTTTTTACATAGAATCGAAGAGAGAAAATCTTTAAAAATCTTCTTCTCTGAAACCAGATGGCAGACAGCTTTGATATTTGGTGTGTAGCATCACCTAGTGGGCCTCTACCAAGTTTGTTCATATCAAGACCCTTGGGTCATATTTGGGCTTTGCACGGGTGCATCCCTTTATCCCTTAAGAGCACGAAAGGTAAAAACGAAAATCTTCAAAAATCTTCTTCTATGAAACCATATGGCAGACAGCTTTCATATTTGGTATGTAGCATCATCTAGTGGACCTCTACCAAGTTTGTTCATATCAAGACCCGAGGATCATATTTGGGCTCCACCCGGGCGCAACCCTTTTTACATAGAATCAAAGAGCAAAAATATTTTAAAATCTTCTTTAATCGAAACCAGAGGACACACTGCCTTCATTTTTGGTATGTAGCATCTAGTGGGCCCCTACCAAGTTTGTTCATATTAAGACCCTTGGGTCATATTTGGGCTCCAACTGAGCGCATCCCTTTCAGCTCATCTTAGCTCGATGGGTGATAATAGGAAAACCTTCAAAAATCTTCTTCTTTGAAACCAGAAGGCAGACAGCTTTCATATTTAGTATGTAGCATCACCTAATGGACCTCTTTCAAGTTTGTTCATATCAAGACCCTGGGGTCACATTTGGAATCCACCCGGGTGCATCCCTTTTTACATAGAATCAAAGAGCAAAAAGGCATATCTGTCTTGCTCTTTGCTGAAAACGTTCCATGATCTTAGGCAATCATCTTCTTTTTGACATCTGCCTATCTAATTAATGTGATGTCCCATGGGTCAAATAGACTCAGGTGAGCGATCTAGGACCATCTTGGTCCTCTTGTTTATGTAGCATCATCTAATGGACCTCTACCAAGTTTATTCATATCAAGACCCTAAGATCATATTAGGGCTCCACCCGGGCGCAACACTTTTTACATAGAATCAAAGAGCGACAATCTTTAAAAATCTTCTTTTCGGAAACCAGAGGGCTCACAGCTTTCATATTTGGTATGTAGCATCATCTGTTGGGTCCCTACCAAGTTTCTTCATATCAAGACCCTGGGGTCATACTTGGGCTCATCCCGGGCGCATCCCTTTTAGCTCATCTGAGCATGATGGGTGAAAATAGGAAAACATTCAAAAATCTTCTTCTTTACATAGAATCAAAAAGCGAAAAGGCATATCTGTCTTGCTCTTGGCTGAAAACATTCCATGGTATTGATCTTATGTAGAAATGATCTCCTTTTTGACATTTGCCTAAGTGATATAATTAATGTGATGTCCCAGGGGTCAAAGAGACGCAGGTGAGCGATCTAGGACCATCATGGTCCTCTTGTTGAATTTTATTTACAGACATAGTGCATTGTTGGTCTCTTGGCATTTTCCGCCATTTTTGAGAATTGATAAACCTCATGACTAAAGCAGAAGCCGCAGATGCAAATTTTAGCTTGTCCACTAAGTTTATTTATTTGCTATAATACCCGCCTAATTTGGAAGTATGTTGGTATCACCTCCTTATCTTCCTCTGTCCACCTGGGCGCCTAATTTCTTGTGAATGCAGCTCCTCCCACGTCTTTGTATAGATTGGCATGAAATTTTCAGAGAATCTCCCCGATGTACTATCACAATAGCGGATCTAGAATTTCTGTGAAGGGGGTTCGAGTATACAAATTTCTACAGGCTTTTAAGGGACACAGATTTACTGGTTTGTGACTCACAAATAAGTAGTCAGGACTCTAAAAGTTATCTGATCTGGAGATCATCTCCAGAAAAGAATTGGTGACTGTATTAAATATTTATGGACCCACTGGAATTCAACTTCAGAAAAGAATTGAAGACTGTTTAAAACAGTCTGCAGTCCTTTTCCGAGGTTGATCCCCGAAAAGTTCATGTCTATCCAAAACCTTGTGTAGGTAATCCAGAGAACATTTCCAATTTTGCGCAAAACGAAATAGACTACATTTAAAGCAGGGACTCTAAAAACTTAAAATGACCATTGTGAACATGTTTACTAAATCCTATGGACCAAGGGCCTGTTACATCTTACGATCATTTTTTGCGTAAGACAAAAATTAATGTTACTTCTACAGTAGTAACTAAATATGGAATACTGCTATTCATCTCCTCAATGGAATCGTCTTCTAAAGACGATTTCAATGAGTTACTGCAAGACAGAATCTAACAATGAATGAAAAAACCAGCTACCATTTGTGATTTTGACTTACGATTGATTTTTTCGTTAGACGTTTAGTAAAACAGGCCCCCGGAGTTCGATTTCCTTCTACTACCCAATTTGCTAGAATTTCTCCTTGACAATGAAAAAAGACAAAGGGGATTAGTTTGACCCCCCCCCCCCCGAAACCCTTCTTGATTCGTCTTTGGAGTATATTTCGACTATGGCACTCCTGCTGTTTTATATCCACCCTCGTATATTTAAGTTCAAAAATGACGTTTGAATTCCTTATGTTCGCCATGCCATGAGTCAAAGGTCGTGACCAGTGATCACTTATTGATTAACTTTTTGATGCCCTTTTAATTCACAAGGAAAGTGATCAACAAACGTACCTTTATAAAAACTGATGTCCTTTTATTTCACAATGAATTGCATGCCAAAAATATAAATAATTTCTCAACTTTTTTTTTATACCACACTCATTTTTTTTTACAACAATATGAATGGAAGATTATTACTTATCAGTAAAGAAGAAAAGATAACTGCATCTAACCCTGCAAGAAGTCGGCATACAAATCAGTCTAGTATCAATACATTTCTCGCACCCCAGGTTCCCCCTTTTTTCGGAACAGCTGACGGGGGTCGACACTTACATTGAGATCCAGCAGGGTATTCCTTACTCGTATTCGTGAGGATAATCGGGAATCTGGGGCCTGTTTTACTAAGCTTCTTAAAAAAAAATAATCGTAAGTCTTAATCAGAAATTGTACCTGTTGTTTGCATTCATCGTTAGATCCTGCCTTGCAGTATCTCACCAGAATCGTCTTTAGAAGACGATTCCAACGCAATGATGCATGGTAGAATTCAATATTTAGTTACTCCTTGAAGCAATTTTAATTTTTAGCTCCAAGGGCCTGAGGCCACTGGGGCTATTGTCATGGCGTTGTGTCCGTCCGTCCGTCCGTGTGTCCAGTCGTGAACTATTTCTTTAAAATTCTTCTCCTCAGAAACTACTGGATAAATTTTTACCAAACTTCACAGGAATGATCCTTGGGTGACCCTCTTTCAAAGTTGTTCAAGAAATTTTGATCAAATGAAAAACATGGATTTAATGGGCATGGCTAATTTCCAAATATGGTAAAAAGTGAATTTTCTCAGATTCTAATTGATGGATACCAATTAAATTTTACATGAATGATCCTTGGGTGACCCTTTATCAGTCAAATGAAAAATTGTTATTAAGTGGAAACTTTGAAAATCATTTTCTTAGACTATTACCGATGGATTTCATCAAAATTTTACTGGAATGATACTTGGGTTACCCTTTATCAGTCTACCAAAAGTTATTGTGATCGGATGAAATATATGTACTTTATGGACCGAGGTCATTTCTCTATATGTTAAATAGTGGAAACTTTGAAAATCATTTTCTCAGAACGTAACATGGATATCAATCAAACTTCATTGGTAGTATCCTTGGGTGACCAATTATCATTCAGCCAAAGATTATTAGGATTGGATAAAAAATATGTCTTTTATGTGCGTAAGTCATTTCTCTATATGTTATATAGTGGAAACTTTGAAAAACATTTTTCTCAGAATTTAATTAATGGATATCAATCAAGTTTCACTAGAATGATCCATTAGTGACCCTTTATCAATTTACAAAAAATTAGTGTGATCAGATGAAAAATATATATTTATGGGCCGAAGTCATTTCTCTATATGTTATATAGTCGAAAATCATTTTCAACATCAGTTGAACCCAAAATATCTAAAAATCTTCTCAAAACTTCGATTTGCTATTACAAGAATTTCAAGCTTTCTGAAGTGACTCAAGCCATTCATGGCTTTCTGATGTTTAGTAAAACAGGAACCTGGTCCTTCTTTCATTCACACAGACAGAGTTTTAAAGTAATAGCGATGAAAAACAAAGATTAAGGATATACATGTATTTCAACATCTTTGCAAGCCAAGGGAGCTAACTCTACTATTTTCCTTTCAAACGTAAGACGTTTAGTAAAACGGGGCCCAGGAGTTCGAATTCCTTCTATTACCCCATTGGGTAGAATTTCTCCTTGACAATGAAAAAAGCCAAAGAGGATTAGGTTGAACTATTGACTATGGCACTCCTGCTGTTTTATGTCCACCCCTACCCCATATATTAAAGTACAAAAATGGCATTTGAATTCCTTAAGATAAAAATTCACAAACGTTTGGCGGTATTGTATACACAATCATGATAGAATTTCACAAACTGTTGACGGGTTTTGTACATACAAGCGTGATAAAATCTCAAAAATGTTTGAAGTTCGTATAGTGCTTTCCTGTAATAAATAAAGTGTTTTTTACTGGAAGCATGGAGTCATTCATATAATGTCCTAACCGAGCAAAGCAGGAATGAACTGTGATAGTAACGATAAATTTAGGCCATATGTATAGAGGATAATCATATGATTTGGTGAAAGATCGATTTATATTTCAATGAGTGAACAACAAAAGATTATATATTTACATCAATACCGAAACGAAATAATAATCGATACTACTCGAAAAAACAAAGGATTAGTCTAAAACAAATTTTCTTAAAGTGCGGTATTTTGCATGTGAATGCTATGCAAAGTTCATGGGGACGTCACTTATTTTGCTTTGCTTAAATGACGTCAGATAGGGTTAAATAAACGAAAGCGGTGTATAAGTTATTGATAATTTCACTGGTTGGACAATGAGTTTATCATGTGATAATCTACCGACAAGCATTAAAGAAACATGCGTATATGCTAGATGCCTTTCTGTAATCATAATAACCCCGCTTACTTAGTTCTGAATATATCACAAACACAACCTATCATAATGCACACAGTTCTGTAATTTCCCTCTTTGTTGGACGTCCAGTTGACTCATTTTCTGGTTCTGGCTCCATTCCCAGAGCACCTGCTGTGACGTCACAGTGAACAGCCAACACTCTCCGTCCGTGCTGAAAAAATCCACACTCAAACATTGGCGGGAAAAGAAGCACTGATCCATACACTCCTTGGCACTCCCTTTAAACATGATCTAGCGTGTCTCAACGTCTCTGTACATAAAACATTTGTTCTCGACTGATTTGAAGCTTAGTTGGTTCCCCTTACAGTCTGAAATACAGAAGTCTGCGTAAATACATACAATATTAACAAGTTACAGAGCAATATCTAAAGAGGGCATTTTGGGTCCCAATTAAGAGATGAAGGGAGTAATTATTGATTTCATTTAGGTATGAAACTGAAAACATAATCACACTGTATGAATACGCGAAGCGGATTCATACGTGAATGTGATTAGGTTTTTAGTTTTATAGCTCTATGAAATCAATATTTACTCTTTTTATAACTTATAATCTAATATATGGAAGCATAAATGTTCAGATTTGTTTATTCAGAAACAGATGTATAATGGAACTTCTTTTGATGGAAGCTTACAAAATAGCTGCTTTACCTACAAATGTTTTCATTGAGGAATAAAACCAACTTTTCAGCTAATCAGAATGCACAAATCTTAATGTACACAACCTAATTCTAATTATTTTCTTACATAAAAAAAGATCTATGCATGAAGCCTTTATTGTAGGCCTACCTACTTATTTGAATTGTATCTACTGAGCGATTCCAATAAGAACCCACAATGACCCTAGACACTACTTAGAAAAACAGTCTAACTTCAATTTTTTCCTGTGTTGTTTTTGGCTCACCCAAACACTAGTCAATTTGAGCAATTGAATAGCCCAATGTCCGTCGTACATCATCTTCACGAGTCAAGGGTTATCGAATCGATAGCTTCTTGTCGAATACCAAAACGTTCGTAACCCTTGGTTCGACAAGATGGTCGTACATTGTCCAGAATTTCTCAAAGCATCTCCCCCTAACCTGGTTTGCCAGTCTTGATGGATCTTGGCAGGGATGTTCCTGGGGTCGAGCTCTACAGAAGTTGTTCAAATAATTGAAATCCATCTTGTTGCCGCGGCAACAACAAGATGGCAAATTGTTACAAGATATGCCCTTTACACTGCTATCAAGGTATGAAAAACAACAAAGGAAAATAACTCAATGGTTACGCTAGATAGAGTTCTGTTCTTACACACTGCAATCCGTAATCACAAGAGAAATCACTGCAAAGTTTCAAGTCAATCGGATATAAGGTGACAGAGGTATGTTCGGACAACGGACACCACAGTCGATTGCATAATACGTCCCGTCAACGGACGTATAAAAAGGAAAATGTTTTTTAAAAAAAAATTGTTGGGGTCAAATTTTGGCTGCCCAAGGTGCATCCGATTTTAGATAAAGACAAATAGAAATCTTTGAAAATCTTCCCTGAAACCAGAAGGCAGATATGTTTCATATATAGTATGAACCATAATATAGTGGTACTCTATCAAATGTGTCCATGCCATTCTCCTGGTGCTAATTTCGGCTTTGCCTTGGCGCATTCCACTTTACGTAGAAACAAAGCAGGAAATCATTTTTTTTAGTAAATTGTTCTCTGAAACCAGCAAGCAGACAGATTTCATATATGATTTGTAAAATCATGTAAGGGAACTCCATCAAATTTGCAATACCCTTAGCGAGCTTTCATGTAAGATATGTGAACATGGTTCCACTGACTTTTGATGATGACGTTTTTTCATATGCCCCTTGGGTCAAATTCTGGCTGTGCCAAGGTATGCTATTTATACATACTCGTAGAAACCACGAGGGAAACATTTCAACATAGCTTACCTGAAAGTCTTTTGCCGTCGGTACTGTTGGGGCGTATATCTGAAATATAAAAAGAAATGTGTAAACATATTAAGAATAGTTTTATTATATGGTCTTATTTTTTAATTCTCCCCTTTTCGAAAAAGAGGGGTTATATTTCTTTGCAATCCTCGGTCCGTCCGTCCGTCGACCTTTTTGTCCGGAGCATATCTCATATCTCAAGTATGCGAGCTAGAACCATGAAACTTCACAGGTGGATAGTTTTCATCTTCTCAGAAGTGCATTGCACAAGAACCATAAATATACCCATGATATATTTTGAGTTATTGTCCTTTGTTAATTGACAAAGAATATATGCCATCGACCTTATAGGGGCATAAATGTTTTACAAATATTTCTTGTTTTTTTAGCTCCACTGGCTGAAAGCCACTGGGGCTATTATCATGGTGCTGTGTGCGTCCGTCAGTCTGTCTGTCCGTCCGTGCGTCCGGTCGTAAACTTTTTCTTTAAAAATCTTCTCCTCAGAAACTACTGGATGAATTTCAACCAAACTTCACAGGCACGGTCCTTAGGTGACCCTCTTTCAAAATTGTTCAAAAATTTTGATCCAATGAAAAACATGGATTTAATTGGCGTGGCTAATTTCAAAATATGGTAAAAAGTGACATTTCTTAGGTTCTAATAAATGGATACCAATTAAATTTAAAATGAATAATCCTTGGTTGACCCTTTATCAGTGTACCAAAAATTAATGTGATCCGATGAAAAGTATGTATTTTATGGGCAGAGGTCATTTCTCTATATGTTATATAGTGGAAACTTTGAAAATCATTTTCTCAGAATCTAACCAAAAGATATCATCCAAATTTTACACGAATGATTCTTGAGTGACCTTTTATCAGTCTACCAAACATTATTGTGATAGGATGAAAAATATGTATTTTATGGGCGGAGGTTATTTCTCTATATGTTATATAGTGGAATCTTTGAAAATCATTTTCTCAGAATGTGATCAATGGATATCAACCAAATTTTACTGGAATGATCCTTGAGTGACTCTTTATCAGTCTACCAAAAATTATTGTGATCAGATAAAAAATATGTATTTTATGGGCAGAGGTCATTTCTCCATATGTTATATAGTGGAAACTTTGAAAATCATTTTCTCAGAATGTAAGTAATGGATATCAATCAAACTTCATAAGTGTGATCCTTGGGTGACCCATTATCATGCAACCAAAAGTTATTGTCATTGGATGAAAAATATGTATTTTATGGGCGGAGGTTATTTCTCTATATGTTTTATAGTGGAAACTTTGAAAATCATTTCAACATCAGTAGTACCCAAAATATCTAAAAATCTAGTCAAAACTTAGATTTGCTATTACAAGAATTTCAAGCCTGTGGAGCGACTCAAGCCATTCATGGCTTTCTAGTTTTTTTTCAAATTCAATTGGGAAACGAGTTCTTAAAACTGCGACTAATATCTCTCGAAATTTTTCGAAAGAGGATTTGTTTTTATTGCGTAATGTGCGTAATGGTAGTTACGCCCTTGGACACAACGAATTTAGCTCAGTGGTTTTAGAAATGAAAATATTTTAATAAAGTGTTAAGTTAAGGGAAGCATAACGGGCTATGAGATATGCCCCGTTGTCCTTCGCTCGATGAAGCATACATTAAACAAACAGAATAAAAATAAGAAAAACAACAACAACAAAAAAACCCAAATAAACACCAACATTAATAAGTATACTTAAGCGGAATGACCTGAAGGGGCCTCCGAAAAGATGTGATAGTGCTAGTGAGAGAAATGCCAGGAATCGCTGGTTAGGTGCTTCCTTTCCGCGAAGTGTGTCTTTACAACATTTGAAGTAGAATTCACCATTTTGACTCGTCAATTGTATGGAGGTGTATTGTAATCGTAACACCTTATTCCAGTTATATAAGTAAGCTATCAAAGTCACTTCGTCCTGAGTTAGGACGGAAAGGTGATAACAAAACATCGAGATTTCTCCGAAATTATCCTAAATGTACATAATAACACCATCTTTATAAAGCACGAGCTATTTAGGTCACTGCGTCATTAGGTTATGGAGCTATAATGTCAGACACCAATCAATGTAATCATAGTAATCATGTGGAAAATCATGGTCTCAGGGAATTTCTGATTCATCGTCAGCTAATTTGGACCTTGACAGTTATACTGATAGATCGAGATGAAACTTTCTCAAGAAAGTTGTCGATTTAACCCTTTGCTGTTTAATCCCTGCTTTTTACGTGACTGTGATTTTATGATTGAGAAAACATTGTGAAAAAAGAAGAAATTGCTTCTGACAAGCAATTTCTTCTTTTTCCACACTATTTTCTACCCTACTGAATGGTTATTTTTCAAATTAAATCCACTTTAAATTTTCGTCTGCAAAACCTTTGAATTTGGACAGGTCCAAAATTTTGTAAAACAGGAACGTGTTAAACCACATAGCTTTAGACCCAGAGGTAATAAGGCCGCCAGACTCTTCTTTACAGAATTTTTCCAAAAGAAAATAGAATCATTACAAATCTTACAATTAAGCCTTCTGTCTCTAAAAAGAAGATTTTGTTTAGCACTTGTTAATATGAATGAACTTGGATTAAAGAGGCATGTAAAAGAATAGAACTACAACAGAAATATTTTCTGAAAATGCAATCAAAAACGACTAAGGCCAGTCTAACCCGGAGGGAGTTAAACGGATATTTGATCAAAGTGAATTAATCTCGCCCTTGTTTTGGATTTTCATTGGTATCGTCTCGACAAATGGGTATCCACAACAGGGATTCATTGAGAAATATTGATGTTTGAATGACTCTAGCCCGTAGACCTCTTATATTCTTAAATGTTCAAAAATGCTGTACCACAGGTAGAGAGGGCACTTTGAGCATCACTCGGCTATTTCCGTAAACTATAACAGCTGATCGTTAGATTGGCTGAGTGATGTTCGGAATGATAGAGAGGGGTAAAATTTGAAACTTTGAGCTACATTTGTATTTTAATAAGCAACGTCTATGTTGCAGGTCCTCATTGAAATCGTCTCCTCGAGACGATTTCAATAAGCACCTACATCATAGGGATTCAATGATTTTGTTTTTCAGAATAGCACTACCCCCTTTTCAAGACCTCTCTAAACTATGATTTATGTACTACAACAAACTATGATAAGAATAATCATTGCAATGCTATTGTAGGTGCATAGAAAATACATTAACTGACCAATTGATTTGACGTGCAAGTTCACTTTTCCAGATTTTTGTTTTTATGGTTTGTTGTCCAAGTGCCCGTATAGTATTTTTACAGGCACGTACAATAGTTATGCACTGAGCCCGGCTTTCTCAGCAGTAAAGCTTTGGGCTGTAAACCATAGCGTCGTGAGTTCGAAGCCCGGCTCTGCCAACTTTCATCCAACATTTTACGAAAGTCAACGTGACACAAGTAAATATTTGTCTCGCACCAATGGGTGTCTGATAAGCAGTAAGATTATGTTGGATGAGCAGTAGCTAGCTCATGTGAACTTTGATTGTACTGGTGTACAACAAGAAACTATTTGTAGGTGCACCAGTCACAGCAATATAACTGCAATAATATTGAAAGTGGCTCAAAACCCCGATACAATAGAACAAATCGAGGTTTGAGCGCAAGAATGTACTAAGAATATATATATTGTATATACACTTAGATATTTTTTTATACAATACATTAAGTACGTATTATATTTATCTTATAACTTATATTTTTCTTGTTTTCGTCGATGTTTCTAACTGAAATGAAAGTTTCTAAAAATAACCGCATTATATCATTGTTCTAAAAATAACTATGTGATATCATAAAAAATATCATACGGGATGTTATCAATCGGATATTTGTATAGATATAAGATAAACTTCACTATTCGTGTCCTCTGTCCATCGCCCTCGTTGACTTCACATTTACGTTGACGGTATTAAATGGCATTTGGGTATAACGTTATGAAATAAGTTGAGCCGGTGCGTGACATTACCAACAATTTGACATGTGCGTGAAGCGCAAACATTTAGCAGCCCGGACAGTTACATTGTACAATTAGAAGATAAACTAACTGTCTACAGATACTTTACGACCTTATCTATCTACTAAACGCATAGTGAAGAATTTGTTCAGATTGTGCGGACGCACAGACTGGCCTGAGTCTTTGCTTTGGGTGCGTTGGAAATTGATGGAAATGTCACGCACAGGCTCATTTAGTATTTTCGCATCATCACATGTATGCAATTTTAAACATTGTCTGAATACAACTTACGAGTAAAGTACACTATGGTGAACGTCCCTAGAGCTACTAGAACAACAACAATAATGGCGATGATCGCCGCCCGTTTTCGTCTGTAACAAACATAATCGTTATAGTCCCGGATTGTGGGCGTGTCTTCCTCAACTAGCTCCTTCTGTAGACTGTCAGTACGAATGAGATTCTTGTGGAACTGGGAACCAACCTGTAAAAAACAACAAACATAATCGTTATAGTCCCGGATTGTGGGCGTGTCTTCCTCAACTAGCTCCTTCTGTAGACTGTCAGTACGAATGAGATTCTTGTGGAACTGGGAACCAACCTGTAAAAAACAACAAACATAATCGTTATAGTCCCGGATTGTGGGCGTGTCTTCCTCAACTAGCTCCTTCTGTAGACTGTCAGTACGTATGAGATTCTTGTGGAACTGGGAACCAACCTGTAAAAAACAACAAACATAATCGTTATAGTCCCGGATTGTGGGCGTGTCTTCCTCAACTAGCTCCTTCTGTAGACTGTCAGTACGAATGAGATTCTTGTGGAACTGGGAACCAACCTGTAAAAAACAACAAACATAATCGTTATAGTCCCGGATTGTGGGCGTGTCTTCCTCAACTAGCTCTTTCTGTAGACTGTCGGTACGTATGAGATTCTTGTGGAACTGGGAACCAACCTGTAAAACAACAACAAGGGAGATAATCAAAACAGTCTAGTACGTTGAGAAATGAATTAAGATTAAATTTTGGTTTACAGTCTTGCTTTACAATATAAGTATTCACACGACTTTTCACATTAACCCCAAATCACCGAATTGCAGGTCGGCTGATCATACCAGGCGCCTTCGGCTACTACAGCACTTTGAATTACAAATCTCACGGGTATCCATTTATACACCTGGGTGGAGAGGAGCAACGCGGAATAAGTGCTTTGCTCAGATACTTCCCGTGGCCTGGTCGGAATTCGATCCCGGTACCTTTCGACACCAAAGCTACCGTCCTAACCACTAGGCCACGGACTAAACGACCGAACGATACGACTATTTTATTGTTACATCGATACATGTATATCACGTGAGGTCAAAGTTCCCCTCATAAAAACCATTCTAAATCGCTCCCTCTTCACCCCATTCATTCTTTCAAAACACCTATTCAAACCATTGGAAAAAGCTCCAAAATTGTTCAAAGTCATTTCGAGTCGCTCAAAAGATCGACATTTCATTCAAATTGATTTAAATGAAATAAAATATGACGGGTAGAGTAACTGCTCTTAAGTACTGCACTTCTCTGATATCCACATGTGAAGTTTCATGATTCTAGCTTGCACACTTTTTGAGATATGCTTCGGACAAAAATGGTCTATGGACGGACCGCGCGACGGATCGACAAGTGCATAGCAATACACCCCTCTTGTTTGAAGGTAGGGGGATAACGACGGGGTATTTTGAATTTAATGAAAATATTTAACTACTGCTTTTGACCACAAACTTGCTCCATATAAGTTCACTGAAAACATAAAGGTAATATTGATCGGCTTTAAAAACGGTGGATTTTCTTAACTTTGTCATAGAAAACAGTAAATAAAAGTTGCAAAATTTTTTTAATTTGCACAAAGTTTCCAGTAAAAATGGTCAAGCAATACAACTTTTTTCTTTCGCCGCGAATAAGATAACGCACAGAGAGTGTACCTTTAATATTTTATTTTAACAATAAATTACGGAACGACCCGAACGTTTGACGAATTGTGACAGCCGTAACAGTATGTAAACACAGGTATGGTTCAGGTATATGAATATAAAACATACCGTCGGTGGTAACCAAAATATCGTAACTACAGCCTAGATAGAGTTGTAGTTACGGTATTTAGGGGCCGTGGTAGCTTTATCATCCAAAAGGTCCCAGGTTCGATTCCCGACGGCGGCACTCAGCCTTTCCGACTATTTGTCGGAATTCATTCCGAAATCATTTACCTTGTCGATCTGAAAGGCTGTGTATCACAATCGCTACATCGTATACATACTAAAAACGTTGTCTGTGGAATAAAGAATCTGCGAAAATGTGGAAATAATTCTATGTTGTTTCGTGTTCATTCTTATATTCGTTTTAGCGTACTTTTGTCTGTAGAAAACGCCCATATATTGAATTAAAATTTTGTTTAAACAATCAAATAAAGTGCCATTTTTTTGTATGATTTCGGAACCGTTTCCCAAAAATATCTAAGAAGAAAGCAGAAATTTTTGGCTTAGGTTTGACTGCGCATTTGTGCAGTATGATCTTAGCCTATACTATATCTTCCAGTGATTCCAGTGCTTTGTTTGCATCGAAATATCCTATGAACAGAATAAAAAGGGATAAAAATGCAAACATTTAGACATGTGAGTATGTCGGATAATTATGATGTAGTTGAAAAAAAAGTTAGGTTAAATGTTATGACATTTAATTACCGACATCAAATTTGAACCTAATGCTCTTTGCAGTCTAGCGGGTTTGTTTTAACTAAAAACTCCTCTATTCGTCTTGAAGGGTTGAATAATTCATTGTTCCCACCTGGGGTATGTCGCGTTATCAGCTGATTACAAATTTGAATGGATTTATTTAAGGTACAATTATTCGTAAATTGTGAATTAAGATTTGTCTGGGCTAGTTACTGACCTGATAGCAAACCATATCTTGTTGAAACAAAACGTATATTAAAGCTATTCGAACCAGCTGAAACCTATCATTTGGCAAGTTTCGAGAAGAAATGCAAAATTTGACGACGTGTGGATCTATATCTTTTTTCGTGTGTTCGGAGGGGATGGTCCTAACCAAAGTTGTACTCGCACTTTGAATCGGGATCGGATGATAATAAATGCCGTAGCTACATCTTGAAAAAATAATTGTAGTTGCCATACTTTGGCCGCTCACTGACGATATGAAACCTTGTTTTTTGACTTGCCGTAATCTAATAACCATTTCCAGTGTTTATTCTAGGCAGGGGGATTGGGGGATTTGCCCACATTTTTCACAGACCCCCCATATTTTCTGGATTTGTGGGTTTTTTTTACCATAACCAAAGAGAACAAATTTCCAAATTTGTCAATCATGTCAAATTTCATGCTGAAATCCCCCATATTTTTGAAATCCTCGAATAAACACTGCATTTCGTTTGTAAAGATCCCAAGGTGTGCGGGCATGGCAGAGGTGGGGGGATCCCTTCCTCTGGTATTTGTAAAAGCGTATCCCTCTCTCTGACATCAAAAAATTAAAGGAGGGATACGTTATCGCATCTATGCTGATGGATCCACGTATGACCTGAATATACTCATCTAATCAAAGTTATGCTTAATGTTCATTTTGTCTGCTCAAAGTTAGATTTAAAATTCGTAAATTCCCAAAGAATTGAAAAAAAAAATGGAATGCAATAAATGCATACGAAAGCAGAGGGGAAAATATAAGTTTCTACTAAATACGAAACATGAATATTTTTCATTGAACAATTGATTGGCCTGAAATTCGGGTACCACTTTTATCAACTGTTAAATTGCTAATTCATCCGGATTTGATTCGTTTTCAAGACAGAAAACCTTCTCTTTCAACCAGTCTTTGGCCTCTTGTTTGAAAGTGCAACCAAATAATAATTACTGCAGCTAGTTTAAGCTTTGGTTAAAACAACTGGTTGCTCTACACTACGTTTAAGTCTCTACCCCTATATATGAATACTATAGAAAACTAGTTAGAGTGATTAAAGGTTTAAGTGAGTGACCAAAGTTCAATTTTGTCTATACAGGTATAGACAAAATTGAACTTTGGTCACTCACTTAAACTTGTACGTCACAGGAAAAAGATACCCCGTTTTATAAATACACCATATATATGGATATAATATAATGGATATAATATATGGATGTTGTTTATCTTAAACCATTATCTTACAAGAAAATAAAGACAAAGCGTTTGTATTAAAACACTATTTGACAAGGAAAAATAGATGAAGCATTTATATTGAAGACACAATTTGAAAAGAAAATACAGATTAAGTGTTTGTCACTATCAGTAACTCAAGACCGTCCTTAGTAAGAAGGGTCGTCCAAAAAAACTGCATTTTAACTAACTAATGAAGGTTCACCAACTGACAATGGACCACAGAAAAAGTCTCTCACCTCTATATTATCCTCAGATTCCATGTTTTACATCACTTTTTGCGAATTAATTTGTCTTACTTCGTTATAAGATATCCATATATAGTCACACTTCCTTTTGTGTGACCGAAATCTATTTGGCAATAAATACACTTAAAGGTACAGTCTCGCGTGGTAGATATTCATCTGTTCTTGTAAGCTGTGATAGCAAAACGGTCGCTAAAATAATTATTTGACTGGCCACGTGAAAATGAACGTGAAGTAACTTCGTAAAAAAATATTTGTTAAAAAATTGTTTTAAGTAGAGGTCAACAGGATACCGTCAGTACAATTCTCAGTACAATTCTGAAGGAAGGGAGAATAGATGACGAAACTACTGCTGAGATCCGTCATGGTTCTTTAACGTGCTCGGCGTAAAGCACTGTTCTCACGGGACCTCGATTTAACGTCTCATCAGAAAGACGATTTGTTTATTTGTGTGCCAGCCCGCAAGTGCATGGGCAAAGCGGGATTTTTTTCATCCAAAAACGATAAGCAGCGCAACTGTTTTACCATTTCTTTCAAATTTCGTATGCCAATTTATAGCTCATACCTTCGGTCCAGTCATTGCTCATATCTAAGGCAATCTTTTGACATTTTTAGGTCTATTTATTGCTTGTATCATAGGCCAATTTATTCCATTATATCAAAGGCTCACTAACTGCTTTTGTCATAGGTCCTTTTATTGCTATTATCATCGGCCCACCCATTCATTGCCCGTATCAAAGGCCCGTTTATTGCTAAAATCATAGGCCCATTCGTTGCTCAAATTGAATGTCCATGTATTATTGCTTATATCATAGGCTTAGTTAATGCCCATAACATAGACCAAATAATTTCTCATATAAAAAGTCCATTTATTGATTATATCATAGGCCCAATGTTCGGCTATTATATATTGCTCATTTCAAAGGCTCATTTATCGATCATATTTTAGTCCCTATTATTGCTCATATTGTAGGCCCATTTGGAACATCTCATGTCATAGGTCCATACATTTCTCATATGTTAGGCCTATTCATTTCCTTATAGGTTCTTTTTCAGAAGAGTATCTGTCTGTCGCAATTCCAAACCCTATGCTACTCTTTTAGCTAGTGTTGAAGATCATTGTTCTTTTTACCTTTGAGAATTTGAAGTCATTAGACTCGCCCCGCGTTTGCTGAAATTATTTGCGTAATTAAGGAAAAAATATTTGCCAAAGCCGAAGAAAAACGAAGACAAAACGTTTTAATCTTGAATGATTTAATTTAAATTTTGTCGATCAAAATTTAAAATGAAGCTGGAAGAACGATTTACACATAGGCCCTGAAGAAGATGTATGCTGTTATTTTTAAGTTGCAAGATTCATGAATTCAGTTTGGCTTAAAAATTAGGATTATATCCCAATGAATAAAATGAGTATGTATTTTTTTAGGTATAAGCATTAAGTAGACCCATACAAAATCTGTTTCAAATAAATCTTACATCTTTTCTCCTTGGTATTTAAATTTCATAAGAAGAGTATTAGAAAAGTATTCGTTATTTAATAGAAGTATTAAACAAAACACGTTAAACAAGAAAATTGTGGTACGTCTACAAAAAACATAATTATTTGTTCTGCTTCAAGTATTTGAGTGTGTATTTTTCCGTTTATTTATCGTCGCTACCGTAGCACATGCCCATTTGAGCGACACCCCTAAGAGACGGTTATTTGTTAAGGGGCATAGTGCAAGGATACATTGCGAAACTACTGCTGAGATCCGCAATGGTTTTTTAACGTGCTCTGTGTAAAGCATCGTCTCACGGGACCATGGTTTAACATCTCGTCCGAAAGACAACTAGTTTGTTAGTGTGCCAGCCCGGGAATCGAACCAATGCGGTCGAACTTAAACAGTTTTGAATTCCAGTACCCTACCGACTGAACTAATCGGTAGACTTGAGTATTGGACAGTGTGATTACCATGTATAGGTTTTTAGTTTCTTACTTCCGCGAATTCAACATATTCTTCATCGATTTAGTATCTTCAGTTTATAACATCTTGCAATTGACAAAAAGATTGATTTTGGAATGATTTCCGCAGGATTTCCCGAAATGGACGAACTTGGGGATATTTTATTACCTCCCTTTTAAAAAAATCTACGTATTATTTCTGTTTGTCTGTCTTCACATCCCGATCTGATACTTTAAAATCCACGAAAGCCAGTTAGGTCGTGGAATGATTTTATCGATTTGAATGAAGTATTGACCGTTCAGACCGATTTCGAGGTGTTTTTGTACGATTTCTGAACGTTTATGAATGGTGTGAGTGAGTGTTGAAAATGAATGAATGAAACGCTGAATGAGCGAATTGGAATGCGTTTGATCAGAATCACTGTCAATTTAAAGATGTTCTTAACTGCGTCACAAAAATGTATCGATGCACCGTAAAAAAAAAAAAAAAAAAAAAAAAAACAAAAAAAAAAAAAAAAAAAAAAAAAAAAGGAGAAGGTATAAGACCAATTAATCAATGCTTAAAGACTAAATCTGGACTTAGTACAAAACTATTGCGCGTGTCTTTGACTTTATTGGCACGGACAATGGTTTTGCGTGATTCCTACTTAAGACATATTTATACAGTTGATATAAAGAGCAGAACAACAAAATTAGACTCGTTTAGCCCATCATTTACGGAGTGCATGCGTTGAGTCGAAATAATTATCAGACGAGAGTAAAAGCAGACCCAAGGATATGAATAAATGACTCCCTTCAATATTTGTATTTGCTGGAAAGTGCTCGAGGTTTTATTTCCCTGTAAGGGAACTGTTAATTGAATGATACAATGGATAGAAACCTTAGAAAATCTGAGAGACAGAGAGACACGAAACTTGAGATAAACAACTATACAGTCTGGGACAAATGTTGGCTGGGTGCTTAACCCTTTCCTGTTTTACAAAATGTTGGACCTGTCCAAATTTAAAGGTTTTGCAGACGAAAATGTAAAGTGGATTTAATTTAAAAAATAACCATTCTGTAGGTTAGAAAAAAGTGTGGGAAAAGAAGAAATTGCTTGTCAGTAGCAAATTTCTTCTTTTTTCACAATGTTTTCTCCATCATAAAAATCACAGGCACGTAAAAAGCAGGGATTAAACAGCAAAGGGTTAAAGTAGTAGTAGAATCTTTCTAGAAACGCCCTTCACGTTTTAGCATCAGGCTGTGGCGGCTATGGGAAGCGAATGTCAACAAATAACTCGATGTTGACGCCAATTGGATCCTAAAAGGCACGATCCTTTACTTTTCTAGATTGTGGCACAAACGGTATCATTTAGAATATCGCTCGGACTTTTCCGTAAACTGAAAAGTACCTCGGACGTATGTGAAGTAATTTTGGGTCTTTATTTTTTGGAAGTTCGGCATCTTGGGGTAATTTGATTATTTAATACGCTTGAAGAAAGTCACATTTTGTTAATTCTTTCCGATCGTCTGTTGGGAACTTTTGGGCGTATTATAGGCAGATTACAGAACGCAGAAAAAAAATATAATATGCCAACTTTTATTCTGTCGTTGATTTTGTTTTATGCAACGTCATCCTAAGCGGGATCGTTGATGATTGTGGCGTAATATACATCCACGTGCAAAATGACGCGTTTCTTGGCTGTGTCCGTATTATTCCCGAGGTCTATTCCGTAGAATCGCCGAGGGTTCCCGATTGAATCGGTATGGTAATAGTAAGGCCGTGATCATGTGATCCTTTTAGGAACTTAGAAAATGTATGGCAGTACGCGTGTAGGCAAGATGAATACATTCCCTTTATAAAGTACGAAAGTACTGTTACTAAACTTCATAAAAGGACACACACCTCGGTCAATGTCAATTCCAAATCGATCAAACAGCGATCCATTCAATGCATTCAGAACTCTCACTCCGATCATTCCAAAACGCTCAGAAACCATTTAAAACGAAACGAAAGCTTTCAATATTTTCATAAAATTCACTCGAATCGATCATCCCATATATAGAGGATATTGAATGAGTGGTCATTGAATACCGAATTTATTAAACGAATCATCTATTAACAGATAAAAACGAGGCTGCGCCGAGTTTTTATCTGTTTTAGTTAACGAGTTCAATAAACTCTGTAAAATTGATGAGCACAAATTTTAAATTCTGTTTATAACATCACCCGAATTTTTTGCGAAAAGTCGTCGAAAGTTCTTTAAATTCAAGATTCAATTTTCCACGAAACTTATAACGCCGTTTAAAACTGAAGTTACCAAATGTACATTATGACGTCATTTATTTTCGCAGTTAAAAAAAGCGTTGCTATTTTGTCTGGGCTCATTTGCATAGTTATTCCACTAGTGTAACAACACCCCTGTAATATAAAACATATTCAACGGTGTTATTTCACTCCCACGACGTAGTTCATATCACAAGTTGATTTTAATAAGACTATCAATCCAGAGGTCCCGGGTTCGACTCCCAACGGCGGCACTCATCCTTTCCGACAATTTGTCATCCACCAATGGGTCGATAATCGCCGACCAATGTGGGCTAGCAGCTGGGGTTAGGAAAGGATGTGATGGTTGTACTGGTGAGAAATACCAAGAATCCATTGTTATGTTCTCCAGCCGCCGCGATATAATTGAATTTTTGAAAGCGGAGTAAAACCCCGTTCAGACAAACAAACAAATGATAAGCATCTGATTGATCCGTAAAGACGCACAACAATAGTCCGTAGATTTAATAAAAGGGTGTTTAAATATTGCTTATTTCGTTCAACTAGAACGAAATAAGCGATATCACATTTCTTCCCTTTTATTTCATTCAAAACAGGCAAATTCTACTCGTTTAATTTCTTTCCAACTTCATTTTAAAATGATTCAGCGTGTCAGTTTCACGATGTTCCTATCTGTACGTATAGTACACCTAAAATTTCCAA
Organism: Fragum whitleyi; assembly: GCA_948146395.1. Taxonomy (NCBI): domain Eukaryota; kingdom Metazoa; phylum Mollusca; class Bivalvia; order Cardiida; family Cardiidae; genus Fragum; species Fragum whitleyi. The sequence continues at coordinate 19,801,286 of OX411557.1, forward strand.
AGAATCGTGGTAATTTGAATAGACATCGCTGTCTATTCAAAAATGACAATCGTCCCTGTGTATGCAATACAGTGTGAAAAGATATTCCGTCAAGAATCTTGTGAGGCCAGGTACAGCTAAACTTTTCACTGCATGATACTAAAGATGTTCGCATTTAACTAAGTGATCAAAGGTCGAATTTGTCTAACTTGTACCTTGACCTTTTATCACTAATTTAGTGTGTGCATCGCCTATGCTTTCAGTAAGAGATATCGTGTAATCGACAAGTTGAATGATTCTGAAATAATTTTGGATTGATGGTGAATGAGTTGTGGAGCGAGTTTTGATTCAAAATTAAGGGAGATAATACAACTTTGCTAATTTCGTTCATGTTGGACGAAAATAGCGACACATAATTACTTCCCTTTACAAAAAATAACGTACTTTCTATGTTTGTATCTTTAAGTACCAACTAGAAGCTTTGACATCCACACCAACATAGAAAGAAAAGAAAAAAAATCGTGGAATAATTTGTTTAATTGCAATGAAATGTTGATCGTTTTTAACGATTTCAGAGCGTTTTTGAGTGAATGAAGTGAGTTTTTGGAATGAACAAATACAGCGCTAACTGACCGATTTAGATATTTTTTGGTCAAGGTGAATGTCAATTTCACGATGTTACTTCTGAATAAAAAAAAATCGAATATGCCGAGTTATCTTTAAATCTATCAATGAGGAAAAAGAGGATATGCTTTTTATACGGTCAAATTTCCCACTTGACCTTCAAATACGACCTTCACCCGGAGACTATCCAAGCCAGAGTGAACTTTATACGGGGAGAACAAACCAGAGGAATAACAATAATTATTCACGTATATATTACATTTTTTGTACAAAGAGACAGCTTTCACCCAAGTCTCTTTTCAAGTCAAGATTTATTTCACACTGTAAATTTACAAGAAACAGTTTTCAGACAGTTGATTTAATTAATCTTAGATCTTTATTTCAGAAAAAAGTTTTCTCGTAAAGAGTAAAAAACAAACTGGATAATCACGCCATGTTTAACTCTAGGTTCAGCATATGACAAAGAAAATTGTGGTGAGTGGTCTAAGGATAGAGCGTCGGCTTTTTGGCAAAGAGGTCCTTAGTTCGATTCCTTGGAGTGGCTATTGATATTGGTTCTGTCATTAGCTCACACATTCGGCGCGAGTACTGGTGAATTTTCTAGGAAGCAGAATCGAAGGGGATTAATATAAGTTGTAAAAACTTGTTGCCTAATCGATGTAAATTGAATAGGTTACAACAATGAAAGTTGAGTCGATTTGTTACCTCTCAGAAAGAAGGGTCTTTCACACTATACAGGAATAGAATTACAATGTCCAGTCATGATAATTTCTTGCAGCAAAGACCAGATAATATTGATATTTTAAGGTGGTGGACCCGTGATTATTCCATAAATTTCGGAAGTAGTGAACTTTAACAGTGTTAACCGAGGTTTCATAATGATTTTCATTAGGAAACCTCTGTCAACATTGTGAAAGTTCATGAGTTCCGAAATGTTGCGGAACTATTACGGGTGCACTACCTTAAGACACTAACATATAATTCTATTTTTCATGCAATCTTTCTTCAGTGTTTAAATATTATGGACTCACATGTACCTTGAGAAATTCAGGTGAAACTGGTGCTGGTTAAGCTCGCGAACATACATGTACATATATGTGACCCGTCACGCTAAAAGGGACCATCAGGGCACTCCGTAAAATATTTTTTTTGAAAAAGAGATTGATTCTAGTACAGGACAACCAGAGGTCACATTTATAAAATTCTTTCACTGGAAGATAGATTAAGCATTCTAGATTCAGAAAATGAGCAAAGTGCTAAAAGCTTCTACCCTAGTCAGTCTGCGCAATCCGTCAGTCTGACTAGGGTCGACACTTCACGCGCTACCCAGATGGTTCCTTTTCGCGTGAGGGGTTATATATTGTTTTTACTGACAGAAATGCCTGATATCATTTTCTGTTATCAGGCAGGTTATATCAAGTCAAAACAGGCTTTGTTGCATGATGATAGAATAATCTCTTCATTTCTCGAATGATATTTTTTTTAAATTCAAACAGCTTACCACAATCATATCCCGGACAGATGGTGCAAATATTTTACCCTTCTTACGGCCTTAAAGTAAGACATGAAGAGAGCTTTGGTTGAATTCATGGAGGTATGAAACTAAGAAAACCAATATCACTACATGAATACGCTAAGCGGATTCATCCATAATTCAATATCATGAGGCAAAACAGATTAGATTTGTCAATAATGAAACAAATTCACTTTATAACTACTTTGTGCGGAGCTTATCTGCGTTCTCATAATAGTTTTCATAAAAACAAACAAACAAAACAAACAAACAAAAATGAATTTAAAAAAAAATAGAACAAAAACAAAAACACATAATTTTTTACTCAATCAGATTACATAGACGTAACTAGGACTTTGAAATTTATACGCACTCAGAAAGCGACAACCAAAGAGTATAAAGGATAAAGGCGATATATGGACTGTGACAAAAGATGAATGCCCTCCCTCCGCCCCTTTTTATGTTTTGAGCACTCGTGAATAATCAAAACATCGTAACTACAGCTTGATTAAGCTGTAGTTTCGATGTTATGGTTATTCATCAACTATAAATTTCAACAGATGATAATTTCTTTTTACGCACTTGCGTAAATTGCGTAATGGGAACTACGCCCTTGGATTATACGAAACTTGATGAACAAAACTAAAATCAAATTACCACTTTACAAAAGGCATATACATTGTATATGATTATAATTCATATGTATAAATAAATTGTTTGAAATGAAACAATCATTTTCAGTAAAGACTACTTTGCCTTCGCAATGCTAGCAGAATGCCCGGGTAAAATGACAGGAAGATTAATATCCTTTGAGTTATCATCGTTGTCGCTGGGAAAACAGAGCTGAAACCCGTGTGTACAGAAATGGGCGATTCCAAGGACGGATAGTAACAACAGGATAAGACAGACGATCCCATCTACCACGGAGAGTCCGATATTGGCCTTACTGTTGGGGAGACATAGCTCGTAGTACTCTGAAAAGAATTTATACGAAAATCACAAAATGTGACAGAAAAATACAAATATACAAGAAATTTGTATGTGGCCCGTCAGGCGAAATAGGACTATCTGGGAAGTGCCTAAAGTAACGACCCTAGTCAGACTGCGCGTACTGCGCAGACTGACTTCGGTCGAAACTTTTCGCTTTCGATTCACTTCCTGAATCAAAAATGATCATTTTACTTTCATTTAAAAGAATTTTTGAAAAGCGATCTTCGGTGTACCTGTACTAGAACCGATCTCTTTTTGTAACAGATTAATTTGTGGCATCACGATGTCATTTAACGTACGTTTTTGTGTTTTTTTCCCGTCATCTGAGCGTTTCAAAAGTACAGAAAAGTTGCTTATTTGTGAAAAAGAATATGTTGACTCGATTTTGTTTGAGACAAGCTGATCTTATCCTTGTCTAGATAAGAGAAGCTCCCAAAGGCTCGCTTTTTACCATTTCTATTCTAGACTCAGCTAAGTTCAACTTGTCGAAAAATATCTAGCGACAGATCCTTTATATGACAGATCTTATGACTCCCGAGCCATGATTGATTGATTGATTAAATTACCCGAGTTTACATCCGAGCATTGTTCCACTATATAAAAGGAGTAGAAACTGGAAACACCCGTCAACAAACTGCAGAGTAGTGACAACGCAAAGTTACACACGATCTGAAAAACAGAAAAGAAGGGGACATATAATATGACACTGAGTGAACCTTAAGGCTTCTAATATCGGCAAAGGTAAACAACCACGTTCAAAAGCAAGACACATCACCACCCTTATTAAATTCATAAGAAAGTATTTTTGAGGTTCAAATTCTGTTGTTAAATTGTTTCTGTCTGCAAACATACATAGCATGGGTTGTGTAGACATTTATTATGCAATGGAGTCTATATTGTCTGATATCACCTGCCTAATGATATTAGGAAGTCTATTTTTAGAAAGAATTTGCATATTCATAATCTTAACCAGAACCACTTTCATCTGAATTCCTTTGATTTTAACCGTGTCATGCTGAACCCGGAATATTCCGGTTTTGACAGGAGATAAAGACAGATCTTAGTCTACACCACCTGTTAATTTTTTTTTTCAGTAAGAATTGTGTAAAGCCTTGTAATTTTCAATGAAATTGTTTGCATACCTTTTCGTCTTTCAGAGCCTTAAGCACTTTGATTGTCATTTAGCTCAGCTCTTGAATCACAAATAGGGAGAAGAACATTATAAGCTTATGCTTTCGTTCTCATCCCTCTTGCTTGATTTACATTTATTTGTGTTATATTACTATGTATATTATCATGTTGAAATTTATTCAAATAAATATGTTTAAACCAAGCACTTTGATTTGAGTGTAATTTGGTGGACATTTTTTTTATTCAGCATGACAGGGGGTAAAGGTTTCATTAAATTCAAACAATGGAATAATTTAACATTATGATTAGAATGAAATGTGTAAAATTATCAATCTTATCTGGTTGCATGCAGCTTCGAGAAAATATCATGACTCGACAAAGCGTCGTCATGATAAATTCTCCCAACCTACCATTAAATTTAAAAAAAACTAATTTATCATTCTCTATCTATATTGGAAATTGAAAGAAAGTACAAGAGAATGCAGAAAATAAAATCGATACCGTCCTTAGAAAATTGAGACTGCGTTCAAAAACTAGTTCTTGAATCAATTGGGTTCTATCTGTATAAAATGAAATTCGCATCTTTTTACAACATGTATTTCCTATACACTAATTGATAAATGACGAGACAAAACATTTAACTCTTTCATGTGGACTCTATGAAACTAAGAAACCTCAGATAACCCAATAGTGTAAAGCGCATATAAAATATGAAAAATATATAATATTTGCAATAAAATTCATATGTGTCATGTGTTTTACTGTTTACACAGATATCCAGTCCATCTTTTATACTCAACTCCATGTTTAGCGGGAACGTTGGTGCTTTTGACGTCATAAAACCCACGTGCTTAATGACGCGTTTCGCTTTCTTTGATATTCTCCCAACGTCAATATCATAGCTTTTCAATAATTTCAAATCCAGTAAAATGTCATAAACTATTTTAAACCCAGAAAATGGTATTTAAACTTCTTCAGAATTGTGATCGTGTTAAAATGGAAATAATTTCATTTTCGAGTTAATGTATCTATCACTAAAGTCTCACAGGGGGGAAGTGTATGCATTTAGCAAAATCCCCGGGCTCCGCCCGACTTTATTCATGGACACATTAACGCAAAAATGAAGTTGTTTCATAACCTTTTCTTTTCATGAACATTTTCCATCTCGATAAAATCATATGTGACCCCTCAGGCGAAAAGGGACTATCTGGGAACTCTGTAAATGAATGTATGAAAAAGAGATATGGTCCAGCATAGGTCAACCAGAGTAAGCATTTCAAATATCTATCATTGGAAAGTAGATTGATCATTCTAGAGTCAGAAAATAAACACATTGAGAAAAGTTTCGACCCTAGTCAGTCTGCGCACTCCGCGCAGTCTGACTGGGGTCGACACTTTATGCACTACCCAGATGGTCCCTTTCGAGAGACGGGTCACATATATGTGACCCGTCAAACGAAAAAGAGAGAAGTGCGAAAATGTCAACCATAATCAGTCTGCACAGGTTGGCTTGGTTCAATGCTTTTCGCTTTGCACATTGTTTGAATTCAAAATGATCACTTTAAGCTCCAGTATTATTATTAACTTCGCCCTCTTGTTGCCTTCTGCAAGAACCAACCTCATTTTCAAATATTTCACGGAGTCCCCAGATGGTTCTTTATCACATGGAGGTCCATATATCATTTGAAGAATAGGGCATAATCCCAGCAAAATTTCAAAAAAGGCTTGCTTAAGACAGGTGCATGCTTTATAGAAATCAATTTCAGTGCTAATGTTTCATTTGGGAACTCAGTGGCCGCTTGCTTAAGACAAGTTTCTTGTTGAGTACAGGTGGCCGCTAAGACGAGTTTGACCTAAATATTTTGGACAACTTAGTAGCCACTGCTTTGATTAAAACTGTAGTTAGAGGACACAGGAAAAAGACGATATCTTACCATACATTTGACCGTTGTCGTGGTCTCGATTACATTTTGGTTTTCTGTTGCTTTTCTTGTTGCTAAGAGACCAATTAACGCCATTGGAAATACCTTAAACGAAAACAACGATAACATGATTTGTGAACAATGCTTGTTCCGAATCTCCTTACGCGTGTTTTCCTGACTTGCTATGTTTATTCCAGAGAAAAAACGTCAAGTTTTAGGTTCTTTTTGTCTTTAATGAGCTATGTAATGATTTCTTAGCAGTTACGATATTTTGCGCGAGCCGACTTAATATACTGTTTATTTCACGAATCGTCGAATCAAAGATTCATAATCAAGAATAATTGAAACGTCATAGAAATATAGAAAATTTGATAAAAAATGAATAAAAAAGGTGATGATTAGCATAAGCTTGCCTTAAATTACCGTAAAGCTTGGCCGAAATCAAGGCCTAATTCCATAGCAAAATTTACGTATTCTTTATTTAAAAACAAACTTTGTAAACATTCTCATTTGAAAACGAAACAAAAAAATAATCCTTTTTTGAATCTTGAACCCCGATGTAACCTTTTTTATTTAATGTAATGAATTAACCCTTTCCTTTTTTTCTAAATTTTGGACCTGTCCAAATTCAAAGGTTTTACAGACGAAAATTTAAAGTGGATTTAAATTGAAAAATAACCATTCATTAGGGTAGAAAATAGTGTGGAAAAAGAAGAAATTGCTTGTCAGGAGCAATTTCTTCTTTTTTCACAATATTTTCTCAATCATAAAATCACAGGCACCTAAAAAGCAGGGATTAAACAGCAAAGGGTTAAAGCGATACTCACCAGAATAGATACGACGACAGGTCCAAAGTTGAAGACGGGATAATCCACGTGGGGCAGGGCCATCACCAGGGTAACCACACCGGCTATAAACAAGGGACACGAGGAGATGATCTGCATGAAACTCAACTGGTTTAGACGCTGAAAGCCTAGTAGCCGCTCTCTACGTATGGCTGAAATTGTCAAATTAACAGAAATTTGAGATAATCTACATGAAACTGAACTTATTCAGGCGCTGAACCCATGTAATCGCTCTAAACAGATATCTGTAAATGACAAATAGATACATTTATGACATAATGCTACTTTATGGATTTACCATACACAGAAAAGTTTCAAATGCCCATAAAATACGTTATTATATAAGACTTAAAATATTACCTTACCTTAAGAACAAAATGAAAACATGAAACAATTACCTGCGCTTCTACATTATTCACTTTTTGCACAAAGTAAATCCGATAAAAATGTCAGAATTTATAATATATTTCGTTTGAATTCCTGTTTTTTTTTTCACAGATATATGAAAACAAAAAACTTCAATACTCGAACCAAAAATATTGTTTGTGTCTCTTTTGATATACGAATCCATAATTAGGATATTCGTAATGTGTAACTAATAATTAAATTATGCACATGTATTTTATTGTACAAGTATCTACAAATCCGCTTTTCTTCGTAAAACAAGTTCATAGCAAAAAAAATGTCCATGGTTTGGTTTCCTTGTTAAAACAACCATAGTGAATAGTTGTCTATTTTTATTCCTCTAAACAATTCAAAACATTTTCGTAAGTATTTGAACTGATTTTATATTCATTTCTCGTCTTCTTCCCATTAGAATTTTTAAAAAGGGTAGATCTAGGCCAATATAGATTCTTAAGTTTGAGTGAGTGATCAAAGGTCAATTTTGTCTATACATGTATAGACAAAGTTGACCTTCGATCGCTAACCTTACTTTGTGCATCTTCACAAATTACAAATCAGAAAATGAGGTTACAACAAAAATAGACTAGAAATGTTGTCATCTACCTTCCAATCTTGCAGCATCCTCTTGGCTGACTTCCCGTCCGTCTAGAGTGCATTCCATATTTGGTAAATTACTCCTTTAAAAGTCGTCTTGAACAAAACAGACAAGTGTTATTCATCCGGCCAGATCTTGTTCAAAATAGCTTAATTTTTGAACGACGGTCGTTAAACCTAACCCCTTGAATTCGACATTTGTTAATATGAACCTCCGAATGCTTATCGTCATAGAAACGCTGATACTACTATGGTTACGAGAAAACTTTGATAATTAATATGTTTCTTCGAGGGTGAGGTAAGAAAGAATTAACAACGGTTGAAAACAATTAGCAAGTTTTGGAGGATATGGGAATACTATTGTACGAGTATTTATATGTTGCTACACGCCACATTATACCAAGTGCGGATCTATTTTGTTTAATACAGTACAGATTATTACCTGACCTCGGTGTCAGGGATGGCATTCGTTCGGAACACCACTCGACCAATCTCACGATCAAACCTCGGATGTACATAGACGGACTATTTTTAAATATTGCTGGACAACCTTGGAAAAACAGACGTCTGATGAATCCTAATACAAATATCTTAAGATTCTTAAACGACGCCTGAAAAATCTTGATTCTTCATTTTCAAAAATTAAGATTTTTCAGCCGTTATTACTGTAAAAGATATAAATCTACAGTGCTAATTTTTCTTACACTGTTTCCGCCTAACAAAATGTACGATTTTGTTACATACCCATCCGCCTTACATACATCAGAGGTCTGTTACAGTTTACAGAAATGGCCGAGTGATGTTCCGAATGGGATGACATTTTGAAGTACTGCTCTCTGCCTTCGCCATCGGGCAACAGTTGCAGTTAATAAAATCATGAAAATGACAATCATTCCGATCAAAATCATTAAAAATCGCTCCCTAAGCGCTCGATTCATTCACTCCAAACACTCATTCAAATCGATTAAAATCGTCCAAAAATCTTTAGAAAACATTTCAAAATCGACCAAGATATTTCAACATTTAATTCATTAATTAATCGATTTTATTATTCCACGATTTTATTAGCCTGAGTGGATTTGTAACTGTCTAATTGGCCCATGAAGACAGACAAACAGAAAATTACGTATGTTTTATTAAAGGGAGGTAATTGATATTGCTACTTTTGTTCATCTTGAACAAAGTTAGCCATATTGGTTTACCTCCCTTTAATTCCACCCATAACTCGCTCCACATACTCATTCAATTTCAATCCGAAATCATTTCAAAATCATTCATCTTGTCAATTTCATGATGTTCATTACTGTAAGAACGCCATCCCTTCCACCTCGGAACAATAGTTTTCACTGTTAAACGAAACACCATGAAATAACTGTATAATATATATAGCAACATCATGAAAATGACACATTGAGTGATTTTGGAATGAATTCGGAATGATATTGAATGAGCGTGTGAAGTGAATATTAATGAAATTTAAGTAATGTAATCCAATATCGTTTGTTTCGTCTACATTAGACGAAATTAGCAATATGAATTACTTCTCTATAAAAAAATCTATGTACTTTTGTATTTTTGTGTCATCACTGACAACTCAGAGGCTTAATAAATCAACACCAGCCAATAAAATCATGCAATTATTTGACCGATTTAATTGAAATGATGATAATTCTTTCAACGATTTTGAAGCGTTCTTGAACAAATTTCGTTTTGAGGGATTTAAGTGAGTGTTTGGAATGAATGCTTGTAACGTTGAATGAGTGATTTTGAATAGTTTTGAAAGAGATGAGTGTCAATTTTACGATGTTCTAAACTATATTATTAATCGATCGCTCAGCGCTTCACTCATGGCATTCCTTCAGCTCGCTACAGTTAGTTAATTCATGAAATTGACAAGATGAATGATTTTGATATGATTTTTGAATGAAATTGAATGAGTGTGTGGAGCGAGTTTTGAGTGATATTAAAGGGAGGAAAACCAATATAACTATTTTTTTCAAGATGAACAAAATTAGCTACACAAATTACCTCCCCTCAATGAAATGTACGTATTTTTTCGTTTGTATGACTACATGGACCAATTAGACATTTCTAAATCCACACCAGCCAATCAGATCAATTTGAATTAAATGTCGACCGTCTTTGTCGATTTCGGAATGATTTCTAAAGATTTCGGAACGTTTTTGATCGATTTGAGTGAATGTTTTGAGCAAATGAATGGAGCGCTGAGAAAGCGACTTAGAATTGTTTTGATTGAGATAAATGTCAATTTCACGATGTTCTTATATGCTTAACCGTTCAAAAGACTTCAGGATCGTTTGCATCGCCCCAACTCTTCATTCAAATCGATCAAATCATTCCTTGATTTTATTGGCTGGTGTGGATTTCGAATAATTTGATTGGTCCGTGAAACATAGAAATATACTCATAGGAAAACAAGTATAAAATTTGTCTTTCGGACGAGGCGTTTAACCAAGGTCCCATGAGACAGCTTTACACGTTAAAGAACTATGGCGGATCTCAGCAGTAGTTTCGTCATATATCCGTGCACTATCCCTCGTAACAACTAATCGTATTATGGAGGAGTCGCTCAAATGGGCATGTGCTACGGTAGCGACGATGAATTAAACGGAAATTCACACAAGTATAAAAAATGTGGATTAAAATTATAGTTGATGAATCTAACAAAGTTATCTGTTTGTTTGTTTGTGTTTTAAGGGTTTCTACATGAATACATGGTCATCTATCCATGGATTCCTATCAATTCTTACACGAGTACAACTACAACATTTCATTCGAGGCACCAGCTAATACAGTTAGAAACATCGTAAAATTGACGTTAAGTTTGATCAAAACCATTCTATTTCACCCAATCGGCGCTCCATTCATTCATTCCAACCACTCTCTCAACCCATTCAAAAACGCACAAGTCACTAAAAAATGATGCGATCAACATCTTCATTCAAAGTAAAAATCGGTAGAAAAATCCACGATTTCACTGACATTATTGAATTTTGTAAGCGTTTTACACGTGCTCGAAGACATAGGAAGCTATTCATTGAACATGTATGCATATTTCATTAAAGGGAGGTAATTAACATCGTTATTTTTGTTCATCATTTTTTTTTTTTTTGAAAAAATGGCGATATTGGCTTATCTATCTTTAAATTCACTCAAAACTCGCTCCACACGGTCATTCAATTTAATTCCAAAATCATTCGAAAATCATTAATATTGTCACCTTTACGATGTTCTTAACTGCAAATATTCTTAAACGTACTTATTGAGTTCTCTCTTTTCTACGGACAAACATTCAAAGATGAAATTTCACAGAAAAAAGTTATTTTCAACCTCTGGTTTACCCCTCCTAAATGGTTTTGCGCATGATTATATTTTTTTAAAATGCGAGTAAAGTATTAAATTCATGGAAAAAGTCAGATACGATTCATTTGGACAATATCGGGGTATTTCGAGAGTTAAATCTGCATAGTTTTATTATTATTTCTGTTTTTATTCTTTTTGTAAATACATGTTAATGCCTCTATTTCCTGTATCGAACATACTAGACATTTCTAAAACAGGTCTGTATCAGAAGTCATATATCTTGAATAAGACTGCATACCCCGAGGTACCGTGTCCGAGTGAGGTCGCACAAGTTTACCCTGTGCAGGCGGGATTGGCGGCTTACCGGCTAGTCTTAACACGGTCTCGGACAAAGGACGTCGGGCATGTCGCGAATAAATCAATTTTTGTTTAGTTTTAACATTACTAGTACTTGTGCCACTTTGCACATCAAATCCAATATCCCTAAGGCTGGCGTTATCCGGATTGAAAATCGGTGGAGCTGTTTTGTATGGTTTGATACCGAACACTGATTTTACTGATGTGGTAGAATGTAGACTTTTATCGTCCATACCCTCACGTATATCGAACTCGTCTTCGATATCGACCAATTCAGTTCCCCCATCGAACTCATCCATGGTGTTCTCTGACGTCATTACACTCGTGTCGGCAGCTGATTGGTCAAAAATATGTTCGCTATCGACTGGATCCATACTGGCGATTGATAAAATACTGGTCTTTGAAACAGTTCGATATCTTAATCCAGCCATTTCACTGACTTCTTTATCACGAAAGAAATTCTCAACTTCCTTATAAGAAGGTTTGTGTTGCGTCTCTTGGTTTTCTTTATTCGTTTGCTTGTTTTCTTGCTTTCTTTTCCGTTTTCGTGCCATTCTGGCTTTCTCACGCTCAATATTATCTTGAAACAACGAGTTTACTTCAACCTTCGAGACGTCTGTTTCTTTTAAGTAATCACTAACAATTGCGCGTGTCACTTCCGTTACTTTATTTTCTGTTCGGAATATTGTAACACTACTAGACGCTTCTTGATGAGAATTAGATCTTTTAACACCTGGAATGATTCCTTTCTCATCATGCACCTGTTTATCAGATTCTTCGTATGGTGCACCAGACAAGCCACGTGTCATTTCTACAGCGCTCCTTTTATCAGAAATAGCCTCTTCGCCTAACAATGTCCGAACGGTATCAGGATTATCAATTTTAATCGTTCCACCACCGACGTCAGTTTCGATGTTTGAAACTGATTCCGTCTTTTTGTTCAAACCTCCTCTCTTCTTTTTCTTTTTACGCCCCTTTTTGTCACCCTTTGGGCTTTTGTTTACAGCCGGACTAGATGGTAAGCTGCTAATTTCCGTAACATTACTGGATTCGCGCGTTTCGCTTATAGCAGAAGGAACATTTCTCTTGTTACGTTTACTATCCAGGTCAGATTCTGTAGGATATGGGGTTTGTTTACGGCGAGGTAGTAGTATATCTGTGGTTGCTGGATTAATCCTGTCTCCTGGCTTGTGTATGTACCGATCATCCGACCTGAATAGAAAAACATAGGCGTTTCTAGGACTTTATGAAAATTATCCGCAATCTCAGAAGGCGACATATAAAGTAGATATAGGATAAAGGCGATATGAGGACTGTGTCAAATGATGTATGCCCTCCATCCGCTCCCTTTTTATGATCTGAGCGATGGTGAATAATCAAAGCATCGTAACTACAGCTTGAATAAGCTGTAGTTACGATGTTATGATCATTCATCATCGAAATTTTATAACTGATGATTATTTCTTTTACGCACTTGCGTTAATTACGTAATGGGAGTTACGCCCTTCGAAAAATATATTAGTAATTCGAGGGCTCATCGCAAGACCTTACAAAGTGTCTATATATTGTTTTTATGGACACTTAGTTCGATGTTGCTCTGAACAATTGAAATATTTAACCATTACAGGTGCTCAACCTTAAATGACCATATAATGACAGGCACCACGAAGATCAGCCAGCACTACCTAGTCCCGATAAAACAATCATCATCTAGCATATCGTCAAGTCAATTTTTACTAAGCGTAAAATCTTGCCAAATGTTTACTTTTTTTCAACGTTGCAAAAAACAACATACATAATGTTATTTTGACACTTTGTGGAATTGTTTACGTTATATAATGCTTGGTAAAAATAAGTATCATTCTCTATGGGCTTATGAAAAAGTTTTTATTTATATGATGGTGGCAGCAGAGCTTTATGCAAATTAGATAAAAAACAACAAAGCATAATAATAGTAATAATGATAATAATAGTAATAATAATGATAATAATGATAATAAATGTTGAGCTAGTCAAGACCCACATCGGTTGTTCGAACATTTAAAGATAACGATGTTTATCAAATTAGATGATGGTAAATGTTTTACCCTTCTTGCCTGTCACGAGAGGAAAGGAACATTTTAAACCCGTAAAATAGTTATTTGAAAACGGGACAAATTCCATTTGAGGTAAATCGGAGATTGCAAATGAAAACATCCTACATAGAAAGATAGGATGAACATTCTAGAATCAGAAAATCAGCTAGGTACTAGTAAGTTTGCACAGCCCGATTGATACATGTATGAATAGGCACGTCACTTTACACACTACCCAGATGGCCCCTTTACGCACGACTGGTTACAATTAGACTAAGAAACCTTTTTTTAAATATAAAACACTGGTACTCGCACGGAAGTCGAATGCAAGTACCAGAAACAAGATTGGTAGAGTCTGAATGGGTTCATTTCAAGGTCTTTTTGATACAGTAAATAACATCGTGAAATTGACATTTCGTGTATCTCAACTAAAACCATTTTATATCGCTTGCCCAGCGCTCCGTTCATTCATTTTAAAGTCTCACTCTAACCTTTCAAAAACGCTCCAAAATTTCAAAAATCTCTTCGAAATTTTTCAAAACGATGGACATTTTATTCTAATCGACCAAAATTTGCATGATTAATTGGCTGGAAGGGGTTTCGAAGTGTCTAATTGGTCGGTGAAGACATTCAAAGACATTTGAACGAAATTAGTGATATTTTCACCTCCCATCAATTTCATTCAAAACTCGCTCCCCCACTTATTCTATTTCATTTGGAAATCATTCCCAAACTATTCATCATGTCAATTTCATGATATTTTTAATTGGATACCATTCTGATAAATTTTCTCAATTTTGACCAGTCTACACTGATTTCAAAAACACCAACAAGGTATTTTCTGTATCTCGCTTATGTATAATTGTTAGTTGCAGATTTCGAAAATGCTCGGCTGGATCTCTTTGGTAAAGGAATTCCGGATCCGCATTTATTTCAAGTACACTGAACAACATTGTGAAAATGATAAGGTGAGCGATTTTGGAATGAAATAGATTGAGTGATATGAGTGGTTTTGAAAGAAACAAAAAGGAGGTAATCCAATATCATTATTAGATTACCTCCTTTTAATTTATGCATAAAGGATCTACAAATAGCTTCCTATTCTTAACAAGAACCAATCAGACTCTTACAATTTCAATTAATATCAATGAAATTGCGATCTTTTCTTTTCATATTTATTTTGAATGTAACTATTGATCTCATCCTTTTTGGCGATTTTGGAGCGTTTTTATTGGTAAGTGTGAGTGTTTAGAATAAATAATTGGAGCGATGAGTGAGCGATTAAGAATGGTTTTGATTGATATGATTGCCAATTAACAGTACATCTAGACATAGACGAGGACGATTAACACATTTGTCTAAAAGTGACTTATCTGTGCTCTCATTTCTCTGACCGATGACTTCCAAATCAAAAAGCAAGAGCTTTTTAGTAGGTTTGCAACGCGTTGGGCTGTCATTGTCAAGAGTTTTTAGTGTGATCCTTGGCTCGACAGACTGTCAGCCAATATTTGTCATAAGTCTTTGTGACACCAGTTTCTTGTCTACCACCAATGGGCTTATGTTAATAAAGTGAGATTGGCAGCTGATGTTTTGGATGAAATGTTGCGACAGTAACGGTGTGAGAAAGGACAAGGAATTAATAGTTGGTACACTGGTCTTCAAGATATAGCTAAAATACTGTTAAAAAAGGCATTAAACCCCATTTGTCTCCCACTTATAAATGGATAATCGTAAACTGAATATAAAATGGTGTATCATCTGTATGTAATGGTACACTTAAGAACATATTTTAATTGACAAAATGATTGTTTTTGGAATGATTTTGGAATGAAATTGAATGAGTGTGTGGGACGAGTTTTGAGGGAAATTAAAGTGTGTGTGTGTGATGGGGGGGGGGTGTTAATCCAATATCGGTAATTTTGTCAAAGGTGAACAAAATCAGCGTAATTTTTTACCTCCCTTTAATGAAATATTCGTACTTCTCTGTTTGGTATGACTTTTGTTAGCCCGCTGATCATTTGACAGTTAGATTTCTAAGTTCTCCGAACCTGTTAACCATGGGGGTCAGGGGAAAGGAGGGCCGGGGCTACCAAATTAAAATGTGATGCGTATTTAGAAATGCATATCTAAATACTAATCATTCTCTAAAAAGAATATAAAGATGCTTTTTCCATATGAGCCCATATCGCACAAGAATTCAGTGCCCGAGGTAATAAAACTTTTCTCAGTCTCAACAAAGAATTTTCTCAAATTTTAGATTCAAATAAATGTATTAAAATAAATGATAATATTAATAAGTTGTTATTTATAACAACTTATTAACATTATCTTTTATGATTACATTAAAATGAGTATCAAAACAGAATTACGGCTTTAATCTCAAATTGAAATTTGGGAAAATTTTGAATTGAGAATAAGGAAGTTTATAACCTCGGGCGCTGATATTATTCTTTTTAACTCAAAAAATTAAACGATAATAAATTTATTTTTTTAGTTCTTTTCTTATGTTCAATATTATCTTCCTTAAGATAGAAAAAAAAAATCAATGGTTATACAAAAACAATGCACATTTCAGCATGGTCGATCAATTGGTGACGCTCTATAAATTCTATTGACGTCTCAAATAACAGTATATCATAAAAGAATGCTACTCATATTTTAAAAAAATGCCCGAGGATTACAGTGGTCCTAAATCGCTCACCTTAGTCTCATTTACCCCTGGCACATCGTGAATAAGATGTTCAAAAGGAGATGAATAATGTCATAGACTGTTTTCATAGACTTTTTTTGCTGAAAGATTTCCTATTGTGTTTCTATGTTAAGGTAGTGGACCCTTAATAGTTTCGGAAGTAATGAACTTTCACGGTGTTAACCGAGGTTTCCTTATGATTTTCGATAATGTTTTACCTTCCTTGAAAATCATTCAAAACTCGCTCCAAACACTCATTCAATATAATACCCAAATCAATCAACTTGTCAATTTCAAGATGTTTTTAACTGTATGTGTCTTCTTTCTTCTGAAAAGAAACTTTTTTAAAGCGTAACTTCCTTGTTTCTTTGTAAATTAGATAGACCGGGGCGGATGCCAAATTTGATCCAAGGGCATTACATAAAAACAACAACAACAAATGGGTTGTGACAAACTTATGATTTATACCAAATATCAAAGACGTTTTAGTTCCAGAGAGGATATTTCTTTAATAGTTTTCTTATTTTCCATCATTCTGTTGCAGAGAACAGATTTAAAGATGGGTGTCAATTATTTGAAAAGATGTGTTACAGCTTTTTCGGGGAACATTCCTGCCAAGTTAAGATTGGTCCAACTTTTTCAGAGGAGAAGATTTTAGAACAGATTTGAGACAATCAAGTATAATTGTGATCTTTGCAAAGCCCATTTAATATCAGTCACACCAACTATCGTTTGTCTATTTGTGGGCAGTGGAATCTTGATTCCCAAAAAAGAGATTTTTTTCTTATTTGACACAAAAAAAGATCTTTCTGGGAAAAAAACATCAAGTGATGTATGAAATTCCATAGTTGACTTCTGTTTTGTTCTATTCTAAATAGAAAAGAAGGTATTTGTTTTCGGGAATACACGGTCTGATCCATCCATCCATCCATCCATCCATCCATCCATCCATCCATCCATCCATCCATCCATCCATCCATCCATCCATCCATCCATCCATCCATCCATCCATCCATCCATCCATCCATCCATCCATCCATCCATCCATCCATCCATCCATCCATCCATCCATCCATCCATCCATCCATCCATCCATCCATCCATCCATCCATCCATCCATCCATCCATCCATCCATCCATCAATCAATCAATCAATCAATCAATCAATCAATCAATCAATCCATTTGCTGACGACGCCAAAACTGGATTATTGAATAGGGCCAACCAGAGAAAAGTATGTGGTAAAGGTCATTTCGTTTATGTGGGGGTCAAAGGCGTGTCATTCAAATGGTATCAATTTCATGATCTTTGGAGAGATAAGACTGGGACTAATTGACTGGTTGATTGGTCAGTCAAAGTGTTCATTTTTTGACTTTGATTATTCGTTTAATGGTTGATTTATTGATTCGATCAAAGGGTTTATTTACTTTTTCTTATCTTTTTTTGTTCCAAAGTGTTTCTAAAAACAAAGAAGTAAAAGAAACTCCCTTGGAAAATTCAACCGTTTGAATCCTTTTCTAAAAAGTTGTATTTTGCATAATTTTCTTCACTGTGCTTACTCAATAAACGGTTGGTGTTGTCAATTTATATTGAGTTCCAAAAGAAGATGAGCACCTTCAAAATTTTGAATTTTTATTTTATTTTTTTTATACAGTTGGACAAAATTCACGTTAAATATATATATAATGCGTACTTAGTGTTTTGTATGAAAAAGAATCTAACGCGGTTGGAGGAATTGATAATTGTCGAGGCAGAGCCTCGACAATTATCAGTTCTCACAACCGAGTTAGATATTTAAGTATGTATTATTTTATATTACAACCTCTGTTTGCCTTGTATTCATCGATCTTTCTTACAGAAATGTAAGTTTCTAAAAATAACCGCATTACGCCATTGATCATAAAATATCTATGTGATATCATAAAAAATATCGTATAGGTTGTTTTCAGGGATATTTGTATAGTTATAAGATAAACTTTATTTCAGAACTTCTAGATATTGAATACCACAATACAGATTTCGATTAAGTATTGCATTACGTTTACATTCAGTAAGATTACATGATGTTGAGAATAACCCTCTTCACAGCTTCAGCTGGTGATAGTTGTTTGCTAAATGACATTGCCGTGTTGGGCTAGGCATTCAAAGCCATTTCTACAACTTTCACACTGACGTTACGTTCGCGTCAACGTTAGTAATCACTATCGTCGAGATTACCTTGACGTTATTGTAACATCTCGTTTACTTTTTATGAGACAATAAGAGATGATGCTAGCTTTTTGCATAAGAAAATGAATGCTTATCAAATTTTCTTGATGTTATGAATCTCACAAAGTTCGATGTTTTGGAACGTGTTAGCTTTAGGATAATCCATGCTGTCGATTTATGAATCCTTGTAATGAGGACATAGATTTGAGCTCAGGTTAGTCACATAATTAATCTAAATGTATTTCAGACTAATCATTTATGTGATGCGGGATCGACATGCAAAACATTCAAAATCAAAGGTTTTATTAAAGTCGAAATAAATTGTATACTGCGTGATTTTAGTCACAAATAGCTCATTTGCAGAAATTGGTCAACCTCATTGGTGAACGATATTTTCGTTCACTAGTGTTACTATATATAATATGTATGGAAAACCCTGTAAAATCTTAAAAGCTTCGAAATAAAGTAGCACCCCTTTAGATTAAATTTAGTACTTCTCAAGACTTCTCTCCGCAAAATCACTGTTTAATTCGTTAATGGCATGATACTAATATTCTTCAACAAGTGAAGAGAATGAAAATTACCCTTAAAAGCACAAAATAAGCTTGAAATGTTAAGCCTAGCGAATTGATAATCGGCGTAAGATTGTCGAGACTTTAGAGCAAAAACAAAGTTTGTGTCTGTACACTGTATAGACAGATACTATGTTTTTGATCTAAGCCCTCGCTGTTGCAACTTGTAGAAATTTGCCGGAAATGTGTGCTTATTTAGGTCGTGAACTCTTGAATATCTACACACCTCTGATTGGCCATACCACACGTGATGACCTACTACGATTTTATCTGCCTTCTTATGAATGAAATCTGTACTAATGAGTTACGAAAGGTCAAGTTTACAAACGAATTGAATGTTCTATATTTAGCCCAAATTCATTTGTGGTTTATGCAATCGGTTTTATATAACCTTTCAACACGCGACAGTCAGTCTCAAGAGAATTATTCGACACCCGTTTTAAATGAATTTACCGGGTAAAACCTTTCTTGTACCTTTTGTTTGAATAGGGATGGACACCGCTATTAACCATTTTTTCTGTGAAATCGCGGTTGCTGAAGTACAGGCGATCTTTACATAATCTGAGTTTTGTCATATATGTTAATATAAAATAACATATAAGACGAAATTTGGATTGTGAATAAATCGCCTGTGGACTGGAGCACCTAAATATGGAATCTGGTATTTCTCGCACAAGAACTATCATAAGCATACACCCTTACAAAACTGCAATCTTCTACCCTCTTAGGTTTACGATTATCCACCGATTTGAAGTCCTTAGCAATAGAATATAAACTACGACTATATTTGGACAATCCATTAGCTGTACAAAATACTGACCTACATAAATCGTTTTGTTTTTCTTTAATTCTTTTAACTCAATGGCATCAGATAATAATTCTTTCACTTACATGCATAATACCGAAAGAGACCAAAATCCTGTAATTACAGCGTTTTGGTTGAAGACGAAACCGCGGTCTTTTATTTCGGAGGATGGATGACCCCATTCAGGTAGTCAAAGTTCCAGAGCCATAGCGGATTACGTTTAATAGTCACAATGCAGAAAAACTGCTGTTTGATCTGGTAAAATATGGGTTACGCATTTGGAAAATGAATTGCCTTTCTGACTGCTTTTTTGAGTTAAGAAAAGAATTATTAGTCTAGAAACTATAGTTGCCTGTGTTCTTTTTCTCTTTCGCTTTCTGTCTCTGTCTATCTGTCTGTCGCGCTCTCTATTTTTCATTTCCTCTCTTTCTTTGAATTTACAGTGAAATTGAAGAATTGCCGAAATTTTGTCTTAATCATTTTTTTACATCTATAATTTCTCTTTTCTCGATGAATTCAATATATCACTCTAGAATGGCATCAAATTCGTTCATTATTAGTACTTTCAGTGCTTTGATTTTTATGAAAATGATGTGAATTTTGTAAATGTAGGGTCGCATGCGTACATTTTTGGACCCGAACCTTTAATTGAGGACAGTATGTCGAACTGTATTATATTAATGACTAAAGGATGACTTCGACCCATTGAGTGCATCATAGTTTTGTGATCATATCATGCCAATCGTGCGTCTTCCGAAAGCATAAATCTTAAGTTTATACACTGAAAAGGCCGTCAACTTTGTATCCGTGCTGATGAAACTTGTCTGGAATGTTGTAGGATGTTTTAGATAAACGCTAAAATGCTACTAAAATTTGGAATCCAAAGATGTTAGTATTTCTGCTAGAACTTTAAGCTCGAAGGAGTGTTGAAATAAGCGTAAACGTTTTATAGGTGTTCCTTCACAATTTATTTTTGACTCTTTTACATAGGGCCTTAAGCTTTTTTAGTTTGCGCGACGATTAATAACGAGCAGTATCATCCTCAAAAATGAAGTAATCATTTACTTTCAGTAAATTACTAGTTCATTACTAGTTGTTTTATACAGCATACCAAAGTTCAATGTGTTAAGTATATATGACTATCCAAACAGTATTTTATCCTACCTATTGAAGTTTTTCTCAAAGTTTCCTTATATCCATATATATAATACAATATCAAATGAGCCTGTGTGTGACATTTCCAATAATTTACATATGCGCAACGTTAAGATCCAGATCAGCCTGTGCAACCGTACATTCTGATCAGACTCTTTACTACGCACTCAATGGATGGATACAGGCCAAACGTCTCTGCTCCCAATCCAGGAATAATTCAAATACACTCCGTGATTGTGTAAACTGCTCAACGTCAGGCACACATGAAATTGTTGGAAATGCAGTCCACAGGCTCAAATCACTTTTAAAATGCAGTCATTGAGTAATCAGAGGAACTAGTTACAAGTTGGAAGATAAATGCATAACAACTACAAATTCATAAACGATACTGGTTTTAAGCGTTCCGATGTGGGTCTTGACACAGCTCTATATCCATTATTTACAACAAATGTTTTATTTCTAACGATATGAGATTCAGATTTAGGTCTCACTGGCCTCTCATAAACTAACCTGAGTCTACTAAATTCGTCCATTTCAGTGTCAAGTTCTTCAATGGAGAGGTCGTCTCGTCCCTTTGACGAGTGAATTCGGCTACTGTGAGCCGAGCCTCGTTGTTTTATGTTTACGTTGGACAAGGACAGTCCTCGTTGGTCGCTTTTCACCGTGCAAATGGTCATTGTATCAGGTAGATCATTGGCCGGCTCAAGATCTTCGGCAAACTGAAAAGAACCGGAACCTATTCTTCCATTGATAGTACCGGAAGCGGTTGATTCATTTCTCGGACTTCGCAAGTTCAGGTCAAATTTATTTCCGGTGTGGTTGTCATCAGATTTCGCGGCATAATTGTGTTCGGGTGATGGCTTCTGGACGCCATTACTCACGTGGCTTTTCTTTGATGTTCTGACTGGTCTAGCTACTGTTTTAGACTGGATACACCCCATGGTTGTTAGTAGGATAACCTGTCGAAATGTATTAATGATAATATCCCTCTGTTAAAATATTGTATGCCATGCTTAAGCAAGATAGATATCATACAAACCAGTAGAAATAGAGTATAGATTAAACAGACAAAAGCAGCAATAAAAATATATTGTGTAATGAAACAAGCATCATATTCAAACGTGTATTTTTTTAGAACAACCATAAGAAGCATTTCTAATAAGTAAAGCACAACAGATGGAGCCATCACCACAGATTAAACACCTGATGGGGGGGGGGATTAATATGCAAAGCAAAATCATTGGACTCTGACCTCGGATTTTATTTTTTACATGTAAAACCTCCGCCATCAAACTTAATTCAAGGGCACATGGTCACTGCCAAAATGATTTTTTTCATATATTTTTCTTTAAATTTATATCAAAATCTATTTTGTCCATGATATATCAAATATAAAAAAAACAAGGGGATTGTTTATTTGACTCTTAGAGCTATTCTTGGTTACACAAGAATCGTTTATTTTCTTTTTCAATCAGAGACAACTTCATCTTGTTTCGAAAACATATCCTGAAAAGAATGTATGATTAAAAATGTAACTTACCATGCTTAAATGTTTATTGGCATTTGCATTTCTACTGTTAATTTCAAGTTATGTCTGTGGTATGACCACAACATAACACCCAATTCTTCCTAACTGTTTAATCACAATCTAACATGCATGTAGAATATAAACAAATGATATGGCAATAATTCATTTTAGGTTGGCAAAGAATTCTTCCCATGGAACGCCAATGAATGAAAGTTGAAAAGTACAAAGGCTATGAAAATATGTGTCAGAGGCATTGTAAAATTGACCTTACGTGCATGTGAGCATTATATGAAGTGAACCCCTTACGTTTTTATAAAAAAAACTGAAAAGAAAAGAAAAGAAAATAAAGAAAAATGAATAAATAAATGAATAAATTCAGGACCACTTTACAATGTTTACATCAGTCAAAATGGAAATTGAATGGTTGAAAAATTTGTTTTAAAGGAAGGCTTTAAAAATTGACTGCTTAAATACGGATGCAATGTGTAAAAAAAAATCAGGAAAAACAACAACAACAACAAAAAAATCTAAACAACAAAATGAAATAGAGATCTGGAGCTACGAACGCGATTTGTCTCCAAAGAATCGCATGTCTATATTAAAAGATTTCAAAATTTTACAAATTTGTATTTAATACCAATCGGAATCACTTAGATATGATAAAAGACTCAAAATTGTATTGGAGGAGACATTTAAGGTAGTGGATTCGTAATAGTTCGGAACGTATGCTCTTTAACAATGTTAACCAAGGTTTCCTAATGCAATAAACGGACTGGAAACATGAGCGATAGAATTCCGACCATGCCTTCAGGATTTTTACAGAAGAAAAATGTCCTCGTTAAAGTTGCAAGAAAATATGCTGTATTTTGATTTGCCTCACCATTTGTCTGCAGGATCTATAATGGTTACCAGAATATTATACTGTCCTTTTTAAAAGCGACCCAACTTTGATAAAAACCCACTTAACCCTTCCGAAACAAAGAATTGAAAAACAGTATAAACTAAGATCAGACTGCACTGATGTGCAGCCTGATCTAAGTCTACACTGCCTGCTTTTTTCTTCAAAAGACTTGGGTAAAATTTGTTGAAATGTCAAATTAATTGATTATTTGTTTGAACTAAATTCAAATTCATCAAAATACTAGCTTTAGCGCACGTGTTTATTTCTTACTGACGTGGTCAATGATATGACAAAATCTCTTATCGGGCGATTCGGATCAGCTGGCCTGTTCTTTTACAAAGATCGACATTTCTAAATTAAAGACTGGAGATTTATTGGTGACCTGTCAAAGATTTATTGGTTTATTTTGAAAACTATTTTTGAGCTTTCAAAACATTGTAACTATGTTTAGAATTAGCAGTAACTTTGAAGTTTTCGGAATGCAAATGACACAAAACTATAGACAAGCCTATAGACCGTATTAAGGTAGTAGACACGTAATAGTTCCGCAACATTTTCGAAGTAATGAACTTTTAACAGCATTAACCGAGGTTTCCTAACGATTTTCATTAGGAAACCTCGATCACCATTGTATTGTGAAAGTTTCTGAGTTCCGAAATATTGCCGAACTATTACGGGTCCACTACCCTAAGTGAACGTTTCATGTGCTTAAAAATTACTAGTTAAGGAAATTATATATATTTTGCATATTTTGAGCTATTTTCTTACATTTTTTCGGAAAAGAGAAACAGCGTAAATAATACTTCATGCATTATTTGAAATATTGTCTTAGGAGTTACTCGAATAACTTCAATTGGATGAAGTCTGTAATTGAAAAGTGCTTAATTTCGGAGATCGACAAACATGATAGAAATCAAATATGTCGTCGGTGCAATTCCTTAACCTCGTAACTACAGCTTCGATTAATTTGTTTTTTTGTTTGAATGGGGGTTTTCACCGCTTTTAACATCATTTCAGTCATATCGCGACGTCTGGAGCACCTAATAATGGATTCCTGGTATTTCTTACTCAAGTAATACCACTTCATCCTTTCTTAGCATTCAGCGGCAATTCCACATAGGTCTACGATTACCAACCTTTGATTAAAGCTGTAGCTACGAGGTTTTAGAATTAAGTCTACGTTTTGTTGATTTATGCAGGCTTATTTCAATAGGTAAATAAAACGGTTAAGAATTCAAGTACTTTTGGTTATTAGGATAAGGTGGGTTCAAATGAATTAAATCGTAACGTCCAAACACCGTTTTAAACCATGACGTTCGTTTCGGCAAGTACACGTCGGTGTCTGTAGCAACATCTTAATTTACTCTAGGAAATCATATACTTTTTATAAAACGACCAGAAAATTGGTGATGGATCGACGAAATAATGATTTCTTTTTATTCAATTTATTCACGTAATAAACGCCACTTTTTAAATGACCGCATGCAGTATGACGTCACTTGACGGTAACAAAAAAACTTTGTATGCCTAAAAAATTACCTTGGTTATTTCACCCAAGGGACACAAGTCATAATATATAATTAATTAAAAAAAAAAAAAAGAATTGGCATTTATGACGTCCTCACGATGTCCCCTTTTCGTGGGACACGTTTTCGATTTTATCGATCGAATGCCACGGGTTAAGGGAAACGCTTTCTTTTTTGATATAGGTCCTATTAACTTGATTTGAATCAGTGGTTTGAAACAATAAAATACGATCCTTTGAACTCTGCAATAGTTTGGGTATATCGAGGGTTTAGCACAAGACTGCGCTAAGTGTCTCTACATTGTTTAGAAACTTAGTTCAGTATTGTGGTTAATCCTAAATATGTAAAAAAGTTAACAGTTGTAGTGAATAAAAATTTTGAGTTTTCAATAATTGGATCTTTGAAATGAAAAAAAAATCCGCATTTTTTATGAATACTTACAAAATAAACTGTACCTAAATTCATTTGGAGAAAAGTCAAAGCTATAAAGCATATCGTTCTTAATGACGTTTCCAAAACCAAAGTTAATATTGTGTAGAGTTAGTGTCTACGATATAAAGAGTATAAGGGAGATAACTTTCTATGAACAACTGAGATCGTAATATACAGAGTAGCTATTCGTTTTCTAGAAAATATTTGCCACATCGCGGAATAAAGACCATGGGTAAATATCGAGTAAAAGATTTCACAACGGCCATTGAAGTCAAAGCATCAACGAAGTCATATACAGTAAAGCACCATATTGAGCGACTCATAAGAGAATGATCTGATCGGGATCCTCAATATGCGATCCATGAACATACTACTCAAAGTTTGCTAAGCACCAAAACGTGTTTATACTATAATTTCAGGAAAAATGAAATTTTATTTTAAGAATGTTGGAAAATAGTCGATTGTTATCAGTTGATCAAATTTTAAGAAGAAAATGAAGTTTTTTAATGATAAGAACACTTTAAACAGGGTGAACCCTAGAAATTTGTCTGTTTTCTTGAAAATTGAAAAAAAAAAAATGACCAAAAAGGTGTTCTTTCAATCGCATTTCGTTCAATGCCGAGTATGAGAGCCGGCACTGTCAATAACAGCCTGACAGCGCCTCTGCATACTCCTGATTAAGTTCTGGGTTACTCTTTGGGGAATAATAGACCATTCTTCTCTAAGGATCTGGCCGAGCTCCTGGAGTGTCATTGGCTGGACCTGGCGAGCCGAAACTCGGACCTGTAGCTCATTCCACATATGCTCTGTCGGATTTAAGTCCGGTGAGCGAGTCGGCCAGTCCAGACGTGGAATGCCCTCTTCTTGGCGATACTCTTGGACTATACGGGCCGTGTGTGGACGGGCATTTTCATCCATTTAAATGAATCCATCCCCAATAGCACCAGCTTAAAATCTTACGTGGGTATTGAGGATTTCATCAATGTACATACGAGCTGTCAGAATACCTCTTTCTAAAATAACAAGATCAATCTGCCCATCCCAGGTGATGCCCCCCGAAACCATGATTGACCCACTCCATAACGATCGTGCTCAGCAATGTTTGCTGCATGAAACCTTTTCCCCGGCCTTCTCCACACCCTAGCCTGCCTACCAGTGAAGTCCAGGTATAGCCAGCGTCTCATGCGCCAGCCAACGTGATCAAATGCCCATGTTAACCGACGCCGACAATGAACTCGGGATAGCGGAATACGAATACATGGTCTTTTTGACCTTAGGTTATGTTCATGCAGCCGTGTTCGTTTGGTTTGAGTCGAAACTCGCACTCCCGAGGCGTTTTGAAGGTCGGAACGTAGCTGCGTTGCCGTAGCAAACCTGTTCCTAACGGTTTTCTGCGACGGAGATATCTCTACTCCTACCTCCATCATGTCTTCTTACAGGTGTGCCATACTGTTGGTATCGTGCCCAAGCTCTGGTTACAACAGTATGGTGTACCCCCAGTATCATGCCAACATCACGGTGGGAAGCCCCTTGCTCCACCATACCTACTACACGCCACAATTGTTCCACAGATATATGTCGTCTGACATTTGGATTAGCCATGAGTAACGACTTAAAAGTCAATAAAGTACCTAAAAAACAGAAAGTAAGCATCTACACGAAACCTGTACATGTAGAAAATGAGAAAGGACAGGTAAGAAACCGGTGTTCCTCATTTTGCACGAGTCTCGCAAGAAAATTGCGTGTCAAATTTGGTAATGTATACAATAGATATCTTGTCAATACCTTATTGTACAATTTTAAAAAAGAACACGAATGTTCTTTTTTAAATCAGCTCCTGTAGGACAGCGAAAAAGTTTGATGCTTAGCAAACTTTGAGTAGTATAGTTATTGTCTGCAGCTGATTACTGGCGAGCAACAAATAAAGCTATGTCACCTTTTTTGCCAATCGGGAACATTTGGCGATTCTACGGAACAAACCTCAGTAATAATAAGTGCCCATTCGGAACATCGCTCGGACTTTTCCGTAAACTGGAAAGTACTTCTAACGCAAGTGTAGTAGTTGTGTCACTTTTTGGGTAACTCGGCTTCTGGGCGTACTTAGGTTATTTAATCCGCTTGAAGCAAAACACATTTTGTTAATTTCTTCTGATCGTCTGTGGAGATATTTTGAGCATATTATATAGAGGATAATCAACTGGTTATGTCTAATATGAAAACTATTTCTCGAGAATACATTATTAGATGTTAAAAACGAGTCCGTTGGACGAGTTTTTTTAACAGCCTAATAACGTTTTCGATGGCGCAGCGATGAAAGCGCGTCACTTCACACGCGGGCTTTCATTGCGCCTTAAGTATCATTCACGATCTTTGGACTTTGAATTACCCCTGCGACCTTCCAATGGAGAATCGTATGGAGGATTTTCTCTTGAAGGAGTGCCTTATATTTATTTACGACATATTTAT
Source organism: Fragum whitleyi (assembly GCA_948146395.1). Taxonomy (NCBI): domain Eukaryota; kingdom Metazoa; phylum Mollusca; class Bivalvia; order Cardiida; family Cardiidae; genus Fragum; species Fragum whitleyi. Next base: position 19,829,327 of record OX411557.1, read on the forward strand.
ATGCTCCCGCACATTTTAGGAACATATAGAGAGACTAGAAACTGTCTTCAGCCGCATTGCAGCTACATGTATAACCATCAGTTGAATCCTTCAAAGTGTGGATTTTGTAAGTCCTCCGTTGCATACCTAGGACAATAAGTTACATCGTGAAATTGACATTCACCTCAATCAATACCATTCCAAATCGCTCACTCAGCGCTCTAATCATTCATTCAAAAAACTCACTCTAACCATTCAAAAACGCTCAAACCCATTGAAAAATATAGAATCAACAATGTCATTCAAAATAAATTTTGATAGAGAAAAATCGCGATTTCACTGACATAATTCAAATTATAAGCATCTAATAGGTTCCTAAAGAAATAGGAAGTTATTTATAGAATTTGGTTTGCATATTTTATTAAAGGGAGGTAATCAATATCGCTAATTTTGTTCATCCTGAACAAAATTTGCGATATAGGATTACCTCCGATTAAATTCACTCAAAACTCACTTCACACACTTATTCAATTTCATTTCTAAATCATTTCAAAAACGTTCACCTTGTCAGTTTCACGATGTTGTTAACTGTAACTGGATATGGCATAGCAAATACTGAATCCACCAATTTCCAAACGAATATTCAAGAGCTCCACTTTTTCCTTGGCTTTCCTGGGTATTATCGACGTTTTATACAGGATTTTTCTAAGATATCCAGACCCTTAAATAGTCTCCTTGAAGACCATTATTTGAAAAACACTGCAGCAAAAGGTAGTAAGCAGAGAAGGCCAAGAATTCATCACCTTGGATTCCGAACATGGTAATGATTTCCGGTTCCTGAAAGAGAAACCTTCTGAGCATCCTATCCTTGCTGTAGCAGACCATACCATACTCTTCAAACTTCCCACTATCGCTAGCAGCCTAGGCCTTGGTGCGGTTCTTTACTGGTCAGCAGAAGGTTGGAAAAGATAAAAAAAAAAGAGTGATCACCTACGCTAGTCGTGGCCTACGTAAAGCCGAACGTAACTACCTAGCTCACAAGTTTGAGATGCTTGCGCTGAAGTGGTCTGTCACAGACAATTTTCATGAATATCTAAAGTGGACAACCTTTGATGGCATCACGAACAATAAACTCTTGCTGAATGCAATGACAACTGCCAAACTTGACGAAACTGGTCATCACCGGGTTACATTTGGCCATTTCGAAATTCAAGATTGTCGCCATGTTTTTGGACCTACTGTGTGTATCCTGCTATTTTTTGAAATAAATTGACACAAAGGACATTTGTGCCAAATTTCACACTTTTGTCAATTTTTGAACGATTTCACCAAAATTGCCACTTTACGCCCGGAGTATTTAACAAATTCCTGAAATTTAAAATCGTATTCTGCCTTGATATATTTTTTTTTCAGATACAACCTCTATTTGAGTCCTGCTAGATCAAATCCTCTTTTAAAATATTTGATCTTGGAAATGGTGCCTCATTTTTGTTGCCTTAATGAGAATCTCGGCGTCCCTAAATATGCATTTCATTAAAAAGAAATGTATCAACTCAACTCATCTTGATTTGAAACGTGCGATTCTAAGCCTTCCACACCGTTTACAGTTAAAAAACATCGTGAAATTGACAAGTTGAATGGTTTTGGAATGAATTCGGAATGCAATTGAATGATAGTGTGGACCGTTGTGTGAAATTAAAATGAGGTAATCCATAATTGCTATTTTTGTTCAAGATGAACAAAATTAGTAATATTAATTACCTCCCTTTTATAAAATATACGTACTTTTCTCTTTGTATGTCTATCGTTGACCAACCAGACACTTCAAAGTCAACACCAGCTAATGAAAACATAGAATAAATAAATCGACTTGAATTTATTGTTGAAAGTCCTAAGCGATTTTTAAATGTTTTCCAAAGATTTCTGAGCGTTTTAAATCGATTTTAGTGAGTGTTTTTAATGAATGAATTGAGCGTTGAGTGAATGAAAAGGAATGATTTTGATCGGAGTGAGTGTCAAATTCAAGATGTTTTTAACTGTATTTAAGGTAGTGGGTCCGATATAGTTCTAAAATGTGTTGAAAGTAATGACTATCTCAGTGTTAACCGAGGTTTCCTAGTGATCTTCATTAGGAAACCTTGGTCAACATTGTCAAAGTTCATTACTCCCGAAATTTTGCGTAACTATTACGGGTCTACACTACCCTAAAACACAAGCAGACACAGAATTTGTGCTGTGTGAAGTGCATTGTGCCTGTGCAGTAGCGCTTACCCTTAAGTGAGACATTTTCTCTAGAAGACACATTCAACCGAGACGTTCACTATAAGCAGTTCAATCCCAGATGGGATTTTTGTCAGAGAGCCGTGCTCTCGTAGTAAGCACTCTTTAAATCGTACCAAGAAGTCTAATTCCATTTTTAAATTGACATTTACTGATAGAGAAACCAGATGTTAAATATTAACAATTTCACAAACTTACTTATGATCGGGGACCCAATACTTCAAATATATCTTAAAAGTATATTGAATATAAAGAATTATAATTCTATAGAGAAATCACAATACACATAAACGAACAAAGCTCTCTATTCTTGTAAACAAGTTATAAATAGTATTGTCTTTAAGACAGTTTTTAATCATTCAAGCATGGATGGGCTATTTGAAAATGAAATCGATGAAATGTGATCGGAAATAACAGTTGATTATAATTCAATTCTTTAATGATAACTGAAAATAACATCAGTGACATCATACATTACATATAGCATACATGACATAGGCCTATCATACCAAAAACATTGTACAATAGACTAGAGATTATCTTTATATTATGTAAAAATAAACACTAACAGTAGGCCACAAAATATATTTAAAAACATCAAGAATCTCTAATTTCCAAAGCTTTTGGCAAATATTTATACAGATATGTTTGCTTGAGTTGCATTTTTCGGATTCAACAGTAATTTCAAAATATATAATTCTTTATCCTCAGAGATGTTAAAATCAACAATATTGTACCCAACAAATCGATCTTATAACACGATTACCAGGGCGTTGCTCCCATTACGCACATTACGCAGGTGCGTAAAAGAAATAAATCTTCTTTAGAAAATTGACGTTTATGAATGATCATAGCATCTAAACTACAGCTTATTTAAGCTGAAGCTACGATGTTTTGATTATTCATCAACGCTCAAATAATAATAAGGGGAGCGGACGGATGGCATTCATCTTTTGTCAAAATCCAAATATCGCCTCTATTGTATATATTGTTTGGTGGTCGCCTTCTGAATGCGCACAAATTTCATAATCCTAATTACGCCTATGGATGAGATGGCGTAGAAGGCATGTAAGGAATAAGAAGAAATTACATAGAACTTATTCGCAATGAAATATATGTCATGCGTTTTACTGTGTACACAGATATCCCCGCCCATTTATCATACTCAACCTCTTCTTTGACGGGAACTTTGACGCTTTTGACGTCATTTTAACCTCGTGCTAAATGTCGCGCTTCGTTTTTCGTGAAATTATCCAAACGCAAATATCATTACTTAATCATTCATTTTACACATAGAAAAGGAAAATAAACTAATTTCAGAATTGTGATCGTGTTATAAAAGATATAATTTCATTTTCGCTTTGATGTGTCCATGAATAAAGTCTGAAGGGGGAGAGGGGTTATGTGGAAAACAAAATCGAGAGGCTCCGCCCTCGGAATTTACCATTTGCATACGTGACCCGTCATGCGAAAAGGGACCATCTTGGAAGTGCGTAAAGTGTCGACCCTTGGCAGACTGCGCGGATTGCGCAGACTGACTAGGGTAAACTTTTTGCACTGTGCTTATTTTCTGAATCTAGAACGATGAATGTACCTTCCAGTGAAAGAATTTTTGAAATACGACTTCTGGTTGACCTATGCTGGATCAAATCTCTTTTTCAATCATCCATTTTACAGAATTCTCGGATGGTCCCTTTTCGCGTGATTGGTTACAATGATAACTCCCCCAAATCAGACTTTATTCTTTCCGACATTTGTTTCCCCACATTCGGTGGATAATCGTAAAGATGAATGGCAGTTGGGGCTCGGAAAGGAAAAAATGGTAGTACTAGTGTGATAAATACCATGTATCCATTGTTAGATACTCAAGTCGCTGCGATATAACTGAAAAACGAAGGCATAAAACCTTATTCAAACATACTTCATAATTATTCTTAACAATATTTTAAATGTGGTCGGTAAATAGGTATGTCCATGTCGGTAGGACCTGCATATCTGAAATAACAAAAGTTGGCATTGAAAAAATGCCAACTGCGCGCCAGAAATTGTTCTATGCTTTACACGAGCGGGTGCCAATTTAGTATGGTTTCCTGAACAGTTTCATCTCGGTCACGGGTTTTTTTCTCTCCCATCTTCGAATTCAGACTTTTTAACGTAATTCTTTTTTCTATCTTTTGTGTTGACTTTTTTCAAACCATTGTCAGCTTCTAATCAGTTTCCATCGGAAAATATGTTTTTCTAAACCAAAGTTAATATATTCTATTACTGCAAAGGCTCTGAAATGATTATACGAATACAAATATCCCTTTTTAAAAACTTTTTTTCATTTCAATTATTGAGCAGCTAAAATAGAATAAAGTATTGTGTTTTTGCCGACGAACATTGGTGGCAAAATTGGAAGCTTATAATGAATATCGACATATTTCTTTTCTTAAATCTAAGATAATTAACAGCATTAATTCCACTGTAAGCGGTTAAAGGTCCAATGTTTGTCGTATTAATTTCTTTCATTTCGCTCTATTGTCTTTTGTCTTTTGGAAAACAATAGGAGTTGCACAATTGAATTGTTTCAATAAAAGAGTCTTAAACCCTTAAACTAAAATGAATTTCCGAATTCACACACCTACACAAAAAAGAAGAAAAAGATCTTAGAATGAAAACAGACTACAATTTGTGATGTAAACACAAAACTTTTTGTTTGTATTTTTGTATTATTTTGGCTTTCGTGATTTTCATCCATCCAAATGTTCGTTATCGCTTAAAATAAAGAAAATAACAAGATATTATATTAAGTATGCTTCCTTTATTGTTTAGCAGAAGAGGTGGATTTAAAGAAAAATGTCGAGAAAATTTAATCCAGCAAAAATGAATAAAAATTCGGCTCTCATATATCACAACTAAAAAGGAAAGTCAAAGACCACTTGCTGGCTTGAAAGGATTTCATGTAAAATAAGTTAGCGTATCAAATATTAGAACTCGGATCAAATTTCATAGTAAGGATTAATATGGCTTCGCAACCAAACATTGTTTACGATAGATAGAATATTGTGATAAAAATGGTTTTCTTAAAATAATGGACGCAAACGATCAACTGAAGCAATTTAGAGGTAAAAGAATAATAGATTCTTTTTCATTTCCTTTTTTGTAGAACTAGTTTTTGTCATTCCATAAATGTAATTTCACTTTAAAGCAGATTGCAAAGATTATCATACGAATTTTAAAACTGGCAAAACCATAAATGAGTTCTTATATGTATGTCAAGTTTAACTTTTTTTTTATTTAAGATCTACAAATGTTTGAATGTTGTGTTCAACACAGTGCAAACATCCTAATTGGCCGAATTTTGTTTTGCTCCACATGTGTATAGATATAAAAGCTTGCAAACAAAAGAGTCCCAACAGAAATCTGCCTTGTTCAGGAGTAATCCTTACATTTATCTCACCAGCTAAAAATCGCAACATTCGTTGCTCCATGATATTGAAATATAAGCAAGGAAGATATTTTTTCATGATGCTATTAAACAAAATAGCTAATTACTCTTACGTCTAAATCCGTTTCGCGTGTTTATTCAGTGTGATGGAGATTTTTTTATACATCAATTATTGAGATAAAAAAAACAAAACAAAAACCAACAACAACAACAACAACACAACTTTATTCACCTCTGAAACCACGTTAAAGTTTTGTTATTAAGAAACTGAATGAATTTCAAAAGTCAAATGATGAACACAGCATTTGGTATTTGGGTCGCTTTATCTTCTACCTTTGCTCTTTTTCCAGACTATGTTGTGTTGTAGTACGGTTGACGTTTATGTTACGAACCCAGATGGGGACGAAAGTAAAAATGTTTCAGGATGTTTCATGGGTTGTTGCAAGGGTGGTAAACTTAAAAGACGGAAGATAACTCCAAAGTTGGCTCCGCCTAAAGAGAAAAAGAAAATCGTAGTACCATCTCCTTATATGTTCATGCACGTGGACGAACATGTTCGAAAAGTAAGCACTTTGTTAGTTCCTAACTATTTTACGACTCATTGATAAAATTATAGATAATAACATCTTGAAATTGACTAGATGAATGATTTTGTAATAATTTTGGAATTATATTGAATGAGTTGAAAGAGCGAGTTTAGAATGAAATTTAGGGATGATAATACAATGTGGACAAAACTATCAATAATTCATTGCCTTTCTCTAAAAAAAAATCAAAGTTTTTTCCTTCTTGTGTATCTTTTTGGGCTAACTGACGTCATGAAATCTACATTCGTTAATAAAATAGGGCAGTTCTCTGACCGATTGGATTGTGTATTTCCGTTTATTTATCGTCGCTACCGTAGCACGTGCCCATATGAGCGACGCCCCCAGAAGACGGTTAGTCGTTACGGGAGATAGTGAAGGATAAATGACGAAACTACTGCTGAGATCCGCCATGGTTCTTTTACGTGCTCGGTGTAAAGCACCGTCTCACGGGGCCTCGGTTTAACGTCTTACCCGAAAGACAGACCGATTGCAATGAAATGATGAATATTATAAACGATTGTGGAGGTAAAGTATATAGCTGATATCGTCCGATTTGGACGAAAATAACGATTTTGTATCACTTGAATTGCATTCAAAATTCACCCATAACACTCATTCAATTTCATTCTTAAAGCAATCCAAATTATTTTACATTGTCAATTTCTCAGTGATCCTATTTATATACCAACATTGAAAAAACGATATAACAGAGCCCTTTGCATAACTTTGGAATGACACTTTGTATGAGGCAAAAGTTTCATAGCTCTCTCGTATGAAAAGTTTAAAGCAACACTTTTTTACCTTATTGTTACAGGAAATTATGATTGTTATTCTTGGAATGAATATTATAAAGTAAGGTGTAAGGCCATATTTTAATATAATTTTCTACAAGATAATTGTTTTTGTGGAAGATAAAGGCCACATACAGTTCATCTATAAGGGCCCGGTTGTGAAAGATAGCTCTTGGGTACATTTTAACCGGATATAGGTTTTCGCCAATCAGTATTGGTGGAAATTAACATCCGGTCTATATTCTTCCAAAAGTTACCTATTTTTTACCATTTGTCTTCTGTAAGAAGGCTTGCTTGTGTATACATTTCCGTTATATATGTTTAATGCATGTATAACAAAGTCAACTTAACGAGTTACCTTTTATAAATTAAGAATATTTTATAAATATGCAACTAGAGGCTAGTACAAAGTTAGAAAGAAATAGTTTAAATCGATGAACTTGGAGGTCGAGGGGATTGTTTTTGCTTAGAAAATACTTGTTGAAATGTGGCTGTAAAGTAACTTTCTGATAAGATTTACTTTCGACACCAATCAAACTCATTTCAGACTCCTCTAGAGGCCACGAAGAATGTGAAGACCTTGTTTGGCTACCTTACCGGACCTTGTAAGTCTGATCTTGAGAAAGCTCGAGCCTTCTATTACTGGATATGCAATAATATAGGGTAAGTAAGCATTAGATGCATATCTTAACGGAGAAAAGATCTCTTAAACAAATAATATATATTTTGGTGTTTTAATTGCCAGACGAGATTGTGTGAAATAACGCTTCTTTCCCGAACAAATGTAATTATTTTTGGATAATTGACAATTTGAAGTTGATATGAAATATACAAGCAGATTGTATTCAAACAACTTTACCGATATGAACAGCAGTTTAAAAAATGTCATTTATTTCAATTTTTCAAAATCTGCATTCAAAATGTTGTAGATTTGACCGCCATTATGTGTACCCAAAACGGGAGAGCCCAACAGACCCTAACACCGTCTTACGACATGGTACAGCCACCAGTTCTGAAGGGTACGCCAACTTGTTCTCGGCACTGTGCAGGTATGTTATATGTACTAGGGTGCAGCTGGCATAGGCGTATCTAAGACTAGGAAATTTATACGCACTCAGAAGGCGACAACCAAAGAATATATAGGATAAAGGCGATTTCAGGGCTTACGTCCCGTCGCTCCCTTTTTATGATTTGGGCATTGGTGAAATATCAAAACATAGTAACTACAGCTTTAATAAGCTGTAGTTTCGATGTTATGATCTTTCATCAACGATGTTATTCAACAGAGGATTATTTCTTTACGCACTTGCGTAAATTGCGTAATGGGAGTTACGCCCTTGGCTTATGCAGATTTTTGTTAGGAATATACGATTCAGCATAATTAATTGTATTCGATCTTCGATGCTACTTCGGTTTAGCATAATTGAAACCCTACGATGGTACTTTAGAAAGTACTGTCTAGCATAATAAGAGGTTATTTAACTTGATCGTGTACAATATTGAATTCTATTGGATGAGTACCCTGCAGAGCCAGTCTATATTTGACGAGGCGATAGCCGAGTCAAAATATAGACTGGTTCTGCAGGGTACGAATCCAATGAATTCAGTATTGTACTCGATCATGTTAAATGACATCTTTATTTCACACCATACACTGAAAGTTCCACAATTAACGATTCGTGACATTTGAGAGAGACAAAGGGAATAGATCCAAAATGATCCGGATAAGGGCGTCAAATGCAAGTCACTATGAACATGTTGAAATTGAAACAAACATTTGTTCTTAAAATAGAAATCCACGTGAAATGTTCATTTCATGTGTCAAGTCGATAAGTGCTTACTGACTATGATATGTAATTAACATAAAACAAGTTGACTACCCGTCGCTTGAAATATACATTATCATGTGAACAAATGATAAACAATGTAACAAATGAAGAAATCAAGAATCTTCTCAAGATCAAACTCATTTAAATACCTCCGAACAGAGGGTTTAATACATTGAAAAGGCTGCGAAAAGTGGTGATATCTATATTCGGGACTGCAGCCTCGCTTTCATCGTACAATATAGCTTGCCTCGCTTTCATCGTACAATATAGGTTGTCTCGTTTTGGAATAAAATCCGTATTGCACAGTAGCCTCGTTCTGGTTGTACAATATGGGTCTAGATATTTCACTCTCACGTGATGCAAAATAAACGATGTCATTGGTCTAAATTGTTTAGGTGTGAAATAATAAATATTATTCAACGTACGTCGATTCGTCTGAAAATATGTTTCATCAAAACTAATTGTATTCGACCTACATGTATGATGGTACTTCGAATATAACAGTTAAGCATAATTGATTGTATTCGACTCAGACGAAACTTTGCAAATTACAACTTTATATGATTTATCATGTTTGACATACGATGTACTTCTGAAATTACGGGTTTGCATCATTATATATTGATTGAACGTACGAAAGTTCTTCGCAAATAACGGTTTAGAATGAGTGATTGTACTAACCTAGGATTGTTCTTCGGAAACTTCGGTTTTGCTTAAATGATTGTATTCGACAGACGATTGACCTTTGAAAAACGATAAAGAATAATTGATTGTATTTGACCTTCGAAAATAGTGGTTAGATATACTTGGTTGTAGCCTATTCTACCTAGGACGGTACTTCGGAAATTACGGTTAAAAATGAATGATTGTATTCAACCTGCGAAAATACTTCGGATAAACGGTTTGGCATTATTGATTGTATTCGACAAACGATGGTACTCTGGACATTGCAATTGAGTATAATTGATTGTATTCGACCTACAATGGTACTAAGGAAATTACGGTTAAGTATTATTCATTGTTTTCGACCTGAGATGGCACTTCGGAAATTACGGTAAAATAAAAATTCATTGTATTCGACATGAGATGGTACTTCGGAAAATACGGTTAAGTAAAATTGATTTTATACGACCTAAGATGGTCCTTCGGAAATTACGGTTTCGCATTTTTGATTATATTCTATTTACGATGCTACTTTTAAAAATTACTGTTTGGCATAATTTGTAGTATTCGACCTACGATGGTATTTCGAAAAATAACAGTTTGGCATAGCTGATTGTATTCGACCTACGACGGTTCTTCGGATATTATGGTTGGACATAATTGGTGGTATTTGAACAACGACGGTTCTTCGGAAATTGAGGTTAAGCTTAACTTATTGTAGTCGACCTACGACGGGTCTTCGGAAATTACGGTTTTGCACAATTGGTGGCATTCGACCCTTGACGTTATCCAGAAAAAAAAAACTGTTTAGTTTAATTAATTGTAATTTACCTACAATGATACTTATAGGCCTAATGTTGGTAATATATGATTATCATTATGATCGACGCAATAAAAAATATGCATATAAAATCATTAGGAATTCTCTTTTAATACTATTAAGGCTCGTGAATTCCGAAACGTTTAAAGGTAGTTACAACTGGTTCCTGCTGAGCCATCGATATGTAAAATTTGATGTCTATATCTCATCGAGCACATATTTAATGTAATTGATTAATAACAAATTTACATATCGATTTTATTTTGCAATGCTATTGATCAATAAATATTTATTGTTCTTCACAACTTCAAAAGTTTCAACATAGAAATATATTTGCGCAGTAATGAACTATGCAAACTATCTTGGCTTTCTATTGTTAAAATATGTGGATGATAATAAACGATGATAAAACTTTCAAATATGGTTCAGTCTAAGTGCAAGCTCTATTTTCGCTTTCTGTTTTCATGAGGACTAAAAAAAAATATGACCTACGTCGCGGGAGTGAAATAAACCCGTTGAATATTTTTGATATTATGCGGGTGTTATTACACTAGTTGAATAACTATACTAAAGAGCTAAAAACATAAAGCAACGCTATTTGCGTTGTAAAAATGACGTCATTACGCATTTGATGACGTCATTTCGCGTTATATGATTAATAACAATATTAGGAATAACTCGAGCCCGTAAATTTTTTGAATTTTCTACATGTATTGCAAGAATTCAGGTCAAATTATAAATAGAATATCAAATTTGTGCTAATTAAATACCAAAATCATTAAAGTCGTCATCTAAACCGATAAAAACTCGGCGCAGCCTCGTTTTTATCTGTTTATAGATGACTCGTTTAATAAATTCGTTATTCAATGACAACTTATTCAATATCATCTATGCATTTGATATAGATCAGCATCGATACCAGTTAAGAAGCTAAAGGGTTACGTCAAAGACAATCGTTATGATCCAGAAGAACCGTTCACAGCCATAGATGAGCCGGAGCACGCCTGGAACGCCGTGTATATCGGACATGACTGGAGGTTCGTCGACTGTGCATGGGGTGCCGGGTTCGAGGACGAGGAGGGCATCTATCATCGGCGATACGAGGAATTCTGGTTTATGACGGACCCGGAAAACTTCATCAACGACCACTTCCCATACCTCAGAAACGATCCCATGTCCAGCGAAATGTGGCAACTGTTGAGAAGGCCTATAACTTTGGAGGAATATAACAAGACGGTTAAGACGGAGGCGGTGACTAAAGATTGGGGCGTGGAATTCTCTCACCGCGAACCAATCATCGTGTTCCGAAAAGAGTTACATATCATTGTGAAAACCACGATCGTTCCTATTATGCAAATCACGGCGACCTTGGACACAGCGGACAAGGTCAATATGGATGCCTATGTGGCCACATTTCGAGATTCCGAAGATCATTACAAAATTCTCGTCCGTCCGCCGTCTCCAGGGGTCTATATCCTTAAACTAGCAGGAAAGAGAGAAGGTGAATCAACTCCTAGGGTCCCCGGACTAGTAAAATATATCTTAAAATGTACGGACATCAATAATTTAGTAAAGAATTTTCCATTCTCTTACACGGCAGCACAGACGTACCAAGTTTGCGTACTGGAACCAACCTATCGAGACCTGGAACCAAACTCTCCTTTGAAGTTTAGAGTAGCCTCCCCTTTTCTGAATGACGTATTTGTGGAGGACATGATATTGGAGAAGGTCGACGATTACACGTGGGAGGGAGAAATACTCACTCCGAAGAAAAGCGGGCAGTTTCTGGTTCTGTACGGATCAACCACGGAAACTGGCGAGTTTAGAAAGAGACAGCCTCTCTACAAATTTAATATTCTATAAAATGATGTCGCAGTATCTTTAGGATTTTAGAAATTATTTTATTGATAAAATCTATTTCACATCGAAATAAATTCAATTTGAGTTTCAGCATTCAAATTATTTACTGTCTAAATGAAGATTCCACGACTTAGCAACTACCTGTATTTTGTTTACTCGTGTTCATTAAGTATTTCGAAAAGATAACCGCAAGAAAACTAAACTGTTTTTCTATTGAAAAAAAGTTTTATATCATGATCGGTGGTGTAAGATTCATGGAAAATGAATGAGTGATTTTGTAAATAGAAATATGAAACTAAAAATCTACTCTTACGTATCTCTCACTTCCCGAGTTCAAAGACCCTTCATTTTTTTAAGTTTTATATCTCTATGTAAACAAAAATATTATATTCTGGATTGTGTTATGTACATTAAAGGAGGAATGATTATTTTATAAATGAATTGTCTTTGAGTTTTAAGGCTCGGTCCCACTGCACTTACGGAAGCGTTGAGGATGTAAAACGTATGAACATCTTTACATCCGGTGAAAAGACGCTAAATGCATCTGTTCCTTACCATTAGTCCATGAGCCAGAATGGGTTCCCCCCCCCCCCCCCCCCCCCCCCCAGGGGGAATTTTGTAGACCATATTTTTCTGAAAGTACATGGTATGTAGAGCATTTTGAGACATGTTAGCACTCTGGCGAGTGGGGCTTTTGTAAAATACGTTACTTTAAAGTAGCACACCCCATAAAATTTTAAAAATGAAATTTAAAAGAGTACCCCAAAACTTGAAGTCAAAATGACAAAAAGTTGACTTCTTATACATATATTTGTGTTACTGATTAACTGTAGGGTCCATTTATGGAATTTTTTGAAAAATCTGTTCATCTTAAGAGTCGTGACATTGCAGTAAAATACGTTACCCTTAAATTTCATAAAAAAACTATGAATATAGATATAAGTTGTCTATCCCTGCCTCACTGGGAATTTTGTTAACATTGCCTGTTTGATAGTCCATGGTATATAGAACATTTTGAGACTTGTTAGCACACTGACAAGGGGGGCGTTAGTGAGATACGTTACCTCAAAGTGAATACCCATCATGTTTTCAAGACATGATTTTAGGTTTGTACAGTGAAAAAATGAGTCAAAATGACCAGAAGTGATCTTTTAATACCAAGAATTATGTTGCTGAATGTATGTAGAGCAAATTCATAGTAATACTTTGTGAATAAATCCCCCTTGAAGGCATGATGTGGAAGTAAAATACGTTACTTTTGAATTTCAAAGGAAGGCACATATATAGAAATGAATTTTTCATAGCTGCCCGATTGGGAAGATTGTTAACAATGCTTTTCTAAAAGCCAATGCAATATTGAACATTTTGAAACTTGTTAGCAGTCTGGCCACTGGGGCAAATGTGAGATACGTTACTTTAAAGAAACAAACCCATAAAATTTTCATAAAAAAAATTTAGTTGTATGTCTTGTTATAGAAATTACCTGTAAATTAGTAAAAATTAAAATGATATTGTGTTTTGTTAATGATATTTGTGATTCTGGAGGTATTTGAAGCCCATTTATATAATGACTTTAAAAGTATAGCCCTTATAAGCAATGCATGGGAGTAAAATACGTTACATTTAAATTTCAATTTAATGTATTCAAAAGAAATGTTATATTCATCAATGCTCTACTGAATGCTTTGTTTACTGTGTTTTTCTAAAAGCTTCTGTTCTTTGGGAAATTTTAATATTTTGTGCATCTGGCCATCAAGCTATTCGCAAAATACGTTACTCTAAAGTAACCAATTTACCCACCAACTACCATAGGCTTATTCATATCTCCTCAGATTGCAATTATTGTAAAATCCCTCATTGTCTAAATTAACGATATAACATAACTGTTTAAAGTTTTTTTTAAGGTATCAATATAAATTTTAATCATTTTAAGACCCATTATGGTTTTAAAAGCGTGCAAAATACGTTACCACTTATTTATAGGTATAATTATTATTGAGCCGCTATCATAGTTTAAGGAAATGCACCAAACACAATGTTGAGGCAGCTTCTAAACACAATGTTGAAGCAGCCTACGGTTTCTTTTATGTTTGAGCCTTTTTTTCACATTTTTAGAATAAAACACAAGCTATATATGTTACTTCTGATTATAAGAGGCAGTTTTCATTGTAAAATGATGACCAAATGATGAAAAATGCGGTTACTACAATATTTTAATCAATATTTCCATCAATTTAGTACAGAAAAGTGAAAAAAATTTCTTAGAGTTGATCATGATGGTAGCCCAGTTGGTAGCACATTGGATTTGGTAGCGCATTTGACTCCATATCATAGGTACAAGGTTTCATTAGCCAGTACAAACGAGTTGATTATCATTCATCTTCGTTGTATAAGTAGCTTGACGCTTTAATAGGATGATGTGATGAATGGAATGATGTGTACGACAAACACAAGGAATTCATGGTTAGGTGGATAAGAGTGTTATACTGTTAAAATATACTGTTAAAATGGCATGAAAATTCCTTGAAGCATTTTAACTCTCTATTGTTTCCAATTGAATGCAAAGTACATTGCATGCAATCCTAGTTTTGCAAAGAAACTGTGCAATTCAGTTAAATACTGAAAATTTACATGAGTATGACCATATTATGTTCATATGAATAGAACATTGCCATATACATTTTGATTTAGCTATCAAAGAGAGTAATTAATATATGTTACATTTGAAAGACCTTTTTTTAGAAAATCAAACATAATTGCTGCTTCCAAAGGACAAATTGGTGCATACCAATTGTAATTCTCTTGAACATGGTTAGTTCTTACAAAAGTAAAGATTTTTGTAAAACAAAGATGCTTGAAAATGCTTTAACTTTGAACTAGATACAAACTACAAGTACTTTTTATGCAGAAAGAAACATGTCTTAGATATAAATTGCTATATCATACATTCTGAAACAATAAAAGAACTATGATAAATTGCTTAAGCAATAGGATTTCAGGCTAGTGATTTGACATCCTATTTGCATTCCTGTTTGATATTGCTGACTGACTTTCAATATATATGTACATGCAGTTTGTGTTAAAGTAGAGAAAAGAATTGAAGAATGCCCATTCTAATTAATATACTCATGGTTCTTGGGCATAACTCTCATATTTTTTCTCATGTGCACAAGTACAAGACTCTTCTACTAACCATTAAGTTTTATTCTAACCACTTTGCAAACATTCCAGACAAACAATTTAAAAAAAAACATGCAGTAAAACAACAAAAAAAAAATCCATCTTAATCAAAGAGAAACAATGATTTTGATTTAAATGGCTACAGTATTGACACTGAAGTGCATTTAAGATAATTGCAACTTGTTTCATACAAATGGTAACATACGTTACTAGATAATGACCATCGGTATTCTGTTTCAAAACATTTATAGGCAACGAATAATCCAATGCACGAAATTAGAGATAATGATAAACTTGCTTAAGTGACTAAGTAATTTTGAAAAAGTTTCAATTAATCAAACTTTTTAGCTGTCATGCTGCATTGTGTGATAGTTATGTAATTGCACTGAACATATATTTCAGTATGATGAAATTAAACAACAGGTATAGTACAACACAAAATACATATCCATATCTATCAAAAAGCCAGTATTTTTTATTGAATATTTCAAGATATTTGTAATTTCTAATGTAAAATGATTATCAAGATCTGTGCTGATTTAGAAGGGTGTAGGTATTTCGATTTTAGCAGTTGGAATATACATGTATTAATGATTTGGCTATTTCAAAATTATGATCTCAAATCTTGTTATCAAATTATTAACTTTGTGAGATGGGATACTACAAATGATACTAACTTCAATTTGTGTGATTTATCACTTTACATTAAAAGACAATATGTACAAACTGGCATTAAATAAGAGTTTTCTCCTTGGCTGTTCAAAAATATAACATTGACTTCTCAATTAATGTCTAAATTCTAATACCATAAGTGCTACGGGATCTTTGATCTTTTGTTGGTCACGCATTTGCTTTCAATACTGATGCATTTTTTAAGAAACAGAACCGAGAGCTATAAATGCAAAGAATTTTAAACCTTATTGATAAAAAATAAAACAGTTTAAACTGGTTTTGGTAAAAATTTTTGAGGTAACGTATTTTACAACATTCCTTTAGACATTTGTTGTTATAAGGATATCAGTTATAAATAATATTTTTTTGTTTTATTGTGCATGATCAGAGGAGTAAATTGCACCTGCCATTCTCCTTTCTGTTTATGAACTGCATATGAAATTACATTGAATACTAGAGGGTTTGAAAGGACACGTGCTCAAATCTTTTCATTTCTACGTATAAAACATGTAAGATGCAGGCCAAAATATACTATGTAAATATGAATTCATCATATTATCTTGTGAATTTTGCCAAAAAGTGTTGACTTTGAATATTTTTGGCGCCCTAATGCCAATATTTTTATATAGGCGAATATTGAGAAACAATTTTGTAACTGTAACGTATATTTCACGTATTTACCCGAATCATACAGGATTCTGTGGATGTTTTATCACTCATACTCAAGAATCATTTATAAGATAGTAATAAAAATCGCAATTTGCCCAAAGAATTTCACAAAATAGGAGCAAAAAGTAGCATTTAATAAGGATCTAGGGTGGGTGATTTCAAAGTAACGTATCTTACAAAAGCCCCACTAGACAGAGTGTTAACATGTCTTAAAATGTTGCTTATACATGTACCTTTCAGAAAATCATAGTGTACAAAATTCCCCCGGGGGGGGGGGGGGAACAGGGGTCCCAATAGCCCATAGTCTACATGTACATACGCTTTGCATACGATCTGTCCGTCGAGCGTCCGTCCATTGTGATCCGCGCAGAAAGTTTTGAGCTGCACAAAACTTGTAGATCGGATAAACTTTCCTCTATGTAAGATGCAAATACGAAACATTACGAGAAACAAACGCTACGTACCCGATACCACCCGTTATACATCCGCTTTTGTCCTCAATCCATCCGTTAGGCATCATCGGAACTCTAATCCGCTTTGGGTGAAAACGTACAGAGGGCGGAATTATCGGGTATATGAAAAGTATTTGAAAGGGAAGTAACACGGATAATTAAGTATGTGAGCGTATGTATTTACATCACGTAAAATTTAATGATCCGCGTTATATCCATTTTGTTTCCTCTAAGCATACGTGGTGTAAAGGACCAATGCTTAATGCTTCCGCTCTTTCCGCCATTCAAATACGTCATCATTATACTCAGTAACCCCTTCTGTGCTGTAATCCGCTCTAAAGCGCAGGGCTTCCGATGAACATTCAATACACATCCCGGCTACATACTTTACGCATCCGATATTTTCCGTTTTGTTACGCAAATATTTGCCATTATCAGTTTTTATGGAGCGTATGAGAAGGGATGGAAATTTTACTCTTCCGTTGTATCCGTTTAGCATACGTTTTGTGTCCGTTTTGCAGTGGGACCGGGCCTTAATGAAGTATATGAATAAATACTACTACTTTCTGTGAAAATACTATTTCTACAGTTACAAACATCGTGATTTGACATTCATCTCAATCAAAACCATTCTTAAATGCTCACTCAGCGCTCCATCTTTTCAAAACGCTCCAAATTGACTAATAAAATAAGAAAAAAAAATAAAAAATACATTAGAAATATATTAATAGAAAAAAATCACAATTTCAGCGACAAAATTGAAATTGCAGTCTGATTGGTTCTTGAAAAAAGGGAGCTATCTAAAGAACTTGAATGCTTATTTCATTAAAGGGAGGTAATAGATATTGCTGATTTTGTTCATCCTGAACAAAATTATCCATGTTGGATTACCTCCCTTTTATTTTCACTCAAAACTCTCTCATCGCACCCGTTCAGTTTCATTCCAAAGACAGTCCTAGATCATTGACTTTGTCAATTTCACAATGTCTTTTCCGACGGATCAATAATATGTATGTTCAGTTTTGTACACTAAATTTCCGAACATTTAGTTGTATTCCTTTTTTGTATTTAGTTTCGTGACGTGTTATATCGCATTGTTTGAATATTTCAATAATACCATTTTCAAAAAAAATACGCATGATTTTAAATCTATTCCACGAAAAACCCTAGGAAAATATATCTTTTATGAGATTCCAATATCCAGTTTCGAAACAGTTGATTCTTTGAAAATAACGGCGCTTAATATTTATTTAAACAGTCAGCCAGCATGCATAAAGGAACCAGCCCTGCGTTCAGGATCACAAAACGGCGCAAACAGTTTTCCGATTATACCCCGCTTTGCAAGTGCACTTGCGTGCAAAGCGGGTTATAATTGACAAAATGTTTGCACTGTTTTGTCAACCTGAACGCAGGGCTGTATTAGCATACGAAGTACACGTTTTGGACGAAAAGGAACCAACTCGGCAGTGCTTACAGTGATGATCAAAGTCAAACTGCGCGGATTGTGCACGCTGTCTAGGATCGAATTTCGGACTCGGCTGATTTTTAGTACTATAATTATCATTATACCTTTCTGTATGAGACATTTGAAATGCGACGTCCGTTAAACCTCTATTGGATTTCTTTTTTGAAAAAATTATGTTACTCAGTCCCCAGATACTACGGCTCACAAAAATCAACCGCTTGCGAGGAAGATTTGTTTGTTTTAATTGGGTTTTAGCGCCGCCTTTTACCTTTTTTTAGTCATATTATAGAGACAAGAGCACCTAACAATGGATTTCAGATATTTCTCCCATAGAAACTACAATGACATCCTACCGTTTCTCCAGCTGCTTATCCCACATTGGCTACCGATTTATTCTACGCGTTGGGGAAAGACTTATCTTACAATATGTGCAAAAGTTTTGGAGGAACATTGGTCTTGATCTTTTTTACAAATAGTTACATTGACATTAACCCCAATCAAAACCATTCTAAATCGCTCACTCAACGCTCATTTCATTCATTCACGACACTCACTCAAACCATTCAAAAACGCCCAAGCCGATTGAAAAATATAGAATTAACAACGTCATTCAAAATAAATTTGGATAGAGAAAAATCGCGACTTAATTCAAATTGTAAGATTCAAATAGGTTCTTAAAGAAATAGGAAGCTATCTATAGAACATGTATGCATATTTTATTAAAGCGAGGTAATTAATATCGCTAATTTTGTTTATCCTGAACAAAATTTGCGACATTGGATTACCTTCCTTTAATTTCTCTTAAAATTCACTCCAGCCACTCATTCAATTTTATTCCTAAATCATTCCAAAATCATTCACCTTGTCAATTTCACGGTTTCTTTAATTGTAACAATATGTTATCAAACAGCTTAGAACAACGTGAAATTGGCCAGTTGTACGATTTTGGAATCAACTTCGTATGAAATCGAATGAGTTGGAAGTGCGAATTTGGAGGGGGAAATAAAGGGAGGTAATAGGATATCGATACTTTCTTTTCAAAACCACGACAACGACCATATTTTCTGTAAACAAATGAGGTTTTTAAAATGATTTGAGTAGGGCTATTGTGTCAGAGGGCAAGGGGCGTGGCTAGCCATGAGTTTATGATGACATACGATGCAAATTGTTCGCTAATTATACACCTCTTTGCACGCAAGCGCAGGTGCAAAGCGGGGTGTAATAAGCAAAAAGTTTGCACCTTTTTGTCATCTTTCACGCAGGATATATATTGGATATTTTTAATTCGCAAGAAGAGTCACTGTTGTGAAACCAGAACAGAAAATGGAAAGTGAAAGGAAATTCTAGAAAAAAAAGATTGATGGCTTAATCAAAGTTGAAATCGATAAACTATATTGATGATAAGATAGACCACCTATAAAATTGACCCTAAACAGTGCGCGTAAGTTATACCGGTACAGTAAAGAACATCGTGAAATTGACAAGATGAATGATTTTGGAATTGTATTAGAATGCAATTGAATGAGTGTGCGGAGCGAGTTTTGGTTGAAATTAAAGGGAGGTAATCCAATATAGCTTATTTTATTCAATATTCAGAAAATAAGGAATATTTATTACCTACTATATATATACATAATTTTCTGTTTGTGTGTATTTGTGTACCAACCAGACACTTTAAAATCCACAACAGCAAAGAAAAACGTAGAATAATTTGATCGAGTTGAATAAATATTAATCCTAGAATCTAATGATTCGGAGCCTTTTTGATCGATTTGAGTGAGTGTTTACAATGAATGAATGGAGCGCTGAATGAATTATTGAGAATGATTGTGATCGGAATGCGTGTCAATTTAACGATGTTTTTAACTGTATATAAATCTAACAAGTAACGTAAAAAAGAACAATCTACGAAGTAATAAAAATATCGATCTGATCAAAACGTTTGTTTGTTAAGAATATGCTTTAACGCATCTTTAAGCAATGTTTCAGTCATATCGCATTCTCTTCAAGCCTGTAGGTGCTATCCCACTAAGGTTTACGATTATTCACCCATTCGTGGGAAATAAGTGTCGGAAGGGATAGGGTCCGCGGGGAATCGAACCCATGATATCTCATGACACTCGGCGATTTTACGGAATAGACCTCGTGGATAATGAGGGCGCAGACATAAAAGCGCGTGATATCGCATGTAGGTCTATGTGACGTTACAAACATGACTAAATGACGTTGCGAAAATCAAAGTCGAAGAAACAATAAATTGTGCATATTAAAATCTGATAACACAGCACAGTGTTTTACTGCTTTTTGTCACCAAATTTAAATATTCATAAAATATATCCACAGACGATCGGAAAGGATTTACAAGGTGTGCTTTTCGTCAAGCGTATTGGATAACGGAAGTACCCCAAGAAGCCGACTTACCTTTAAAATGACCAAAATTACTACACCCCGTCAGAGGTTCTTTCCAGTTTACGGATAACTCCGTGCGATGTTCCGAATGATCTATCAAATGACCTAAAATTACTATACTAACGTCCGAGGTACTTTCCAGTTCACGAAAACTACGTGCGACGTTCCGAATGATCTCATAATTGGAGATTGAGATTCTGATGGCTGGAAATATATAGCAAAGAAAAAAAATGGGACCCCACTACCAGTACGGAATCAGAACGGATACTTAGAAATTAAATTTCGGCAAACGTTTTTATCCGCGCAACGTTTGAATATCGAAACGGTGAGTTTTTCTTAAAGTTCCACCTTTAAGGATATGCTGAACCATGTCAGCTTAAAATCTTTTGTTTTGTTCATTTGATTGAGGGTTTACGCGACTTTTAACAGATCTACATTGATATTGCAGAGGCTGGAGCCTACAATGCATTTGTATGGAATTTCTTGCACCTGTACTACTAGAACACCCTTTCCTAGCTTCTATCTGCTATCCCAGTTAGGTTGACACATAAGCGGGGGGATAAGTATCGGAATTGACACGTGCCACGGCCGGGGATCGAACCAATGACGTTCTAAATAATCGTAACTACAGCTTAATCAAGCTTTGGTTACGTGCTTTTAGGATTACACATGAAAAGTGGAATTCTTACATACCGTAAAAATAGATAAACCCCATGTTTCAGTGAAATGTTCCTAAAATGAAGTTTAATGAATGGGCTGTACTCATGAGCTGTTCCGTAATTCAAGGTAAAAAACCAATTCGATTGGGATTTAGTAATATTCAAACCTTCTATGCCACCTATGTATACGAAAAAAACTGGCTAAAACTGTTTTAGGAAAAGGCTCTGTCAATTTATAGATATATTCACGTAACAAAAGGTTATCAATCGTCCAATTGCTCAAACCTTATATCGAAAATGTAGTGAAAATGCATACTATATCACATGCCTATTCATGGCCAATCTTCGAAAAACGGCTAAACATCAATAAATAGATTTGGACTCAATGTACTTTTGCTTTAATTTCGAAAAGGTGTAAAAGAGCAGATATAGAGGGTAATCGTTTGTTTCAGTGTAAGATCAATTTATATTTCATTGAGTGAACAACAAAAGCTATATTTTCACGGGTGGCGAAATATCAACCAGTCTTACTCGAAAAATTATTCTGTTTCTTTAATTCATAAAGTAGACAAATGTGAAAATTTTAGGACACATTTTCTTTAAGCGCTTCAAACTCCCCGAAAAAGATAGAATCAACAACTAAATTCAAACAACAACAACAAAAAAAAACCCCCAAAAAACGCTATTTCATTGACATAATTGAAATTGTAAGCGTCTGATTGGTTCTTGAAGAATTAGAAAGATTTTTATAGAACTTGAATGCATATTTTATTAAAGGGAGGTAATAAATATCGCCACTTTTGTTCATCTTGAACAAAATTAGCGGTATCGGATTACCTCCCCTTAATTTCACTCAAAGTTCGATCCATACAATCATTCAATTTCATTCCACACTCATTCTTAAATCATTCACCATGTCAATTTCACGATGTTGTTAACTGTAATATACAATGAGCAAAAATAGTTTGTCAACTAAAAAAAGGCGTTCTTGTTTTTTTTTTTTTTTTTTTTTAAATCGTAATATAGTCCGTTTGACTTCTATATGGACCAACCTTTTCATCAATTACATAAATTTGCGTTTGAATGAAGGGTTTGTATGTAGTAAAATCTTAATTTCAGCTTTATACCATTCCAAAAAATATTTTTTGAAAATAAAATGATTTCAAAATACTGATTTTGTCTATCTAGTTTATGTTAATATTTTCGCATTTTCCGCTCTTAAACACGAGGGGTGATGGAGGCTGTTTAGTAGTAAGAGAATGTAAACACATATAGTAAAAACACGTGGTTTTATACTAAACATTTGACAGATGAAATGTCCATTATTCTTTATTTGGACATGCTAATTAGCATATCGACGGTCATGTCATCTTAAACTTAAATAGCACGAGATATTTACCGTTATTACTCGCCTTCTCATCAAGTTTTCTTTGTGAAATTCCCAACTATAGGTAGATTTTGCGCGGTGAGCCGTGAAATCAACTTTTTACTGTTAGATTCTCGTGCCATTTGTTCGAAATAGATAAAACAGGTTTAAATAGCGCATTAAGAAAGTTTAAAATTTACCTTGTAAACCAACGTTTTTGCTTGTCTTGAAACGTAGGGTTCACCCAAACGTGTACTTTCATAATTGCAGTGAAGGGGTCAGGTAAAATTTCTATCATATGCCTTTTAATTATACCCGATTTACCTATGAAAATGGACTCAGTGCCTACGTCAGAGCTCAGTTTACAAAATACACCTATACTTCGTTTAATAATGCTTTTTGATTGGTCTTTACATGTAAATATAGGGTTCATCTGAGAATAAATGAAAACAATAATCAATTATCTAATCAAACGGTTTCTGAAGAAAGGAGATTATACACAGAATTGATATCCAACGGTTGCAAAAACCTTGCGACAAACTTAATTATATTGAAATATTCGATTTTATACAAAAATAATTCACTTAAATTTACACTTTTGACTCGGCCCCTATGCAAATCAGTACTATTTTTGGTCATACAATTCGCTGTTCCGTTTAATACAGTCACAGGTAGGTATGAAAGGCTGGAAGTTAACATGTAGACGGACGGACAAAATCATTATTTTACATGCAAAAATTCTGAAAAACAAAATTCGTCATGGTAATAGCTGGAAAATATGATATGTTAAAGAAAATATGCGTTTCATTAATTAATTTCTGAGATTTTCGGCGAAATGTTGGTCCATATAGAAGTCAAACGGACTATAACAAGCATGTTTTATCAAGCTGAGATTAAAGCGCTTAAGAACAAAAATAAGATATAAAAAAGTATGATCCTTTATGTTCGAGAACTCTTTAAATTAAACGTAAGCAGTCTCGCAAATCTAAACATATTGGAAATATGATAAGTGTCTACCAGGGGTTGACTGTACCTTCTGCATTAGCCGAGTAAGGTACTTTTGTTTTCTCTTTGCTGGTTTTCCGAATCTGGAAAACCATACCCCATTCCCATATTACATCGTGAAATTGACATTCATCTCAATCAAAACCATTCTAAATCGCTCACTCAGGGCTCCATTTATTCATTCCAAACACTCACTCAAACCATTTAAAAACACCCAAAATGACTAAAAAATAAAAGATCAACACTTACCTTCAAATTTAATAAAGCAAGAACCAAATCGCGATTTTACAGACATGTTTGAAATCTTAAGCATCTGATTAGTTCTTAAAGAGATAGGAGGCTGTTTGTAGAACTTTAATGCATATTTTATTAAAGGGAGGTAATACATATCGATTATTTTGGTCATCCTGAACAAAATTAGCGATATTGAATTACCTCCCTTAGATTTCACTCAAAACTCGTTCCCCTAACTCATTCAATATCGTCTCAAATCATTCCCAAATCGTTCAACTTGTCATTTGCACGATGTTATTAACTGTATATATACGATATCCTCTGTAAATTCTTAAGGGTCTTATTCCCCTTTAACATAAAGAACAGATTACGCCAAAATCAACAGTGTGCCGATTAAATATATAAAAAAAAAAAAAAAAAAAAAAAAAAAAAAAAACGAAATAAAGAAAAAATATGTTTTAAAAAAAGATCATGAATTCATTCAGGAGTTAGGGTGGGAAAAGCCTTATCCCGGTGAGCTAGATCAGGTTGTGAAGCATGACCGTCGACATTTCCTATTTAACGCATAAATCATTTAACGTCACGCATTTCCAGTTCAAGCTTGGGCCCCGGGTTCCGCCCCCACCTCTCCTTGTGCAGTATGAACGTCGTCGATATTTCAATCATTTTCCTGGTGATTTATTGTCACGTGACGCATTTTCAGGGTTTAGGTCCGGGGGTCTGCCCTAATACCACCCATTTCTAGAATTTGAGCAATAGATACGCCTAGTTTTCAGTAGAACAATCTGAAAATTGATAATATCCTTTGGTCATTGGGCGTGTAAAATGCCGTAACTACAGTCTTATTTAAGCTCTGGTTACGGCATTTTGCTCGCCCACAATTGTAAATCGAAACAGAATTTATTATATTTTCGGTTGGATATGTCCCCTACTGTTACGTACGAACTGTCCCCAACCGAATCATATCTAAAAATATCCGACGCGAGCCCGTCTCGAACCCACGCGGACAACAATATTCAAATATTTGGTTTACAGGACCAATGCGGTAACCATGCAAGACAGTGATGAATGTTGAATCCCATTACGCCCCCCCCCCCCCCCCACACACACACACCGAAAAGAAATCAGGACCGCAATTGTGACGGGTCAGATAATAATGTTACGTCTACAATTTCTCCAGTTTCTTGTAACAGGACCGTTCTAGTTTCGGTTTCATTCTTATATTATCTGGTTTCCGAAAAACCAAAGGCAAACGCTTGTCAAAGGTAAAGTTTTGCTGGTCTATCGTACAGACCTGACTACAGAGCATAACTTTACAGAAATTAATTTACAGGAACTGGGAAAAACGAACAAATAAATAATATAAAATCAAGAAAAAAACATAGAAATACCACGTCCATATTGTCCATTATTGTGTCATACATGTTTTAAAAAAAACTAAAAAATTTAAAATGGATATTTGTAAAGGTATGTAGGTTTTTGTTATATTTTTGTTTTTCTGTTTGTCATATTTGAGCCTGTGTGTGACATTTCCAGCAATTTCATACCTGCGCAAGGAACAAACGTTTGTCAGTGCTGACAGCAACAAAATGCAATGACCATGTATGCTGATCGCATGCAGATCGATTAAGACCTTATCTATCTATTAAGTGCATAGTAAAGATTGTGGTTAGACTCTGCGGCTGCACAGGCTGGCCAGAAGTTTTATTTTGCGAACACGTTAAATTGTTGGAAATGTCACGCACAGGCTCAATTGAATGAGTCAATCGAAGAGCGGGGACAATGTATTTCTTCTATTTTTTTTTTCTTTTTCTTAATTCTAGATTGTAAAGGCAACAGTTCTGTAAATAGTTCTACTTTTTAGAGTCATTTTGGTAGCTGATATTCTCGTTCTACTGAAATATATACATGTATTAAATGACATGTAATGGTAGAATTCGACCATAAATATATTCTACCCAACCTTTGCTAAGGATCAAAATGAAAAAGCAATAGGTTTTACATAAAATAATTTATTCTAAAGAGTTAAGTATATTCCTTGTCCATGGACAAAACGTTATCATAAATTTGATAAATTGAAGGTTGAAACAACTTGTCGTTTCGACGAAAATATTTTAGAGCATTTTTGATCCCAAGCAAAACTTGACGATATATTATGGTAGTATATCCGGCACATATTATAATGGCATGTCTGATTGGACAAAATAAGACTGGTCTTTCTCATCTTTTCCGCCTTTTCTCTGACAAAAGTTTTATTTTTTCTATAACTCGTTCTGAAAATGTTTGGTCAGTACAGTACATTTGGGTAATGACATAAGAGAGATTTGCTCTTCAAATATTGAAAAAAGATAAATAGATAAATTCATCATGTTATAGAAAAATAACGTTTATTTTGAAAGGTTTATTTCCTTTTATTGACAGGTATCAAAGACATTGAATGCAAACCGCCCGAAAAGGACGATAATGATAGCGGTCTGGCGAAAGGAAACGGTGATGGAAATATCGGAACGGAAGTGGAGTCTACTGGATCGAATCCCTGTAATCAGAGGCCTTTCAGAGCTCAAAAATGTGATATTCATCACGAAAAGAATATTGAGTACTTTTGTCCGACCCACGACAAAGTCGCTTGTGAAACGTGCATGAAGATATCACACAGAAGCTGTGGAGACGCCGAAAAGATTTCCGAAGTGTCGGGTGCTGTATCCGAAAGCGTTGAATTTCAAGACCAGGGGCCCGTTTTACTAAACGTCTTACGAAAAAATTGATCGTAAGTCAAAATCACAAATCGTACCTGGTCTTTTTATTCATTTTTAGATGCTGCTTTGCAATATCTCACAGGAATCGTCTTAAGAAGACGATTCCAATGAGATATTGCATAGGAGAATTCCATCTTTAGTTACTACTTGAGAAGGAACTTTAATTTTTGACTTACGCAAAAAATGATCGTAAGTTGTTTAGTAAAACTGGCCCATGGTGTACGATATGAAGATGATAGAAATGGACTGTGATAAAAATCTTGCAATTGTAAACGAGCAAAAAGGTATTACTAAAGCGATATATAGAGGCGCCATGAAGCAGGTGAAAGAAGTATTCCAGAAGCTTTATGAGAAGGATAAAGAGACATTGGACTCAATTGGCAATACGTCGAGAATAATTCAAAAGGAATGTCGAACTTTACGGGAAGAATTTGAATTCATAGATGATCGACAGAAGTTTATATTGATGAAAAAGACAAATCACCGAATAAAAGAGTTCAAACGAAGCTTAGATTCAGCGAGAAGTGATGTTAAAATTTCTCATTATGGCTTCATTCCAAATGGCAGTGACTGCAATGGTGGACCTACTAATAAACTACTTGGTCATATATTTACCTTTCCAATTCGACTAGCAAAGATACAAATAGAAACGCAGTCCGACAGGCATCACTGTAGTATTTCGGGAATAGCATTGTTACATGGTGACCAATTGGTGATAGCAGATAATGGAAACAAGAAGATTAAAGTATTCAGCACGACTTCGAAGACAATAGTAGCTGAACTGCCATTGGAAACCACGCCCCTAGCATTGACCAGAACCGGTGAACAAAATGTTATTGTGTCATCTGCCGCTGAGAAGCTGGCCTATGTCCTTAATATCAAAGATAATTCTATTGAGATAGCAGAACAGATAAAATTAGATGGAATGTGTCAAAATGTTGCAGCAAACGGCATCAAATATGTTCATTCTTTTAACGACAGCGAAAAAATAGTGTTCATTGACACGTCTGGAAATGTTTTGAAAAAGATAGACCTGACTTCAACTAGTTTTGGAAATCCGATGAAACCCCAACCAAAAGCCGTTACATATGACGCAAAGAACGAGATATTCTATTTAGCTCTTAGTGGCGAAAACAGAGTCGCCATGATTGATTCAGAAGGTGACGTCATATCTCACTTCGAGGCTGAAAACATGAAGTACCCAATCAGTGTTTGTCTGGGGAGGAACGGAAGTGTTTATGTATGCTGTCGGGACTCTGATAACATATTTGAACTTTCGCGAGATTTGTCGATAGGTCACGAGATTCTTAATGAGAACAATGGACTCGTGAGTCCATGGTGTATCGCAGTATGTCAAACTGGTGATGTTTTGTACGTTGGCAGTTATTGCGGTAGATATATCCAGATTTATAAATTGTAAATAATACTTAAATAAGTACTAAATCAAACCCAAGGTTCGAACACAGAACTTGTATGTACATGATATGACTAAAACTTGACAACTTCACAACGGAACAAAGTTTTTTAATATTTCTCATATAACTATAAAATGCTAATTCATTGTTTTTAGTTTTTTATTTATCTTTACTACCCACAATATGTGGAAATAATACAAAAAACAACCATTTCTTAGGGTTTTCAATTATAAATAAGAAGAATTTATAGTACAACATGAAGCTATTTTAACGGATAACGTGAAGAATTCGTAGACAACGCTTGCATGTTTAAAGGAGAAAAAACACCCCAGATGGGTCGACTCTGTCTATGTTTAATCACGATTTCCACTGATAGTGTCCTAATTTGTGTACCCAACTTCACATTATCTCCCCTTAAATCGCCCCATCAAAATCCCATCCAAGAAGACTGGCAACAAATCTTGGCTTACAGGATCCGTGGTTAAGTTAAGTCAACTTTGAACTTAATGTTGTCATCATTCCATCAATGACACCAATAGGAACAGAATAGCTCTTAGCCAAATTAATCCATTAAATATTGACCCTCTCCGTAAGAAATATTTTGACCATATCTAATTAACCCTTGTCATGCTGAACCCGGAATATTCTTGCTTTGACGGGAGGTAGAGACAAAGACCAGACTGCACATATGTGCAGTCTGATCTTAGTTTATATCACCTTAATTTCATTTTTAAACCAGAAAGGCCTAAGACAATTCAATTTTGAAATCAATATTCACTCATATTTGGTTAATTCCAGTGTTTTTATCACTTTTAAGATTAGAACAAAGATTTTTATTCAGCATGACAGGGGGTAAGTTGATATTTATCATATATCGCACCAATGTCAGCCCGGCTATCTCAGACGGTAGAGCACCTGACTTCAATACAATTGAAGGTCGATATTGTGGGTTCGATTCCAGGGCTGGCACACTAGCAAATTCATTTTCTTTCGGATGGGACGCTACTAAACCGAAGCCCCAATGTGACGGTGTTGTACATCGAGCACGTTAAAGAACCGCGGCGGAACCGAGCAGTAATTTCGGCATGTGTCCTTGCACTATCCCCGTAAAAACTAACCGTCTTTGGGGGGGGGGGGCGTCACCGATATGAAAATATTCTACAGTATCTCATCAGTTGTTTCCTAATTTAGGCAACTTTTACTTTGAAAAAAATGGTTGACCAATCAAAAATCTCAAAATGAGATGGTTGTGAAATTCGTGTCCATTACTTTATGCATAAATTAACCCCAAAAGAAAAGTCCACAAATAAATGTTCTATCAATAACTTATAACCGTTTATGACTTAAATTGCATTTTTATTTTAATGCCTGTCAAAACCGACTTTCTTTTCTTAACCGATCTTTTGACTGTTAGGTTCAATGTTCCTTTCTGTAGGACTCCTTTTTAGTCAATGAGTCCACTAATCCTGCGGGGTCTGGTGCACAAAGGTTTGTCGAAAGAATTTTATGTGCATAAAAAGACCCTTTAGCACCTAGCAATAAACCGTTTTGGAATCTTTAGATTTCTATGACGTCAAATGTTAAGTTAGAACGTTATCAGCCAAAATTGTACCTAATGAGGCAAGTCATTTGAAGAAGGTATTTCGCTATCAATATAAACCTAAAACTGTTCCTGAAAACTGAATGGTGGCTTAAAACCGTTTAAGCTGCTTAGAACAGTTTTCCGATTGCATTTCAAAGACTGGTATAACTAACCATGTGTTTTTTTCTTTGTTCGTTACTGCGAAGAAAAGACACCGAATAAAGTCTGAATATAGCGGCCGACTAGTTTATCATTAGCACACTTACTTTTAACAAATCTTGGTGACATTCTGACTCTTGTAAACACTCGAAATAGCGTCTTATAAGTAAGTAAGTAAATTTAATTATTATAGTGACATGTGTTATGACAATATTATGTTTATAGTAAATAGATACATATTTTGAATTATAAACTAATTATAAAAAACACCCGGCCCATAGACCTATATGTCACATTGATCTTTCTTTATTGGTACTGCGTGAGTGAAGCTATCTAGAATTATTATCGTTGACGTAGACTGAATTATGACTACGAGTCCCATGATTCGCTTGTTCTTTTTGGAAAGGACTAATATGGCCATCTGGCTTGCAGACTCGCAACAAAATGTTCAATAAAGTGCAGCTATCCCTTACCCGAAACGAAACAGAAAGGGGTAAACCGTCCTTCTTGAACAATGAATGATTCAAATGTATTTTCCGGATAAATGAGCTTTGCTTAGAAATATTCGGCATATATATATATTTTTGGTTAATTTGAATATATATATATATATATATATATATATATATATATATATATATATATATATATATATTAAATGAAGGTAAATAAATGAAAATTCATGTTGAATGATAAAAGAATAAGAATTAAATATAAGCCAGTTTTCTAAAGGAAAATGGCGGTATAAACGCTCGCCTTATAATTGCCGAATATACTGCACCTCGTTAATCGTCGTTAAACATTAATCAAAATGTGCATCATATCCATTATGAAACAACCATTTATATTCGTGTGAACTTTTTTTGTGGTGCTGTCAAGCGAGGCGTATCTGTTTAACAAAAGTCTCGGGAAGGATCATTATTTAATCCCATACGTGCGGCTTTATGGTTGTTCTGCCAAAAGTAGCAAGGAAAGATTGAAATTCGTATAAAGATTTTAGATTATTTACATTTATATTTTGTGGACGTTTCTTTTGGAGTAAAGTATATTTTGAAGATAGTTAACGTTAAATTATTTGAGGGGTGTGTCTTGACGGAGATTAAGGGGCGGGGCAAGTGGACCATCAATTTGCAAATCACATGACTTGCGTTCAGAATAACAAATCGGTGCAAACTGTTTGCCAATTATTCCCTGCTTTGTACGTGCACATGCATGCAAAGCGGGGTAAAAATTGGCAAACAGTTTGCATCGTTTTGTCACCCTGAACGCAAGGCTGAAATCGTTACATTATAAATCGCGTGATATCTGCGCGTGAACTTCTGCATCACGTGTGTTGGGGGGGGGAGCAGTAATTAAAATGTAAATTTAATTAGAATGACACAATTTTGAACCATTCATGACGATTGTCATGACAAAGTCCCGGGAAATAAAAATAAAATTAATGGATGCTAGACAACTTCCGTTTCACTTAAAATAACTTGACATCATATGGGATGGGCCTTCATGAAAACCGAATTGTGCCAGTCGGTCAGTAGCACAACCCCGCGTTCAGGATGACAAAAAAGTTCAAATTGTTTTCAAGTTATATCCCGCTTAGCATGCAAGTACACGTGCAATGCGGGGAATAATTTACAAACTGTTTGTACCGTTTTGCCATCCTAAACGCTGGGATGTTCTTTTTGCACGGTGATTCAAGATGTCGTATACCAAAAATACGTATGAAAGCTACATTGTGTATTTGATTTGTTTGTTTTGAGGGGCCTCCTTCATAGTGCAATTGGCCGCGCGTCGGACTATCATTCAAAATGTCCCGGGTTCGATTCTTGAAAGCGGGACTCACCCTTTCCGACTTTTTGTCTTCCACCAATGGGTTGATAATCGTAGATCTATGTGGGATAGCAGCTGGAGGTTGGGAAAAGATGTAATGGAAGTGCTGGTGTGAGGTATACCAGGTATCCTTTAAAAGGCGCTCCATTCGACCCGATAAAACTGAAAGACTGTTGAACGCGGCGTAAAACCCCATTCAAACATACTCTTTACGGACGTATATTGGCGTCATCTTCTCCGTCTGTCTGTCTGTCCGTCCGTCTGTCCATCCGTCTATCCGTCCGTCCGTACGTCCGTCCACTTTTCTTGTCAACGCAACTCCTCCTTAGTTTCTAACTGGATCTTCTTGAAACTTGGTCAATGTTATTAACTCAAATGGTAGATGTGCACGTAGGAAGGATTTTATGGTTCGTTGATTTTTGCCTGAGTTATACCCCTTAAAAACTTAGTCTCTGGGGCTTAATGTCCGTCCACTTTTCTTGTCAACGCAACTCCTTCTAAGTTTCTGGCTGGATCTTTTTGAAACTTGGTCAATGTTATCACCTCAATTGGTAGATGTGCATGAAGGAAGGATTTTATGGTTCGTTGATTTTTGCCCGAGTTATGCCCCTTAAAAACTTAGTCTCTGGGGCTTAATGTCCGTGTTATGCCCCCTTAAAATTTATTCTCTGGGGCTTATTGAAATTGCAGCCTTGTTAATGCAACTCTTCATAACTTTTTGTCTTGATCTAAATGAAATTTGGTGGATGTTATAACCGAAATTGGTAGATGAGCATGAAGTAAGGATTTTATGGTTCTTTAATTTTACCCTAAATTATGCCCCCTTAAAACTTAGTGTCTGGGGCTTATTGAAATTGCAGCCTTTTGAACACAACTCCTCCTTACTTTTTGTCTTTATTTAAATGAAACTTGGTCAATGTCATCACCATAATTTGAAGATGTACATGGATCAAGGTTTCTATGGCTCATTTATTTCCCTGAATTATGCCTCCTTAAAACTTAGTGTCTGGGGCTTATTGAAATTGCAGCCTTGTGAAGGCAACTCCTCCTAACTTTTTGTCTTGATTTAAATGAAACTTAGTCATTTTGAATTTGGTTCTGTCAAAATAAGTAGTGTCTACAATTATTTTCGTGAAACAGCAGCATAGTGGCGGCGTATTTTGTGACTATGGCACTCTTGTTTTAAGATTAACAACGCCTTCACCTCTTTTTCATATAATTTCGTGACAGACTGGGGCACCACGAGATTCTAATAGGGGTGGCTATTCCGGTCAACCGGTTGTCGGCTTATGTTTTAAGATGTTAGGTGCACCACTCTTTTCTCGTACCCATGTTTATGCTCTGAAAATTTACACATGCTTCAGTAACCATAATACAAGTAACAACATATGCAATTGATTTAGTGAAAGGGGCGAGTTTTAAATGAAGTTAAAGGGAGGTAATTAATATCGCTGATTTCGTCTAATTAGACGAAATTAGAGATACTTATAATTACCTTCCTTTAAAAAGATCTACTCCCTTACTGTTTCTTTATTTTCATAGACCAACCAGTCGCTTAAAAAACACACAAGTAAATCTTAGAATAATTTCATGAATTTGAAAGAAACGCCTATCTATCGTTTTGAACGATTTCGGGGTGTGTTTTCAACGATTCGGGTCGTTTTGAGGGAATGGAATGGGTGTGTTGAGTGCTTTTAACGGAGCGCTGAGCGAGCGATTCAGAATGGTTTTGATTGGAGTGGGTGTAAATTTGATGATATCAATTACAGTATCAGCCTCTAGATAAATATCCGTCAACAATTAATTTAGTGAAATTTTAACCGTTTTTGGACTAAAAGATCTTTGTTAAGTAATTATGTGCAACTGTTGCATATCTTTTTTATCATATATCAGATATCATCGATTTTCTGCCAAAACCTCGTAACTACAGCTTTAAAAAACAATCTCTTTGAAATATTTCCAGCATCTTTTATTACTGACATGAAATTTGTGTGGTTCTTAAAAACAACCAATGTAGTTCTAAAACCCTTATTATCGTAATTCATGGTTCAACAAAATTCTTCATTTGCTATACAAGATAATTTTTCAAAAAAAGCTTCAAATGCAGCTTTATGCGATTTTTGAAAAACCCACTTTTAGTACTTTACACCTTTGTTTGATTTTTTAAGCAATTCTAGATTCTATAGGCCGCTGCCATATCGAAGTGGTAGTTCATCGACTGCACTGAAATATGCTTTGGTGACCATAATATCAGCCTCTTTTTCTGCAAAGATTCACAACTATCCTATTCTTCAAATGGAATTTCTTCAGTTGTTTTACTTTTTCTACTCAGCTCTCCATCTTTGCTTTCCTCTGACAGCTCTTATTTTTCCAACCAGTCAAATCTTTTACAACAAAAAGGAAAACAAAATGTTGAGGATAAGAATCTTGCGAAATGTCATAATCAAAATCATTTGAACTTTCGTTTGACACTAATAAACATTCCAATCACGTCCTGTACTCTCAAACTATTCAAACATTACATAACCATGACAACTTGTCCCGGGATGAGGATTACAAATCAGTCGCAGTCTTCTACAGTTAGTAACATTATGAAATTGACAAGTTGAATGATTTTGAAATGGTAAGCTATATTTACGATGGTTTTGGTTGACGAATGACGAAAATCGTCAATTTTCTTCCAAAACCTCGTAACTACAGCTTAAGATAAGCTGTAGCTACGAGGCTTTGGAAGAAAAACGACGATACTTAACCTGTTAACGTAGATAAAATTACGTCACAAAAGGAATGTTGTGAAGGGTTTCAAGGTCAACCTGATGGTCAGTTTAATAACATAACTGGTCATTTTAGACTTTATCAGTCGTAGCTACGAATAAGCATATTGCTGGGCTCGCAATTGACCTCTGTCACGGTACACATCGTCAGATAAAAGCGAGATCTACACGATCCATCTGCAAAATGTATGGGTACGGACAATGAATTATACGCGAGTCGTTGTTCAATCTGTAGTTACGGTGTTTGTATCGCCCATTCTCAAAAAGGTTTGAAAGAAAATGGCGAAAAATGGAAGAGGTCAACAGTGCAATCCTGTCCATATGAAATATTTGATTGTTCAATTGATATATTTTTGATTTGCAGCAGTGATAAGGGGCCCGTTTTACTAAAAAAAATCATCGTCAAAAATTTAAATCGTACTTGGTGTTTTCATTCCTTGTTAGAATCTGCCTTGAAGTATCTCATTGAAATCGTCCTTAGAAGACGATTCCAATGAGATTATGCATTTGCAGAGTTCAATATATGGTAACTAATCTATAAGCTACAGTAATTTTTGATTTACGCAAAAAATGATCGTAAGATGTTTCGTAAAACGGGCCCCTGGTGATTAAGCAGATAAATAAAAGAAAATAAACAATACACATTTTAAGTCAGAAATAGCAATTACCAAGAACACCGAGCTTTTTATCATTTGGGCCTGTGCGTGACATTTCCAACAATTTGAAACGTTCGTGAAGTGCAAACATTGAGTACAGCGTTGACAGCCATATATTACAAATATAAGGTTACCTGATGGTCTACAGATGCTTAGAGACCTTATCCATCTACTAAACGCATAGTGAAGACTATGGTCTGGCTGTGCGGATGCACAGGCTGGTCATAGTCTTTGCCTTGCGCATATTTGAAATTGTTGAAAATCTCACGCACAGGCTCATTTATAAAATGTTCGAATGGTCAACGCAATATTATAACCATATGTATCTACAACAGAGTTTTGTATGCAAATGTAAAGTCAGCTATTTCGTAAGCTTCTGCACAAAGTAGGACCCCTAAGAGGCTTCGCGTATTCATATAGTGTGATTAAATTTAAATTTCATACCTAAATGAAATCAAAATATAGTCTCTTTTTTACGTAATTAAGGACAGTTTATAATTTTATGTCACAAGCACACATTGCATATAGGTTTGGTGGAGTTTAAACACGCCTAGTATGTCCCGATTGCTACGAACTTCGACTTGTAAATAGCAGACAGATAGACAGATAATTTTATTGAAAGATTTTTGCGAAGTACATTATCGTTACAGAACATAATAATATAATAACACGAGAACAAAAGAATATATAGTTACATTCATATATTATACATAGAAAGTAACAGCGACCGATTTTACCGAAAGCAAAACTGCTCTTTTTTGCATGACAGAAGTTAATGCAGACCAGGTCGGCCAGCCCTACGTTCAGGATGACAAAACGGGGAAAACTAATATACGAGGTGCAAATCGAGTTATCGCGATGGTTGTTATTTGATCATTTGGTCTGCGAACTGCATTAAAGAAATGAATATCTGCAAGCGCTCTGACGGTAGTTACGTCAAAATTGTAATGTTTGTTACAAAGTTTTTGGAACAATCCTGACAAAGGACAAAATCGAAAGATAATACTGAGGCCTTAAAGCACGCACTTGATGTTTAAAAAGAGGAAACTTAGTTTACAAAACAACAAAAAAAAACAACATTTCATTGTCGGAATGATTACACATAATAACGATCATGATGATGATGATGATGATAATGATGATGATGATGATGATGATGTTGATGATGATGATGATGATGATGATGATGATGATGATGATGATGATGATGATGATGATGATGATGATGATGATGATGATGATGATGATGATGATGATGATGATGATGATGATGATGATGATGATGATGATGATGATAACACCAATAACAATTATTGAACGAGGAGATAGGAAAGTCGGATGACAGGTGGACACCTGGATGCCCGAATTGTTGGCACTCTGAAGTCTTGTTTAAACATGTAGTAACAGACAAGGCTTAGTTATATACACAAACAAAAATTATTACAACATACGAGTTTCAAAAGCGAGCCGTGATTACTTGGCGTATTAAAACACAATAACGCAGTTTCAACGAACCTTATAATCTGAAATAAAACTAAAAAAGGACCCATTTACACATGTGACCCGTCACGCGAAAAGGGCCCATCTGGGTAGTGCGTGAAGCGTCTATTCTAGTCAGACTGCGCGAATTGCGCAGACTGACTAGAGTGGAAACTTTTTGCATCGTGCTTATTTTCTGAATCTTGAATGATTTATCAACCTTCCTGTGAAAGAATTTTTGAAATGCGACTATTGGTTGACCTATGGTGGATCAAATCTCTTTTTCAATGATTCATTTTACAGATTTCTCGGATGGTCCCTCTCCGCCTGACGGGTCACACATTTAACTATGGCTACATAGAATATGCTAGATAAGATTTCAAGCTGATAATTGTCTCCTAGAGTGATAAACATACTAACTATACAGGAAGTTTTATCTATATCCAAACGCGACGACAAGAATTGCATCCACTCTTCTCTTTAGAACCCCGATCAGACTTTGGTTAAAAAGCCCCAATTATTTTTGCAACATCTATTACATCAGGGTCCGAGGTTATAAAACTTTTCTCGGGCTCAGGCTCAATTATCTCAAATTTTGAATTGAATTAAATGTATGGAAATAAAAGATAATATTAATAAGTTGTTATTCATAACA
Organism: Fragum whitleyi; assembly: GCA_948146395.1. Lineage (NCBI taxonomy): Eukaryota > Metazoa > Mollusca > Bivalvia > Cardiida > Cardiidae > Fragum > Fragum whitleyi. Next base: position 19,866,980 of record OX411557.1, read on the forward strand.
ACTTATTAATGTCATCTTTTATGTTAATACTTTAAAATGAGTAATAAAATAGAATTAGCTTTAATAGCTTTAATCTCAAATTAACATTTGAGAAATTTTGAATTGAGCCTGAGAAAAGTTTTATAACCTCGGGCCCTGATCCAAATTTTGGTTAAGAGGTATCAGTTCATATACTCAGCGACCCAGAATGATCCAAAGATGATCGATGGGGTTCATGTATTGGCTTTATTGAAAGTACTTTTATAGCTGTATTATTTTGATGTTGCAATACTTTTTTCTTTGTGTATACTTATGAGGGACACCGTGTTATAGCGTAGCATGTGAATTTATTTCGTACAATTTGACACAGTGCGCTGTCGTCAACTAACATTCATGTTTGCTCTCATAACCTTGATGTTATTGTTTAGTCTGAAAAAGCCCCGAAAATCCTGCAGGGATGCCTATGGTGATTGCACTGTACTTGCAAGGTAATTGTATGGTTTCCGCGATAGGGTAGTTAGATGTGTCAATTTAGTCTTTTGTTAATCCTTCAATCGCCACGGGACTTCCGTATGAGGACCGGTTGACGAGCGCAGGGCTATTCTGTCAACCCTGCGTTCATTGTGACAATACTGTACAAACTGTTTGCAAATTTTACCCCTCTTTGCACGCAAATGCACGTGCAAAGCGGGGTATTTTTTAACAGTTTGCACCGTTTTGTCATCCTGAACGCTGGATAAATTCCGCTTTGGGAAGCTGTCTGAATGCTGTATTTGGTTACATCGTGAAAATTACATTCATCTTCATCAAAACCTTTTTAAGTCGCTAACTCAGCGATCCGTTGATTAATTCCAAAATTACTAAAAATATACGATCAACAATTGCATTCAAAATAAACATTAATATAAAAACAATCGCGATTTCACCGATATCGATTAAAATTGTGAGCATCTGAATGGTTCTTGAAAAATGGCAAGATATTTATAGAACTTGTATTCTTATTTTATTAAAGGGAGGAAATAAATATCGCTAATTTTGTTCATCCTGAACAAAATTAGCGGTATTGGATTACCTCACTTTAATTTCATTCAAAGCTCACCCCTTTCGATCATTCAAATTTAATCCAAAATCATTCTCCTTGTAAATTTTACGATGTTGTTAACTGTATATAGAAAGAACGGTGAAGAATATGACAAGTCTGATGCAAAGGCTGATCTGTGTCATCACATAGCGGATTAACGTTCGAAATTAATGTCAATCCCAACTATAATAAAATTCACAATATCGTAAAATTATGATAGTGAGTGATTTTTATGATGATTTCGGAATGATTTTGAGTGTAGGATGAGCGAGTTCTAGAAGATTATAAAGGAAGGCAATACAATATCGCTTATTTCGTTCAGAATGAACGAAAATGGCGATATTCTGTTACATTCCTTTTAATGAAATCAACCTACTCTTCTGTTAATAGATATGAGCGGGTAAGGGTAATTCATAAGCTTCCAAATCAAATTTAGACAATAAAATCACAGAATGATTTGAACCATTTGAACATAGGAGGGTTTTGAACGATTCCGAAACTTTTTTGAACGATGTCGAAATATTTTTGAACGGTTTCGGAGCGTTTTGATTGATTTTGGGAAGGGTTTAGATAGCTAGGAATAGAGCGCTGTATTGCGCGATTAAAAGAATGGTTTTGAACTATGGTTTATATAATTAAAAATAATAATAATAAAAAAAACACTCTTTAAAACACACGTTCTTTGTGAAAGTGTACTCATTTCCGGACGTGACCCTTTAAAGTCCTAATTTCAGTTAATGAAATCTGTGAAGAGTGCAATTAGCATGAAAATTAAACTTAAACATTCGTTAGATATAGGTTATGCAGAAAAAAATGACTGCGGTTTCCTTTTATACCAACCGACACATAACGTGTTCTATGAAATTTAGAAAGTATAACGACCCGACGAAAGAAAGGGGACTTTACGGAAGTTTCATTAACAAAAAATGATTGGGTCCGACAAAGGCACAGTTAGTTACATCGTGAAATTGACATTCATCTCAATCAAAACCAGTCTAAATCGCTAACTCTATCCAAGTTTGTAAGAATTTGTTTCCCAATCGATGTTAAATAATTTGGTCCGTGAAGTTGGCAGCCTAGCAGCCTAGCAGCCTAGCAGAGTGAAGTTGGCAGCCTAGCAGCCTAGCAGCCTAGCAGACTGAATTTTTTTTTATCAAATTTATTGATATATAACACTAGTATTAAACACTAGAAGTCACTTCAAACCGTAAACACTGAAATTCTAGTGAATGTAGAACTGTTCCGGATAAATCACGTTATTCAACTTTTCCGACCAAAATGTCCCGAAAATTGCCCGCAACATATTAATCTCGCCCTAACAAATATAAGAACTTTAATCTTGTGATAAAAAAACGATAGTGGTCGTTTGAGGATGCTACGCTGCTAGACTGCTGGAAATGTGAAGTTGGCAGTCTGGCAGCCTAGCAGCCTAGCAGCCTAGCAGAGTGAAGTTGGCAGCCTAGCAGCCTAGCAGCCTAGCAGACTAAAAAAGTTTTTATCAAATTTATTGATATATAACCCTAGTATTAAACACTAGAAGTTACGCCAAACCGAAAACACTGAATTTCTAGTGAATGTAGAACTGTTCCGGATAAATCACGTTATTCAACTTTTCCGACAAAAATGTCACGAAAATTGCCCGCAACATATCAATCTCGCCCTAACAAATATAAGAACTTTAATCTTTTGATTAAAAACGATAGTGGTCGTTTGAGGATGCTACGCTGCTAGACTGCTGGAAATGTGAAGTTGGCAGTCTGGCAGCCTAGCAGCCTAGCAGCCTAGCAGAGTGAAGTTGGCAGCCTAGCAGCCTAGCAGCCTAGCAGCCTAGCAGACTAAAAAAAAATTTATCAAATTTATTGATATATAACCCTAGTATTAAACACTAGAAGTCACTTCAAACCGTAAACACTGAAATTCTAGTGAATGTAGAACTGTTCCGGATATATCACGTTATTCAACTTTTCCGACCAAAATGTCCCGAAAATTGCCCGCATCATATCAATCTCGCCCTAACAAATATAAGAACTTTAATCTTGTGATAAAAAAACGATAGTGGTCGTTTGAGGATGCTACGCTGCTAGACTGCTGGAAATGTGAAGTTGGCAGTCTGGCAGCCTAGCAGCCTAGCAGCCTAGCAGAGTGAAGTTGGCAGCCTAGCAGCCTAGCAGCCTAGCAGACTGAAATTTTTTTTATCAAATTTATTGATATATAACACTAGTATTAAACACTAGAAGTCACGTCAAACCGAAAACACTGAAATTCTAGTGAATGTAGAACTGTTCCGGATAAATCACGTTATTCAACTTTTCCGACCAAAATGTCCCGAAAATTGCCCGCAACATATCAATCTCGCCCTAACAAATATAAGAACTTTAATCTTGTGATAAAAAAACGATAGTGGTTGTTTGAGGATGCTAAGCTGCTAGACTACTGGAAATGTGAAGTTGGCAGTCTGGCAGCCTAGCAGCCTAGCAGAGTGAAGTTGGCAGCCTAGCAACCTAGCAGCCTAGCAGACTAAAAAATTTTTTATCAAATTTATTGATATATAACCCTAGTATTAAACACTAGAAGTTACGCCAAACCGAAAACACTGAATTTCTAGTGAATGTAGAACTGTTCCGGATAAATCACGTTATTCAACTTTTCCGACAAAAATGTCCCGAAAATTGCCCGCAACATATCAATCTCGCCCTAACAAATATAAGAACTTTAATCTTTTGATAAAAAACGATAGTGGTCGTTTGAGGATGCTACGCTGCTAGACTGCTGGAAATGTGAAGTTGGCAGTCTGGCAGCCTAGCAGCCTAGCAGCCTAGCAGAGTGAAGTTGGCAGCCTAGCAGCCTAGCAGCCTAGCAGACTTAAAAAATTTTTTATCAAATTTATTGATATATAACCCTAGTATTAAACACTAGAAGTCACTTCAAACCGTAAACACTGAAATTCTAGTGAATGTAGAACTGTTCCGGATATATCACGTTATTCAACTTTTCCGACCAAAATGTCCCGAAAATTGCCCGCAACATATCAATATCGCCCTAACAAATATAAGAACTTTAATCTTTTGATCAAAAAACGATAGTGGTTGTTTGAGGATGCTACGCTGCTAGACTGCTGGAAATGTGAAGTTGGCAGTCTGGCAGCCTAGCAGCCTAGCAGCCTAGCAGAAAGAAGTTGGCAGCCTAGCAGCCTAGCAGCCTAGCAGACTGAAATTTTTTTATCAAATTTATTGATATATAACACTAGTATAAAAAAAAAACACTAGAAGTCACTTCAAACCGTAAACACTAAAATTCTAGTGAATGTAGAACTGTTCTGGATATATCACGTTATTCAACTTTTCCAACCAAAATGTCCCGAAAATTGCCCGCAACATATCAATCTCGCCCTAACAAATATGAGAACTTTAATCTTTTGATAAAAAAACGAAAGTGGTCGTTTGAGGATGCTACGCTGCTAGACTGCTGGAAATGTGAAGTTGGCAGTCTGGCAGCCTAGCAGCCTAGCAGCCTAGCAGAGTGAAGTTGGCAGCCTAGCAGCCTAGCAGCCTAGCAGACTGAATTTTTTTTTATCAAAATTATTGATATATAACACTAGTATTGAACACTAGAAGTCACTTCAAAACGTAAACACTAAAATTCTAGTGAATGTAGATTTGTTCCGGATATATCACGTTATTCAACTTTTCCGACCAAAATGTCCGGAAAACTGCCAGCAACATGTCAATCTCGCCCTAACAAATATGAGAACTTTAATCTTTTGATAAAAAAAAACGAAAGTGGTCATTTTAGTATGCTACGCCGCTAGACTGCTGAAAATGTGAAGTTGGCAGTCTGGCAGCCTAGCAGCCTAGCAGCCTAGCAGAGTGAAGTTGGCAGCCTAGCAGCCTAGCAGCCTAGCAGACTGAATTTTTTTATCAAATTTATTGATATATAACACTAGTATTAAACACTGGAAGTCACTTCAAACCGAAAACACTGAAATTCTAGTGAATGTAGAACTGTTCCGGATATATCACGTTATTCAACTTTTCCGACAAAAATGTCCCGAAAATTGCCCGCAACATATCAATCTCGCCCTAACAAATATGAGAACTTTAATCTTGTGATAAAAAAAAAACGAAAGTGGTCATTTTAGTATGCTACGCCGCTAGACTGCTGGAAATGGGAAGTTGGCAGTCTGGCAGCCTAGCAGCCTAGCAGCCTAGCAGAGTTAAGTTGGCAGCCTAGCAGCCTAGCAGCCTAGCAGACTGAATTTTTTTTTATCAAATTTATTGATATATAACACTAGTATTGAGCACTAGAAGTCACCTCAAACCGAAAACACTGAAACCGTTCACATTGAAAGCTGTCAGTACCCTCATTGGTTCAGAATAACAGTATGATCGCGAACGCTTCACTCTTAGATACGCTTCGCTTTGTTATGGAGAGTATAATTTCTGATGCGTTTGCAGATGCCTTTTTTCCTGAGCATTGGACCGGTCACAGGACTATCGCGTAGGCGCCTTCTATTTTTCATTTTTCGATTAGAAAGGATACAACGCTAGCGTTGTACCAGTCTTTTTATCGCCTGCGAAGAGAAATGCCGACGACTGGTCGCCAAAATCTGACGGAAAAGGACAAGAAAATATAGACATATGAGAAAAGAATAAAAAGAAGATGGTCGGGGGATTCAGTCGCTAACTAGATCGTTAAATTTCAATTTTAGTTAAATTTTATCGACACGTCAACGATCTAAGAGAAATCCTATGTATCGTTGATTTGTCACATTTGTCACAAACTTCTTGTAGAACGTTGCCGACTGCTTTTCGAAATAGGACGGTGAGGCCCTCGCTACATCGAATAATCTGACGAACATGCATAATATCTGTTAAGAAAAGTATTGGTATTTGTGATATTAAATCATATCTAAAATATTACCTTGTTTTATTCAAAATAGTTTTATTCGACTGAAATGATAATTTAGATAAGATTTAGATGTAGTTGAGAAATTTTTATTACCTTGTAACGTGTTGGTAAACGTTGACAGTAGGTTCAGGGCAACTACCTAGAAAACTGTTCATATTGAAAGCTGTCAGTACCCTCATTGGTTTAGAATAACAGTATGATCGCGAACGCTTCACTCTTACATACGCTTCGCTTTGTTGTGGAGTGTACAATTTCTGATGGGCTTGCAGATGCCTTTTTTCCTGAGCATTGGACAGGTCACAGGACTTGGATGCTAAAGACGTTGCTAGTCTTTCGTGCGAAAATGTCCTAGCCACCAATTATTGTGTTGTATCTGTCTAATTTGTCCAATTTAAATATCTCGGTAATACTTACAATTTGCTGTAAACTTGGAAATGCTTTCGCGCGTTTAAATTTACAATCGTCTTTCGCGGGGTGGTTAGCTTCACTGACTTATAAACGCTGCGAACAAGCAGCCGGTTATTAATCACTTAAATTGCAATGAAAGTTAAATCTTAAAAAACCCACAAAATATATTTTCAAGTTCCTAAGCGATATAAATTGTTAGAATGGACAAGATTTCTAAGTTTCCCTGAATTTCAAACTCAATTGATTATTTACTTGTGTGCTTAATAAGACAAAAATATATTTATTTTCGCAAATAATCTCATACGCAGAGTCTTAGTGTGAAATTAACAATATATTATATCGCAAGCTGAAATCGAGATTTATTCACATATCATTTACGGCGATTGGCAAGTCAAAATGAATTTATAAGTGCATAATACGAGATTAAATCCATTTCACCTAGATCTATTGAAATCAAACCTTTCTTATTATAAAATAAAACGCCACAAATAGAACCGTGTGCAGGAAAACCTGAGCATTCCTTGACGCGAAAATTTCCCTGTTCTTCAATACACTATTCTTTGTATGGACTTTTTACGATATATATTTTAGCAAATAAAGCTGTGAGGGTGTTTGAGAGACTTTTGAAAAAAAAAAGAAATGCTTTACAAATAGGGTACAATCATTTCAAACTACTGTGTTTCTTGCTCTTTGATTCGTTATAATTTCCCTTTAAATCTATAAGTTTTGTCATAACTTCTCCTATTTTATCTATTTTTCTTCTTTTTATTAAAATGTAATAAATAAACTGCTATTCACCAAAATGTAAGTTGTGAGGACCGTTATTGGTACTTATCAAAAGGTACACGGACAAAAGCCCCCTAGGACAAAAGCCCCCTTGGGACGAAAGCCCCCATGGAGAAAAGCCCCATCGGACAAAAGCCACATGCCCTTAACTGAAAAGTGGACAAAAGCCACATGGACATAAAAAAAAAATGTGTGTATGTGTGTGTGATTTTTCAGAAAAAAGTCTTAAAAAGGTACAGACTTTTATAAGAATTTGTGAATATTAATTTGTTTATTCTTCAAGGAAATGAATATTCAAGTAATTTTAAATGGAATGAAATTAAATATTTTCGGTGGGTGTAAAAATATTCTTATGTGTATAATTATCCGTGAAAAGATGACTTGTAAATATCCTCCATTTGGTTTTCTATTTCATAATTGACTTACAAAAAGTGATAATAAAAAGATCATAAATGGTATGAAAAGACAAAAATATACTGTTTTCAAAATAAATATTGTCAACACCTTCTAAATTGCAAAGTACATGTATAGTTATACTTGTGCTCTTGAAGGTGTGAAATAAGTCAATAAGAAATATTGATTTTATAAATGTTTCAATGATCTCAAAAATCTCAAATGTGTGAATTTTTAAACAAATTTTTGCATATAAGACAAGCCGTTTAACGGGTCTCGAGCGTCGATTTAGGACGGCTCAGTAGCGGTTGTAAGGCAGGCAGTGGGTCGCTCGAGCCGATGCGAAGTATTCACGGGAGTGAGACACTCGATGCAGGGCTCGAACCAATGAACCGATTCCTATTTTGCAGGTACCGTCGTGTAGCCCTATTCAAGCGCTACAATCGTGGTGAGTTTGGTTGGGCTGCGGCGAATTGCGTTGGAGCTACAGCGAGTCGCGCTGGAATCGTGCCTCGACGCGATCGAGCCGTGAATTTAGCGGGAGAGCGATTACAGCTCGGCTCTTGAAGCGGAGTTTTGCTCCGTGAGTCGGGAATCTGCCACGCATCGCGGTGGATCGCTAAGCCGTTTAACGGCTCTCGAGCGGCGATTTAGGACGGCTCAGTTGCGGTTGTAAGGCAGGCAGTGGGTCGCTCGAGCCGAGGCGAAGTATTCTCGGGAGTGAGACACTCGATGCAGGGCTCGAACCAATGAACCGATTCCTATTTTGTAGGTACCGCCGTGTAGCCCTATTCAAGCGCTACAATCGTGGCGAGTTTGGTTGGACTGCAGCGAATAGTATCGGAGCTACAGCGATTCGCGCTGGAGTCGCGCCTCGACGCGATCGAGCTGTGATTTGAGCGGCGAAGCGAAAACAGCTCGGCTCTTGAAGATTTGCTCCAAAGACATAGAATCTGCCCCGAATCGTGGTAGGTACCGTCGTGAAGAGCTATTCAAGAGCTACAATCGTGGTGAGTTTGGTTGGGCTGCGGCGAATAGTATCGGAGCTACAGGGAGTCGCGCTGGAGTCGCGCCTCGACGCGATCGAGCCGTGAATTTAGCGGCGGAGCGATTACAGCTCGGCTCTTGAAGCGTAGATTTGCTCCCAAGACACAGAATCTGCCCCGCATCGCGGTCGATCGCCAGGCAGGTTTACGGCCCTCGAGCGGCGCTTTTGGACGGCTCAGTAGCCGTCGCTAGGCGGGCAGTTGGCCGCCCGCGCAGAGGCGAAATGTTCACGGGAATGAGACACTCGATGCAGGGCTCGAACCAATGGACCGATTACTATGTTGTAGGTACTTTCGTGTAGCCCTATTCAATCGCTACAATCGTGGCGAGTTTGGTTGGACTGCGGCGAAAAACGTCGGAGCTACAGCGATTCGCGCTGAAGTAGCGCCTTGACGCGATCGAGCTGTGATTTGAGCGGCGAAGCGAAAACAGCTCGGCTCTTGAAGCGTAGATTTGCTCCAAAGACATAGAATCTGTCCCGCATCGCGGTAGGTATCGTTGTGAAGAGCTATTTAAGAGCTACAATCGTGGTGAGTTTGGTTGGGCTGAGGCTAATAGTATCGGAGCTACAGTGAGTCGCGCTGGAGTCGCGCCTCGACGTGATCGAGCCGTGAATTTTGCGGCGGAGCGATTAACAGCTCGGCTCTTGAAGCGTAGATTTGCTCCCAAGACACAGAATCTGCCCCGCATCGCGGTCGATCGCCAGGCAGGTTTACGGCTCTCGAGCGACGCTTTTGGACGGCTCAGTAGCCGTCGCTAGGCGGGCAGTGGGCCGCTCGCGTAGAGGCGAAATGTTCACGGGAATGAGACATTCGATGCAGGGCTCGAACCAATGGACCGAATCCTATGTTGTAGGTCTGTCGTGTAGCCCTATTCAAACGCTACAGTCGTGGCGAGTTTGGTTGGGCTGCGGCGAAAAACGTCGGAGCTACAGCGATTCGCGCAGGAGTCGCGCCTCGACGCGATGGAGCCGCGATTTTTGCGGCGGAGCGAGTGCAGCTCTGCTTTAGAAGCGTAGTTTTGCTCCGAGAGTCGGGAATTCGCCCCGCATCGCTGTGGATCGCTAGGCAGTTTAACGGCTCTCGAGCGGCGATTTAGGACGGCTCAGTAGCCGTTGCTAGGCAGGCAGTTGGCCGCTCGCGCCGAGGCGAAGTGTTCACGGGAGTGAGACACTCGATGCAGGGCTCGAACTAATGAACCGATTCCTATGTTGTCGTTACAATCGTGGCGAGTTTGGTTGGGCTGCGGCGAAAAACGTCAGAGCTACAGCGATACTCGTTGGAGTAGCGCCTCGACGCGATTGAGCTGCGGTTTTAGCGGCGGAGCGAATACAGCCCAGGTCTTTAAGCCTAGATTTGCTCCCAAGACACAAAATTTGCCCCGCATCGCGGTCGATCGCTAGGCGGGTTAACGGCTCTCGATCGGCAATTCCATTTAAAATTACTTGAATATTCATTTCCTTGAAGAATAAACAAATTAATTTTCACAAATTCTTATAAAAGTCATTACCTTTTTAAGACATTTTTTTTCAAAAAAATCACACACACATACACAAAAAACATTTTTTATGTCCATGTGGCTTTTGTCCACTTTTCAGTTAAGGGCATGTGGCTTTTGTCCGATGGGGCTTTGTCCATGGGGGCTTTCGTCCCAAGGGGGCTTTTGTCCTAGGGGGCTTTTGTCCGTGTCCCTTTTGATAAGTACCAATAACGGTCCTCACAACTTACATTTTGGTGAATAGCAGTTTATTTATTACATTTTAATAAAAAGAAGAAAAATAGGTAAAATAGTAGAAGTTAAGACATAATTATAGATTTAAAGGTAAATTATAACGAATCAAAGAGCAAGAAACACAGTAGTTTGAAATGATTGTACCCTATTTGTAAAGCATTTTTTTTTTCCAAAGTCTCTCAAACACCCCCCCCCCCATCTTTATTTGCTTATATATCGTAAAACGTCCATACAAAGAATAGTGTAGTGTAGAACAGGGAAATGTTCGCGTCAAGAAATGCTCAGGTTTTCCTGCACACGGATCCTATTTGTAGTGTTTTATTTTATAATACGAAAGGTTTGATTTCAACACCTTTAGCATCCAAGTCCTGTGACCTGTCCAATGCTCAGGAAAAAAGGCATCTGCAAGCGCATCAGAAATTGTACCCTCCACAACAAAGCGAAGCGTATCTAAGAGTGAAGCGTTCGCGATCATACTGTTATTCTGAACCAATGAGGGTACTGACAGCTTTCAATATGAACAGTTTTCTAGCAAGTTGCCCTGAACCTACTGTCAACGTTTTCCAAAACGACATGTTACAAGGTAATACAAATTTCCCAACTACATCTAAATCTTATCTATATTATCATTTCATTCGAATAAAACTATTTTGAATAAAACAAGGTAATATTTTAGATATGATTTAATATCACAAATACAAATACTTTTCTTAACAGATATCATACATGTACGTCAGATTGTTCGATGTAGCCAGGGCCGCACCGTCCTATTTCGAAAAGCAGTCGGCAACGTTCTACAAGAAGCTTGTGACAAATGTGTCAAATCAACGATACATAGGATTTCTCTTAGATCGTTGATGTGTCGATAAACTTTAACTAAAAATTGTAATTTAACGATCTAGTCAGCGACTTAATCCCCCGACCATCTTCTTTTTATTCTTTTTCTCATATTTCTATATTTTTTTGTCCTTTTCCGTCAGATTTTGGCGACCAGTCGTCGACATTTCGCTTCGCAGGTGATAAGAAGACAAGTACAACGCTAGCGTTGTATTCTTTCTAATCGAAAAATAAAAAATAGGAGGCGCCTACGCGATAGTCCTGTGACCCGTCCAATGCTCAGGAAAAAAGGCATCTGCAAGCGAATCAGAAATTATACCCTCCACAACAAAGCGAAGCGTATCTAAGAGTGAAGCGTTCGTGATCATACTGTTATTCTGAACCAATGAAGGTACTGACAGCTTTCAATATGAACAGTTTCAGTGTTTACGGTTTGAAGTGACACCTTGTGTATAACACTAGTGTCAGATATCAATAATTTTGATAAAAAAAATTTCAGTCTGCTAGGCTGCTAGGCTGCTAGGCTGCCAACTTCACTCTGCTAGGCTGCTAGGCTGCCAGACTGCCAACTTCACATTTACAGCAGTCTAGCGGCGTAGCATACTAAAATGACCACTATCGTTTTTTTTATCAAAAGATTAAAGTTCTTATATTTGTTAGGGCGAGATTGATATGTTGCGGGCAATTTTCGGGACATTTTGGTCGGAAAAGTTGAATAACGTGATTTATCCGGAACAGTTCTACATTCGCTAGAATTTCAGTGTTTACGGTTTGAAGTGACACCTTGTGTATAACACTAGTGTCAGATATCAATAATTTTGATAAAAAAAATTTCAGTCTGCTAGGCTGCTAGGCTGCCAACTTCACTCTGCTAGGCTGCTAGGCTGCTAGGCTGCCAGACTGCCAACTTCACATTTCCAGCAGTCTAGCAGCGTAGCATCCTCAAACGACCACTATCGTTTTTTTATCAAAAGATTAAAGTTCTTATATTTGTTAGGGCGAGATTGATATGTTGCGGGCAATTTTCGGGACATTTTGGTCGGAAAAGTTAAATAACGTGATTTATCCGGAACAGTTCGACATTCACTAGAATTTCAGTGTTTACGGTTTGAAGTGACTTCTAGTGTTTAATACTAGGGTTATATATCAATAAATCTGATAAAAAAATTTCAGTCTGCTAGGCTGCTAGGCTGCTAGGCTGCCAACTTCACTCTGCTAGGCTGCTAGGCTGCTAGGCTGCCAGACTGCCAACTTCACATTTCCAGCAGTCTAGCAGCGTAGCATCCTCAAACGACCACTATCGTTTTTTTTATCAAAAGATTAAAGTTCTAATATTTGTTAGGGCGAGATTGATATGTTGCGGGCAATTTTCGGGACATTTTGGTCGGAAAAGTTGAATAACGTGTTTTATCCGGAACAGTTCTACATTCGCTAAAATTTCAGTGTTTACGGTTTGAAGTGACTTCTAGTGTTTAATACTAGGGTTGTATATCAATGAATTTGATAAAAAAAAATTTTAGTCTGCTAGGCTGCTAGGCTGCTAGGCTGCCAACTTCACTCTGCTAGGCTGCTAGGCTGCTAGGCTGCCAGACTGCCAACTTCACATTTCCAGCAGTCTAGCAGCGTAGCATCCTCAAACGACCACTATCGTTTTTTTATCAAAAGATTAAAGTTCTTATATTTGTTAGGGCGAGATTGATATGTTGCGGGCAATTTTCGGGACATTTTGGTCGGAAAAGTTGAATAACGTGATTTATCCGGAACAGTTCTACATTCGCTAGAATTTCAGTGTTTACGGTTTGAAGTGACTTCTAGTGTTTAATACTAGGGTTATATATCAATAAATTTGATAAAAAAATTTTAGTCTGCTAGGCTGCTAGGCTGCTAGGCTGCCAACTTCACTCTGCTAGGCTGCTAGGCTGCTAGGCTGCCAGACTGCCAACTTCACATTTCCAGCAGTCTAGCAGCGTAGCATCCTCAAACGACCACTATCGTTTTTTTTATCAAAAGATTAAAGTTCTTATATTTGTTAGGGCGAGATTGATATGTTGCGGGCAATTTTCGGGACATTTTGGTCGGAAAAGTTAAATAGCGTGATTTATCCGGAACATTTCTACATTCGCTAGAATTTCAGTGTTTTCGGTTTGAAGTGACTTCTAGTGTTTAATACTAGGGTTATATATCAATGAATTTGATAAAAAAAATTTTAGTCTGCTAGGCTGCTAGGCTGCTAGGCTGCCAACTTCACTCTGCTAGGCTGCTAGGCTGCTAGGCTGCCAGACTGCCAACTTCACATTTCCAGCAGTCTAGCAGCGTAGCATCCTCAAACGACCACTATCGTTTTTTTATCAAAAGATTAAAGTTCTTATATTTGTTAGGGCGAGATTGATATGTTGCGGGCATTTTTCGGGACATTTTGGTCGGAAAAGTTGAATAACGTGATTTATCCGGAACAGTTCTACATTCGCTAGAATTTCATTGTTTTCGGTTTGACGTGACTTCTAGTGTTTAATACTAGTGTTATATATCAATAAATCTGATAAAAAAATTTCAGTCTGCTAGGCTGCTAGGCTGCTAGGCTGCCAACTTCACTCTGCTAGGCTGCTAGGCTGCCAGACTACCAACTTCACATTTCCAGCAGTCTAGCAGCGTAGCATCCTCAAACGACCACTATCGTTTTTTTATCAAAAGATTAAAGTTCTCATATTTGTTAGGGCGATATTGATATGTTGCGGGCAATTTTCCGGACATTTTGGTCGGAAAAGTTGAATAACGTGATTTATCCGGAACAGTTCTACATTCACTAGAATTTCAGTGTTTACGGTTTGAAGTGACTTCTAGTGTTTAATACTAGGGTTATACATCAACAAATTTGATAAAAAAAAATTTAGTCTGCTAGGCTGCTAGGCTGCCAACTTCACTCTGCTAGGCTGCTAGGCTGCTAGGCTGCCAGACTGCCAACTTCACATTTCCAGCAGTCTAGCAGCGTATCAACCTCAAACGACCACTATCGTTTTTTTTATCAAAAGATTAAAGTTCTTATATTTGTTAGGGCGAGATTAATATGTTGCGGGCAATTTTCGGGACATTTTGGTCGGAAAAGTTGAATAACGTGATTTATCCGGAACAGTTCTACATTCACTAGAATTTCAGTGTTTACGGTTTGAAGTGACTTCTAGTGTTTAATACTAGGGTTATATATCAATAAATTTGATAAAAAAATTTTTAGTCTACTAGGCTGCTAGGCTGCTAGGCTGCCAACTTCACTCTGCTAGGCTGCTAGGCTGCTAGGCTGCCAACTTCACGGACCTTAAATAATTAGGTTTAAACCAATTTGAAATAAATGTAAATAGAAAAACTATCGCGATTCCACAATTAAAATCGTAAGCGTCTGAATGGTTCTTGAAGAAATGGGAAGCTATTTAATAAACTTGTTTATTTATTTTATCAAAGGCATGTACTCCAATATCGCTAATTATCTTGAACAAAATTAGTGGTATTGGATTACCTCCCTTTACTTTCATTCAAAATTCATTCTCGCGCTCATTCAAATTCATTCCAAAACCATTCACCTTGTCAATGTTCGAAATAAAGTTTTTGTTTTCACTTCTATTGTATTTGCATCGACACCATAACCGAAAACCTTCCACGTGGAAGTGCAAGTCATTTGGCTTGGTTTGATTTAAGGTGGTGGACCCGTAATAGTTCCACAGCATTTTGGAACTCGTTATCTTTCACAATGTTGATCGAGAATTCCTGATGAAATCATTAGGAAACCTTGATTAACAATGTTAAAATTCATAACTTCCGCGGAACTTTGCGGAACTATTACGGGTCCAATACCTTAAACCTTTTTACTTTACATCCGTTCGAAAACTTGTTCTCAGGACTTAACATAATCCCTATAGATTCTGTTTCCAGTGCTCGCATCGATTCTATTGGCCTTTGAAAGAACTGAGATCGACAGCTGCACCCGGGAATCGAACCCCGGACCTCTTTGTCTCAAAGCCGTGGCTCTAGACCACGGACATTGCTACACTTTGGTATCAAAGCCGACACTCTACCCCAAGTGTACGAAGTCCACACATTCAGCAAGGTAAAGGTCACGCGCGGGACCTAGGTAGAAATATTTAAGGAAGCTTACCTATCTAGCAAAGGTTTTATTCCTAATGCCACAATATAGAGTTTCGATGAAAAACGACAGTTTTAGAAGGATATACAATCCTTTATGTAGACTGCTGATTTCTGTTTTATCACGATATTTCAAGAACACCACGTTGCGTTTCTTTTTGACCGTCATTATAGTATAGTTGAATGGGTAGCATAAAAGGTTATAATACAGTGTGAAATCATCAGACCGGACTCAACAATGGCGAACGAAACTTTTATTATGTGCGGAAACTTCTTACATTCAACAGATGAAAAACCTTTAGAAGTTCTGAATGATTACTGTATCGGAGTGACAAATGGAAAGGTAATAATGATTACAATGATGATGATGATGATGACGATAATAAAATTGATTAAAATAAACATAATAATGATAAAAGCTATGAAAATGATGATGATGATGATAATAATAATAATAATAATAATAATAATAATAATAATAATAATAATAATAATAATGATAATAATAATAATAATAATAATAATAATAATAATAATAATAATAATAATAATAATAATAATAATAATAATAATAATAATAATAATAATAATGATAATGAAAATAAAACCAATAACAATAAAAATAATAATAATAATAATTCAATTTAATTTAATTGAGCCCTTTGCGTGCAATTTCCAACAATTCATGTGTGCGTGATGGAAAGATGTTGATAAGCCTAGACAATCACACAGTGCATTAAGATTAATTTTAGGTTGTGAATAGCAATTTTATGTCAGTAGCCATCTAATGAGCGCATAATTAAGACTCCGGTCCGAAAGTAGCCTAGCTGAAATCGGCAATGTAGAAAGTGTGAAGAACAGAACAGAACAGAACAGATATTTTATATTTTAGAAAATCGAGTTGAACACATTATGGTTCATGTGAAGAGAAGTAATATGTTAACCAGAAAAAAAACGTGTAAATTACAATTAAATTGACAATAGGCGCAAACTCGAATACTCGAATATCTTAATTCTATTTCATATTTCCACAAACCAAGAATAATTTTGTTCTTTCCAAATAAGAATTGAATCCTTTTAACATGTTCATGTAATTGTGTACCCACAAAACGGGTATTTATTCACTGAATGTAATCGATATGGAAAACGTTACGAAAAAAAAGAGAAATTGCTTGTTTCAAGGAATTTCTTTATTTTTCTGAATTTCGTCTACCATATGTTTTCTGTATAGACTCGCATTGGATGGACTTATAACATTCTTTCATTTGGATGAGTCTAAATTGATCATTGTGTATTATTTTATTTTCAATTGAATTGGATTTTTCAAACTTTCAGTTATATCACGGCGTCTAGAGCAAGTAACGATGGATTTCTGGTATTTCTCGCACCAATGCTACCATTGGGATGAGTGGCGCCGTCGGATATCCAATCTGTGACCTTTTGAAAGATAGTTCGACAGCCTACCACTGCGCTATGAAGGCGGATGTATATAATTTTGAAAGTACAGTTAGCAACATCGTGAAATCGACATTCATTTAAATCAAACCCATTCTAAATCGCTCACTCAGCGCTAAATTCATTTTTTCCAAAAACTCAATTAAACCATCCAAAAACGCCCAAAATCACTAAAAAAGATAAAATCAACAATTGCGTTCAAAATAAAAATATCTAGTGAAAAATGCAATTTCTCTGACATAATTGAAATTATATGTGTCTGACTGGCTCTTGAAAAAATGGGGAGCTATTTTCAGAACTTGTATGCGTATTTTATATAAGGGCGGTAATAAATATCACTAATATTATTCATCCTAATCAAAATTAGTGATATTGGATTACCTCCCTTTAATTTCACTCAAAACTCACTCATCACACTCATTCAATTTCATTCCAAAACCATTCGTCCCGTTGTTTTTAACTGTACGCAGGCAGACTGGAAGAGCCTTTTTTCGCTGCTTGAATTTTCAGAGTTTCTAAAAAAGATTGAGTGAGTGTTTTGAATGAATTTATGGAGCGCTCGGAGAATTATTTAGAATGATTTTGATCGGAATGAGTGTCAATTTCACGTTGTTTTTTAACTGGTTGCAGGCAAACAGGAAGGGTCGGTATTTTTGCTGCTTGAATAATTTAGAGTTCCAAAATGAAGATTATTCGAATATCCCAACACAAATGCGCCACTGTCATGGTAGCGCGTCAGATTGTCAATTTGTAGGTCCTGAGTTCGATCCTTGACGGAGGCACTAATCCTTTCCGACTGGTTGTCTCCCAACAATAGGTTGATAATCGTAGACCTATGCTGAAAAGCATCCCGGGCTAGATAAGGATGTTATGGTAGAACTGGTGTTCGAAATACCAGGAATCTATTGCAAGTTGCCCAAGTCTTCACGATTTACCTGAAACATTGTTGAAAGTGACGTAAACCAAGATCAAATGAACAAACCCAACACAAGTCTTTTTAGTTCGTCTGCACTTAACACAAGTTTTCATCATAGTTGGATAGATTTATTTCGATACTAAAAGTACATACAATAATAGAGTAGTACAATAAAAGGATAATGTATTACAGTTTCAATTTAATCGTCATACTTACAGATGTACAAGTTGGGGTGAGTGATCAAAGTTCAATTTTCTCTATACAGATATAGAGAAAATTGATCTTTGATCAATAACTTCAACTTGTATATCTAAAGGACATATGTATCGCTTGATGTTTTTTCAGTAAAAGATGCTAAATATCCAATAAATAAAAAAAATATGTAAACATGTTTCATTTATTTTGAAACCTGTTAATAATAGGTAGATATGATTTATATGCGAAGAATTTTTAGATAAAAATAAAATGTCTCGAAAAATGTAATAAATGTGTTTATGTTCGATCATATTAAAGCTAATCATTTTGCTATTATTTATATCGCGTGTTTTTCTACGTGACCCGCAAGAGCGTTACCGATGAGGCAATATTTGTTTTAAATATATAGATTTGCTTGTTTGTATGAGGTTATATGCCACTTTCAACATTATTGAAGTTATATCTCGGCGACTTAAGCAACCGCCTATGGTTTCCTGTCGAATCTCACAACAGTGTGTGTGTATTTCCGTTTATTTATCGTCGCTACCGTAGCGCATGCCAACATGAGCGACGCCCCCAGAAGACGGTTATTTGTTACGGGGGATAGTGCAAGGATACATGACGAAACTACTGCTGAGATCCGCCATGGTGCTTCAACGTGCTCGATGTGAAGCACCGTCTCACGGGGCCTCGGTTTAACGTCTCATCCGAAAGACAATTCGTTTGTTAGTGTGCCAGCCCGGGAATCGAACCCACGCCGTTTTTCAGACGAATGAGAATCTTCACCTACCAGTTTGTTGTTTTATTATTTTTTGTGTGATATTTTCGAATTGCGATTTAAGATTCTATACATGTATAACTAAAAAGGTTAGTTCAGTTTATAGAACTTTTTAAAATAATTATACTAATTTATGATCCATATTTTTATTACGCGATTTTATATTTCAGATCGAATTCGTTGACGAAATATCCAAGCTGTCACAGAGATTGAGTGAAAACGGTCATAAACCAAGTGACGTAATTCGGCTTCCGCAACGGTAAGTAACGGAATAAATAAACCCACATGTAACGGAACTAACGTCTGCCCATGAAGGTACAGTTAAAAACATCTTTAAATTGACAAGATGAATCATTTTGGAATTATTTTGGAAAGGAAATGAATGAGTACGATGAGCGAGTTTTGAGTGAAATATAAAGGAGGTAAGTCAATATCGCTAATTTTGTTCATTGTGAACAAAATAAGCGATATGTGTTACCTCCCTTTAGTAAAATATGCATATAAATTCTATAAATAGCTTTACATTTCTTCAAGAACCAATCAGACGCTTAAGATCTTTCTATTTAGAATGTAGTTCTTAATCTTGGCGTTTTTAGTGATTTTGGGGCGTTTTTGAATGGTTTGGTTGAGTGTTTGGAATGAATAATTGGAGCGCTGAATAAGTGGTTTTGAATGGGTTTTGATCGAGGTTAATGTCAATTTCACGATGGTCTTAGCTGAAAAGCATCGTGGAGATGACAAGGTGACTGATATAAGAATGAATTTGGAGTTCAACTAAATGAGTTGAATGAGCGAGTTTTTAAAACAGTTAAATGAAAGAAGTGTAATATCGATTACGAAATTATGATATTCCCCCATCTTATATGCTCTTTTCTGTGTATGTCTCTAAATCATGTGATTGAAAATGCAATTCTGACAAAAAAGTAGAGAAATTATTTAACGATTTGAATAAAACGCTTCTCGATTTGAACGATTTCAAAACGTTTCTGAGTAATTGGACTGAGTATTCGAAATGAATAAATGGCGCTCTAATTAAGTGTTTTTAATGAGTCAATTTGACGGTGTTCTTGCCTGTAACACACATTGCGAATGTCTTCGCTTAACCGCAGGTGTTGTACATTAAAGATATCCTACGTTGAAAAAGGACACAAATCTGTCAAAATGTTCCTATAGTTGTGCCCAATCATTATATCTTAAGATCGTTCATATGACGGTGCACAAACAAACAAAATTTCAAGAGAATGTTAAAAAAATCAACATTATCAAGATTAAACTTTATCTCGCTTACACAAATGACAATGGCATTCGGAACATCACTCGACCATTTCCGTAAACTGCAACAGAGGTGTGTTCGTTAGAGCGAGATTCTTAAGATTCTTATTAAGATTTTTAAGATAAAGCGTTCGAAAGAGCGAGATTTTTAAGCGGCTCAATAAGAATCTTAAGATATCTCAATGAGGAAACGAAGATTGTTTTGCATTGGCTTAAAACGTGTAGTCATGACGACATCGAATCCTTTCACGCAAAATATCAAAAATCGTTCATTACGACGTCTTAAAAATCTCATTTAGATGGATTTTTCATCTTGCTCTAACGAACGCACCTCAGACCTCGGAACCCTCGGCGATTCTACAGAATAGACTTTCCAGTTTACGGAAATGTCCGAGCGATGTTCCGAATGCTCGGATGTATGTAAGGCGGATGGGTATGTAACAAAATCGTGCATTTTGTTATGCGGAAACAGCGTAAGAAAAATTAGCACTGTAGATTTATATCTTTTACAGTAAATAACGACTGAAAAATCCTAATTTTTGAGAATGACGAATGATTCTCAAAAATTAAGATTTTAGCCGTTATTTAAGAATCTTAAGATATTTATATAAGGATACGATGGCTTCACGTATGTGACTTAAAAGAGTAGCGTTGGCGACATCGAATGTTTTCACTCAAAGTTTCGAGGGCAAACGCCATTTTAACTGACGTCATCGACTTTTTCCAAGGGTTTTCTGTAATTTTTAAAAATAGTCCGTCTATATACATCCGAGGTTGATCGTGAGATTGGCCGAGTGGTGTTCCGAATGATGACTATGGCAGACACGAATGTGAGTTTTAAGAGTTCGATTTTTTGCTCGAAAACAGACTACATTGCAAGATATCGGTGCCTCAGCATTTGGGTTATGTGTTATGTGTTAAGGTTCCGAGTTAAAAGGTGGCATACTTTCTACGAAAATGCTCATCGAAAATAATAAATGTCCCTTTTGAAAGTGCACAAATGACAAAAAAAATATGCTGAATGAGTGTCTGAAGACACTTTGAAAAGGTATTTACCTATCGAGTTATATTTGAAGACTTTGATGTGTCCGTGCGGATGAGAAGAATGGTCAGTCTTTACTCGGCACATATTAATTTCGTAAAAAAGTTATAGGACAGTCTAAAATGTAAGTATTTTCCATATAATTTCAGTCAATTTGTTATCCCCGGTTTTATTGACACCCATATCCATGCCCCTCAATATCCAAATGCCGGGAAGGGATTGGACGTAGGCCTACTGGAGTGGTTGGAAAAATACACATTCCCCACTGAAAGCAGATTTACAGACAAAAAATATGCCTTAGAAGTGTACAGAAAAGTTGTGGTATGCATGTCGTGCCAAATCTTGAAAACGAACATTCTTAAGAATGGGCAAATGGTAAACAGCTGATTTGTCCATTCTTACCAATGCACGATATATTTATTGATTTATTTATCTATTGTTTTTTCTATCTTTGCTTGAATTTTGCTTGAATCTTGGTTTAACGATTTCAATACGTTTTGAAACCAAATGCAATCTTGATATCCAAAGAAAAGGAAAACGAAAACGCTGTTAATATTAAAGAAATCGATATCGGTTTAACGCACACAGAAAAAAATCTTGTCACATACGAGATGTGGTATTTCTTCGGATTTCCGAACAGATCCATAGCTAATGATAATAATGATAGATAATAATGATAATAATAATAATAATAATAATAATAATAATATCAATAACAATAATAGATAATAATACAAAAAAGTAACACTGTTTTGAATTTACCTACCCGAGATATAAGATAATGATTTTATACTGACATAACTGTGATTTCAGGACCGAACCATGAAGCATGGGACAACAACAGCGTGTTATTATGCAACAAACCATACAGACGCTACGCTGATACTTTGTGATATTTTAGGTTTGTTTTTCTTAAAGACGAAAGATTCGAAACAAAAATATTCGATAAGACCCTCAACACGCATTGATATGTCACCTGTCAAGCTGACAACCTGTGCGAAATATACAGACTGTCAGAGATTATTTCACATTGAACACGTGTATATAGTAATTTTAGCAAAACGGTATTTCAGAATCTAACCCATGCAAGTCTAAGTAAGCTATTGAATTATACTTATCCGTCCCAAGTGATCTCTTCAGAAAATGGTTACCCTCAAGTATTATCTTTTAAATTAATTGTGAGATGAAATAATATTATGCATATATAATTGGTACAATAATTCTTAGTTGATGTAATCCCCTTTGTTAAAATCAGACGATTCATATTTATTCAAACAAATTAGTAGAACGTTATGATATATCTTACAGCAAATAATTCCACTTTGTCAGATTTTTAACTATCGAAAGGAAGTAAGATTATGGACGCTTAAAGAGATCGCTTGTAAGAGGAAATAGTTTTGAAAATTTCCCCCTTTTTCAATTTATACAAGAGCATATGAGCTTTAGATTTAAATAAGTGCAATCCAACAAAATGAAGAATTCTGATTGGTTTAAATCGCATCACGTGGGGAAATCCAATGCACTTTATTTCTGTATCAAATGCGGTAGGTCTTTCGGGAAACCCCCGACCTTCGATCTGCAAGTCCTGTGTTGTAGGAACTCTAATTAACCTAGTTCCCGATCATCAACGCAACATTGCTATTTAATCTATTATAAATTAAGTTATTTTCGAAAAAAATTACGATTACAAGCATGCAGTTCTGATTCTGAGCCGACGTAAACTTAGAAAACAGCGAGTCGACGAAAACCATTAAGCGACCCTCTCAACTAAGACCGACCGTGCCGTTTTCGTTTGAAAATACAGACTATATTGGCAGAAACATTTTTTTTGTCATAAGTACCTCTACGAATTTCAAAGTTGTCGTTTATTTGTGTTTCATTTGTTTTACTTTATGACATTTCACTTCGATAGCGAGATAAAAAAAAATACACGATCTAAAAAAAGATTGTGTAATCTATACGCGCAGAAAGTAGACTTCGAGCTTAAAAGTTTGGCCGAGTATTCTAATAGTTTCTTCGATCTAGAGGATTGCAATTATTGGAGATGATTGTCTTTTTCACTGCGTTTATTTGGGTATAAAGTGCAAATTGCCTTAGTACATGGCTTTAACATAACGCCCTACTACGGGCGTTATTTGCCATGAGCTAAGAAAATTGCACTTTATACCCCAATAAACGCAGTGGAAGAGACACCCATCCCTATAACATATCGAATGTTTGCAAGGTAAACGGATCTGAAAAGCTCGTGCATACAAACAGTTTGATCAGAAAATTTACACTATTCAATTTAATATTCAATTCAATTCTTCATTTGTGACCCGTCACGCGAAAAGAGACCATCCGGGTAGTGCGTAAAGTGTCTACCCTAATCAGACTGCGCGGACTGCGCACGCAGACTAGGGTCGAAACTCTTTGCATCGTGCTAATTGTCTGTATCTAGAATGATCAATCTACCCTCCAGTGAAAACTCTTTTGAAATGCGACCTCTGGTTGATCTATGCTGGACCCAATCTCTTTTACAAATATTTATTTTACAGAGTTCCCGGATGTCCCTTTTCGCGTGATGGGTTACATTTGTATAAAATGGTTGAAATAGTTATACAGAGGCATTAAGTCATTGATAAGCACTTCGTCATTGGATGTCCTAAATGTCACATCAATTCGGCGGAATTTCAACAATTTGCACTGTGCATGTACAGTAATTATTTCATTTAAGCTGAAGCTGGACAGCGAGCCCTTGTGGGAAAGGTTAACTCCGACCAGAATTGTCCCGATTATTACGTAGAAGAGAGTGCGCACGTGTCGGCGTCGGAGACCAGAAGGTATTATCATTCTCTGAATCGGATGCACAAAGCAAGAAAATATATAACAGCAATTATTTATGGTAGTCCATCTTTAATGAGATAAAAGTGAAATCGACATTACTCGTGTTTTCTCGGGTGAAGCATAAATATATAATGCGTACTTAGTGTTTTGTATGAAAAAATATATCTAACGAGGTTGGGAGAATTGATAATTGACGAGACTCCGCCGAGACCATTATCAATTCTCACAACCGAGTTAGATATTTTGTCATACTATACACTAAGTACGTATTATATTTATCTTATAACCCTTTATTTGTCTTGTTTAGGTCGATGTTTCTAACAGAAATGCAAGTTTCTAAAAATAACCCCATTATATCATTGTTCTAAAAATAACTATGAGTTACCTTAAAAAATATCATACGGGATGTTATCACACAGATATTTCCATAGTTATAAGATAATATACATTTGATAGGTACTTGCGACGTTTCAGTACTTCCACGAGGATGACGTAAATGTCGGAGACCATTCTTGAGACCCACATATACAGTTAAATACATAGTGAAATTGACAAGGAGAATGATTTTGGAATGATCTCGGAAATTGATTGAGTGTGTGGAGCGAGTTTTGAGTGAAAATAAAGGGAAGTAATCCAATTAGCTAATTTTGTTCCAGATGAACAAAATTAGCAATATTAATTACCTCCCTTTAATTGAATATACGTATTTTTCTGTTTGTACGTCTTCGTGGACCAATCAGACACTTGTGAGTCCACAACAGCTTATAAAGTCGTAAAACAAATAGGTTGTTTTGAATTTATTGTTGTAATTCTTTACCAAATTTCAAATCTTTTCTTATGATTTCGGAGCGTTTTGATCGATTTGACTGAATGTTTGGAATGAATGAATGGAGCGCTGATTGAAGGATAAAGAACGATTTTGATCGGAATGATTGTCAATTTTACGATGTTGTTAATTGTAAGTATGTCTCACGAAGCTCTCCGCCAGCGAGGCAATTATAGAATCTCTGATAAGGGGCGTTCTCCATTAAAAAAGGACAGGAACGAAAGCTTTATCGTTTATAAATGGTGGTGATTTTCTCAAATGTATTTTTATCACATGCATGTGTAAATAATTAATTTACATGTACCAATTGAAACCTCCCTGAAAAGGAGGTCAATAAGCTTTGCTTTCATTCACATTCATTTGAAGTGTTATGATGTTTTGGTTTAAACATATTTTATTTGCATGAATTTCAACATGATAATATACATATTTAATTAACACAAGTAATTGTAAATCAAGAAAAAAGGATGAGAACGAAAGCATAAGCTTATAATGTTCTTCTCCCTTTGGTGATTCAAGAGTTGAACTATCTTACATGTCTTATATATATATATATATATTATTATTATTATTATCAATAATAATGATGATAATTATTATTGGAATTTGAATTATTGATATAAAAATATGTTATGATGTTTTATTGCATACTGTTTACTAAACTAAAATAATTTCAATTTTCAAAAAAGTATGTTTAAAACTAAAATGGTTAAAAGCGGTTTGTTTTATATTCTATATATATCTTTATTGCATTTCTTTTACAACGACAAATTAATTTCACATGTGACTAGGACAATCGCCATATAGCTCGTAAATACAGAACGAATCTACATAACAATAAGAGCACCGCCAAGGGTGCCTTCACTCGACTGTCGAGTGTAGGATGGTGTAAAAGAAGTCGAAAAGGGGGTATAATTTGCACAAAATGTATCTAGAGTTGTCCCCCGTGATAGTATTCCCTGCTCGTTTGATGGTCAAAATGTGTGCCAAGTTTCGATTGTATGCCATCAGTGATATCACAAAATGTCAAAGTTTTCGCATAACGACGACAACGACGACGACAACAATGACGACAACGACGTTGACACGAAGGCTAATGCAATGCCTCGGTTTTCACCGAAAACAGCCGAGCCAATAAAACGAACAATTCTAATCGAGGTAATAGAAATCAGTAATATTTAGCAAATTGATTTAAACCTCTTACTTAAAACTAGAACTATATACTACAATAGACAAACATTTAGAATCGTAGCCATTTTTATATTATCGGACCGAGACTATTTAAAGATTTGAGAAAAAATGCAATAAAGAATCATTGACATTGAAACAACAATAAGCTTTGAATTACTTTGACATAATAATTTAATCGTCTCCGATTATTCCCTTTTCAGATTTGTGGAAGAAGTTATTAAAAGAAAGGTAATGCTTTAAAAGAATAATGTTTTTTAGGCATTTGAACATTATAATTCTTATTTGAGCCAGTCCGTGGCATTTTAAACAATTTCAAACGTGCGCGGGGTAATAACGTTAAGCAGAATAGACAACTACACAATGCAATAATCATATATGTGACTGCCAGAAGAGGGATTAAGGCCTTATCTATCTAGATAGTGCACAGTGAAGATTCTGGTCAGATTGTGCGGATGCGCAGGCTGGCCAGAATCTTTGCTTTGCGCACATGTGAAAAATTTGGAAATGTCACACACTGGCTGATTTGATACACACGTCTGGCTTTAATTACGTAGTTCATATGCCTGCAGTTTCGATGCACAATCTCAAAATACCACCAAAGATTTTTATATATGAAATTGAACCAACCAAAAGATGGTACAAAGATTTCGTTTTTCATTTTCCTTAAAATATATTCTTGACAAACATTTACTATCATGCGACTTTCTCCGAGACAAAACAAATATAGATAAAAACAAGGTATACATTTAAGGCTCACATTTTTCTGATATCTGGAATATACAAAACAGCAAAAACATCTCATCACTTAATTTAGTAATAACTTTAAAATCAATATAACTTCTGAAAAAATATATATGTATACCGGTACCAAAATAATTCACGTATATTTTATTGTATTAATATTTTATTGGAAAAAAAACTTTGCCTAGGAAATATGATTAATCATTATTTAAAAAAGGGTCTTGTAATTCGCCGAAAGGACATTTTGCTTATCAATATTGTTTACAATATTTTAACTGATGATTTTACGAGTACTTATGGCACTAAGTTTGAAATATTTGATTATGATAAACACTCTTTGATTTTACAGTATGATAGAATAACTCCTGTGGTCACGCCTCGTTTTGCTATCACATGCTCTGAACACCTTCTCAAAGAACTCGGTGACATTGCCCACGAGTTTGATATTCCGGTCCAGGTAGGTCATCAATTTGTCTAAGTTGGCTATTTAACTTTAGTGAATATTCGGGAAAAAGTCGATATAGGTAAATGTTCTGTGAAAGGAATGCTATGTATTTTTATAGATCGCCACACTATTAATTGAAAAAAGGTATTGTAGCTTATACCAATACCTTTATATAGCGTATACATGTATTTGTTCACTTAATTGTGTATGCTTTCAGCAAAGTTGCCTCCTAGGATTAACAGAATTGGAACTGTAATGTACAGTTTGCCAATTAGAATTGTTTGCTCGTAGTTGTGTATATTTGCAGTTTTGTGTTTGAAGCAATTGAACAGTAATAAGAGAAATACGTTATTTTATATTGCACGTCTGTCCTCTCCTATAAGCTCACTCTTTGGCACAAATATCGCCGTATCTTTTTTCAAAGTATATCAAAAAATAATTAAAAACCTTTAAAAGCAAGACATTGATTGCTGATTCATGCCGATTATTCTCTTTAATTTGCACATAAAAAAAAAGAATAACTCCGACAGCCTTTTGATTTTTGAATAAAAGTTTTCCTAGTGAATCGACCGATTAATTCAGAAAAATGCAACTACTGATTTCGGCGGATAGAAAAGGGATGGAACCCTAATAGACGTCATGATGCGAACTGCGCGTGCTTCAAACACCTTTTCATCACGTCAGTGTCAATATCCGCGTTTCCAAAGGTAAAATTTAGCAATTATTGTGAGATTTACGGAAGCTGACAACACGATATAGACGATTAAACCAGTATTTTGTTGTTGTTGTTGTTTTGTCCTGTCAATGGATCAAAATCGTAATTGAGTTTTGATAGATAGTACTATGTATTATATACGGTTTACTTTACGGTGGCCAGTTCAAGTTAAATTCTGGACCTGATGGTTGAAAGACAGACGTTCTACTAACGTATACTTTGGAAGAAATAATGACCATGTCAAATGAATACTCCTTAAATGCTCACACATTGCGAGTAAGCAATAAATAGTATTCAGCTTGAAAAACTTTTACCAGGAATCTCTCACTGACCATGCAAAATGCTTTAAGATATACAACGTCATTATTAATTCAAGTATCCAAATCCCTGGTATTTATGTTAAATAAATGTAATAAATTGAGATAACTCCTTCATTGACAATAACTTATCGTATATTGCTCAAGAAGGATGAAACTATTTTTGATTTGTTTACGGATATAAGACATCTTTTTTCTCCGTAAGGTGTACATCCACCTTAACTATTCATTAAGGGTAGACGAACTAGACGAGGAAACCAAACTTTTTAGTTCGACTTAAACTTCGTTCTGAGCAAAAGTATGCATAAATCTCGTGTGTTTATTGCTTCTAATCGGGACAATCAAATCAAGTTGCTATACAAAATAAAATTTGAATATGCCAAGTAACTGTACATAAGTTTTTCAAGTGACTGTACAATATCGCTATATCGATGATCTCTTTTTAAGCAACTGTTTACATAGATCACATTGAGATTTTTGACTTGATAACGACATGTTTTACTAAAATATGGACAAATAATGTTTAAGTTCCTATTTCAAATGAAAAATCGTGCTTTTTTATGAAAATCTAAAGAACAATCAACATTTTTTGCATGAACGTCAATCTGTTACGACGTTACGCAAGATACTTGTGACTCTTTGCGTTACAAATAGTTTCGACGTCGGCGTAAATGTAACGTTCTGTTTTAACTGAACTATTTTCTCGCCAACATTTGCAAACGAAATATTTCTTTTATTGAAACGCTGATAATCTTTGCAAAGATTCAAATACAAAAAAATGTCATTTTTCTGACGCAAAATAGACACGGATTTCCGAAGATTCCGACGCAGATACAATGATATAATGCAGAGTAGAATTGATTCTATGCAATTTTGAAATACTCATTCAAAGTAAAGTTATTCGGGTGATGTCAAATATTTCTAGTGGTTCAATAATGAGATTTTGATTTACTAGTAATTTGTATTTTGAGATTATTGACTAGAACCTTATATTTAAATCAAGCACTTTCAATTAAGATTTATAAGATAAATCCGAAGAAATCGCGTGTATCTGGACCAATCGATCTTACCACTTAAGAAATCTACTTTGAATAGAAATTTGATATTTTAGTTCTTTTTTGTTCCGTTATATAGATACAATGTTTTCTGTAAAGGGTATTCTCAAACAGATCAGTTTATGACAAAATCATGTTTTTGGTTTTTTTAAAATTTTATTATTATTATCATGATTACCTTTATTTTTCATTTTGCTTTTATTTCATTCTCATATTGATTGAAGTCTGACTCTTCGTCGTCATTTCTATATATCATGCGTAAATTTGGTGCATTTTAATTTATTGACTTAATATTATTATCATTATTATTATCGAATGACATAGAATTTAAAATACAAATGCAAATCAAATCAAGCATGTGAAATACGAGTACATTAAATCATATTTATTCTGCTTTTGCTTTGTAACAGGGAAAAATCAACGGCGCGTCCTGAAAAAACAACGTAGGTGGGACATTTTTGGTGACTTTTGTATTTATCTGTATTTATATAGAATCATGACTATAAGGCCGAGATATGAACAAATCATATCTTTGTTAACAGAAATGAATATGTATTTTTCTATAGAAAATTCAATTCAATTCAAAAAGGTAAAACTATAAATAATTTTGGTGGAAAAGAGCAATTATTAATAATCAACGTCAAAAAATGACAGTGGGACATTTTTGGTGACTTTTTGTATTTTTGCTCTGCTTCTTAACGGCGCTTCAAAAAATAAATTAATTCATATTATTCTAATCTTTAGAGAAAATGTATTTTTTAAAGTAAAAATCAGTGTGATCAGTGAACTTTACACAGAACGGCATATACAAGAACACGACTTCACTTACATCGTCGTTAAAGTGGGACAGCTCTTATCTTATTAATCTGTCATTCGTGCGATCTTCATTTTTCTAACTGCAATCTAAAAATTAACACTGACGAAACCAAAAACTTATTATTTCGTCCAGATATAAAATTATTATTATGTTAACGTCCAAGTAATTAAGACAGCAAAATGAAAGCCCCCGATCGGAGGAAAGTGTAACGCGGGACAAAACGTTTTTTATACTATACGTTTATAAGACAAAATAACCTATGCACATTAAACATAATACGGATCTTACCAAGAAATCATGTAGAATGTTATTTGGTACAGAGTTTGGTGAATATTTCACAAATTTCCGACGACAATTAAGTATTTTATCGCTAAAACAAACTAACATTATCGACGCTTTTGTGAAGTGTCACCAGTATCTTGCGTAACGTCTTACGGAAATTTAAATTTGTTGAGAAGGTCAATGTTACAAGACAAAGTAACCCCAAGGTCTCCGTGTCAACATCGTCTTTGCTTCAAGTGATCGAAGTGCGAATGTGTATACACAATCACAAGTGCAATTGTAATTAGCAATCTGTACACTTTCGCTCCTACTTGTGATATTCATTGTCCTAAAAAGGAATTGATTATTTTTACGAATATATTGAAGGGTAAGTGAAAACTTTTTATTTAATACATGTTTTCTGAAAACGGCTCCTACGACAGAGCTCAGTTTTAAAAAGGCACCTACATCGTGCAGTATTTTAGCCACCACATTTCCATTAATAGACCAAAGACAATTGATGCACAAACCCCATAAAGGAATAAAAAGACTTACAACATAATTTTTACTCGTATTTGAAAGTTTCGATTTTTTAACAATCGCCTGCGATCTTGACAGTTTATCTTTTGAAATTGGTTTAAGGAGGTTTATTTTATGAAAATGCACTAATTTATACTGTATATACTATATATGATTTACTGCGATCATGACAGTTTAACTTTTGAAATTAGTTTAAGGAGTTTATTATATGAAAATTAACTTATTTATATGAACAACACATTTTTAATATACTCTCACAAAAATTTGATCCCATCTTCCTTAATATTCTAGATGTACGGGACTCACCATAAATTGCATTCTTGGATACTTTCTGAGGATATGGAAAATGTGTCGGATAGGATTATGAAGGAAAATACCTTATCAAGCTAAGAGCAACAAGAGCCATGTCGGACATGGCCATCCCCGGCCATGAAATCTTGAAAGTAAACTGAAACCTAATAGATTAAGCATTCTTTTGAACTTTAAGAGATATGTCCCCTACAAAATCTAGGTCTTAAAAAAAACAAATGGCGTTAACTAGTAAATTATGCAAGCAAGAGTTATAGTTCTAGTGCTCAGCACATCTCTTCCGTGAGATCTATCTACCTATGAAATTTCAAGTTGATAGTTATTATACTTTAAGAGATATGCCCCGACAAAGAGTAAAAGTTTAAAAATAACAAAGGGCAATAACTCCAAAATTATGCAAGCAAGAATTGTAGTTCTTGTGCTGTACTCTTCTCTTCTATGAGATGTATCCACCTATAAAGTTTCAAATTGATAGCTTTTTAACTTTCAGGGATATGCTGATAAAACTAAGTATTAAAAATAACAAAGGACAATAACTCCAAAATTTTGAATGTAAGAGTTGTAGTACTTATGCACTAAACTTTTCCTCCGTGAGATCTATTCACCTATGAAGTCTCTAGTTGATGGCTTTATACTTCAGGTGATATGCTCCGGACAAAATCTATGTATTTGAAATAACAAAGGGCAATAACTTCAAAATATTGCAAGCAAGAGTTGTCAATCTTATGATGTACCCACCTTCAAAGTTTCAAGTTGATAGCTATTAAACTTTCAGGTATATGCTCCAGACAAAGAAAAGGAGTTGACAATAAAAGTAAGAAGTACAAATATTTTTAATGGGAGAACATTGTGAAAAAAGAAGAAATTGAAATTTCTTCTTTTCCACAAGTTTATTTCCCTACCCATTTTTCCTAAAGATATTTTTTTTTCGCAATGTTACTAGGGACAAGTAAAATTATTTCCAATAATTAAAAATTGAAAGGTCTACAGTTTTGACAAGTACTAAAAGTGATATGTCCGTTGCATTTTTTTCAAAATTTTCTTATGCGATTCTTAGCGTCCATCGGACGCCTTACTTGCAAAACGAAAGAGAGAGTCCAAACTGGTCAACAAAGAGTGTCGGACTTTCGGATTCACCTAGGTGTCGAACCAAGTCAGGTATAAATAATAAAGCTTTGCTTCATTTTAGACCCATATCTGTGAATCTATCAACGAAATCAACTGTGTCCGTAAGCTGTTTCCAGACCACGCAAACTATGCAGATGTATACGACAAAGCGGGATTACTCACACACAAGGTGGGTAACTTAATGATTGGTAAATTTCTTAATTGAATATAAGTGTCTCATTACAAAACTGAAACATATCTTCTGATATTCATGTTGACACTTGAGGGTCTGAGAGAAGCTTGAAAGAAGGGCAATGAACAATGGAAAATGAGTCTAGGTCTTCGCAGAGAGCCTGCTAACTGCTTCTTGTAATAGCTGCTAAATAACATTTATCTAGACACTATTTCTGAATACCAAATATTTATCTTTTTAAGATCTGATTTCAGGATCCTTAAATATAGTGGAATGAACATTTAAGATTTCGAAAATCAGCGAGCAAAAATTTGCAGTCTGACTGTTTCAATCTTAAAACGCTCAATTCAGATGGTCCCTTTTCGCCTGACGTGTCAAATATATTTGACCCGTCACGCGAAAGGGGACCATACGAAAACTTCGTAAAAATAAATATTTGAAAAAGAGATTGGTTCTAGAACAGGCCAACAAGAGATCGCATTTCATTTTTTTTTCACAGGAAGATAAATTGAATATTCTAGGTACAGAAAGGAATTGTAAATTGTGAGAAGTTTCGACCCTAGTAAGTCTGTGCAATTTGCGAAGTCTGAATAAGGTCGACACTTTCCGCACTTCCCAGATGGTTCCTTTTATAGTGACGGGTCACGTACAGTTAGTTACATCGTGTTATTGACATTCACCTCAATCAAAACCATTCTAAATCGCTCACTCAGCGCTCCATTCAATCATTCCAATCACTCAATCAAACCATTCAAAAACGATCAAACCCATTGAAAAATATAGAATCATCAACGTCATTCAAAATGCATTTTGATAATGTAAAAATCACGATTTCACTTACACAATTCAAAATTCTAACCTCTCATTGGTTCTTGAAGAAATAGGAAGCTATATATAACTTTTATAGCATTTTTTATTAAAGGGAGGTAACCAATATCGAAAATTTTGTTCGTCCCGAACAAAATTTGCTATATAGGATTATCTCCCTTTAAATCCACTCAAAAACTCGCTCCACACACTCATTCAATTTCACTCCTTAATCATTCCAAAATAATACACCTTGTCAATTTTACGATGTTGTTAACTGTATGTATATTCTACATTTCTTCTGTTGTTTGACATATCTTTTTCAGACCGTCCTTGGACATGGAATATATTTGACACCAGAAGAAATACGAGTAATAAAGGAGCGAGAATCATCCATATCACACTGTCCAAACTCAAATCTGTCGTAAGTGTGGACAAATTTATAGTTTATTGAAAACATATATACATGAATTCAAAATTCTGTTGCAGCTTTCGTTTAATTTGAACAAATGAAATCTAAACTTAAATCTCTTATCATCGTTGTGTATTGAACTGGTAGCCTACATTCTAATATCGATAGATCTACGGGCTATAATCCTGTCTACCTCATGTATTAGCCCGCTTTAAGATTTCATATAGTTTGATTACAATTTGATTG
Source organism: Fragum whitleyi (assembly GCA_948146395.1). Taxonomy (NCBI): domain Eukaryota; kingdom Metazoa; phylum Mollusca; class Bivalvia; order Cardiida; family Cardiidae; genus Fragum; species Fragum whitleyi. Next base: position 19,900,747 of record OX411557.1, read on the forward strand.
TGGTAATTAGTTTCATACTTTAATGAATTCCAAAATATATCTTTTTACCTTATACATATTGATTGTCTCGTCTAAAAGATATGTCCGAAGATAATTGTGACCCGTCAATTTTTGGGCAAAAGAAGATCGTATGAATTATACCGCGCCAGCTGACTATAGGATCGACCCATTACGCAGTGCGGAGAAAGCTCATTTTCGCCTGATATAACACAATTATCAATCAAGACACGTGCGTATACTAGTGTCGTTTTATATTCAATTCTTATTTTCTTCAAACAGATTAAGAAGCGGGCTTCTGGACCTGCGGAATGTTTTGGGCCAAGGTGTTAAAGTCGGACTAGGAACAGGTAATTGATTCAAGGACGCTTGTCAAATGAATTAGTTTTACATCTTTTTAAAATGCAATCTCTTGTATCACAGTAAAGTCGTTAATACGGAATTCATGATTTAACTCATATAATAATATACTTTCTAGATATCATCGATGCCTGTCCGAATGTTTCCCAAAGAACGCAAGAGCGTTCTTGGAAGGCAAGCTTCGATTAATGGCTTATCACTTGACAACGGAGCCACGCAAAACATGAAAAATAGAATAAAACAAACTAAATCAAACAAACAAACAAATCAAAATGAAAACAATTTTCTAATTGATTGTACATACTTCTTACCTATCGTTTGCTTGGCTCTATCTTTTAATTTTTTTTTGCAATTTTTGACAATTTTGAATCCGCCTTAATTAAAAAAAGGGAAAATAATGTTTCCCAGCTGTTCGTGTGTACTTGCCTGCAAAATGCGGTACGTTTCAAAACTTTCAAACAGTCTTTCATTTCGGCCCTAAACAGTCTTTCATATTGGCCCTAAATCGCTCACCTGAGTAAGCTGCCCTCGATCTGACTTCTTGACCTCATTTATTACCCCGCATGAGCCCTTTTCAATTTTGACCAATGATACATTAAGAAACCATTCTTTCCAATTTTCAGGTTCATTGAACAAAAGAAATGGCCTCTAGTCTTTAAGGTTTTTTTAACACTTGACCCATTGACCTCATTTTCGACCCTACTTGACCTAAGTCAAACTTGACACAGGCTTCATCATGACATCAATTTCGATAAATTTCAGGTTGACTGAGCAAAATATAAAGCATCTAGAAAGCCTTCTAGGTTTTTCCTAGGAATTGACCTCTTGACCTATTTTTTTTACCTCATTTTTACCCCACTTGACCCATTTTCACACTTCACTAAGATTTCATCACGCTCATCAATCTTATCAATTTTCTGATTGATTGGGCATTATACCTTTAGAGTTTCTAGAAGATTTTGACCACACTTGACTCAATTTCGAACTTGTCATAGATTTTATCAAGATAATCAATCTGAACAATTTTCATATTGTTTGAGTAAACATTTTGGCATCTAGAGTGTCTACAAGGTAAATGTTGACAACACACGACACACTTCGTGCTCAGGTGAGTTTAAAACACAGAAAATGTGTTGCTCACACAAACAGAACTTGAGCAGGCATGTATTTGAATTACACTGAAAATGAGTTTAAACGATAATAAAAGACTATTTCCATTCTGAGTGTACATTTAGTTACATCGTGAAATTGACAATCACCTCAATCAAAACCATTCTAAATCGTTCGCTCAGCGCTCCATTTATTCATTTGAAACAGTCAATCAAACCAGTCAAAAACGCTCAAACCCATTGAAAAATATAAAACCAACAACGTCAATCAAAATAAATTTTGATGAATAAAAATCGCGATTTCACTGACATAATTCAAATTGTTAGCGCCCCATAGGTTGTTGAGGAAAAAGGAGGCTATGTAAAGAACGTGTGTGGATTTTTTGTTAAAGGGAGGTAATCCATATCAATAATTTTGTTCATCCTGAACAAAATTTGCAATAAAGGATTACCCACCATTAATTCCACCCAAAGCTCGCTCCTCACACTCATTCAATTTCAATCCTAAATTATTCTAAAATAATTCAACTTGTCAAATTCACGATGTACTTTACTGTAAAGAAAATGATTAGTTAGTCTGGTCATTTCGTTCTTTGTCAGTCGCGGTATTTCATAGAATTTCAGCTTAATACACATACCATACCAAGCCGATGTGACTTTTCGTTTTGACATCAAGATTATCTGTACTCGTAACACATGTATTGTAACACATGTATTATCATCTTAAGGTAATAAATCAGCAACGTCTCAGAAGTAATGAACTTTAGCAGTGTTAACCAAGGTTTCCTAATGATGTTCATTAGGAAACCTCAGTCAACATTGTAAAAGATCATAAGTTCCCAAATGTTTCGGAACTATTACGTATCAACTACCTTAATCATTATTTATTTCATGAATGTTGTATTCAGATGTATCTGGTGGTTACCATCCGAGTATCATGGACGCTATGAGGACAGCTCTTCAAGTCTCGAATGTTCACGCGATACAGCAACGAGATTACAAACCAATCTCTCACACCGAGGTATTCCGTTTGGCAACATTTGGCGGAGCGAGAGGTAAACGTGTAATCATTTATTTCTAAAATCCATTACTTTTAAAAGGCAAATAAAGGCGGGAATTAAAAGAAAAAAACATACATGTGAATAAATCTTTTCTTTCTATTTCTATCGTAGGTAGATCATTCGAGTTTGCTGTCGAACGTTATCATGGCTGCCTGGCGATTCACTTTCTAGTTCAAAGTCATGTACACCTACAAAACTACAAAAATGTCTTTTCACCGGCCATTTATCCACCAACTTAGGCTTACTACCTATTGTCTGCATATTACAATGTGTTTGGGTACAAATGAAGCGAGGGCTTTTTTTGTCAAATATTTGATAAAGGCTGGCCGAGCTGAAAATCGAATAATCGAATTCATGACCTCTGGATTATAAGCCCATTGTCTAACATATTGAGCTCATACTCTGCGAACTAGAAGTTGTTTGCATATTTCTTTTAAGGGGGTGGGAAAATATCGCTTATTTCGTTTGTCTCGAACACAATTAGCGACTTTTTTAATTACCTCCCTTCAATGAAAACTCTTTCGTGTCACCTTTCAATTTAAAATCAAATTCATTCCCAAATCATCTACTTTGTGAAAATCACGATATTCTTAACAACACACAAATTTTAGCATTGTCTTTTTGACTTTAAGGTGACAATGGACAGCGGCCTCTCGACTCTATATAAACCGGGAGTGGGTTTTCGTTTACTTCACGGCTCTTATTGCGCCTTGTTTAAAAAACTGCCTTTCATAAGTTTATGCTTTTTGAAATAACGTAGAATAATGATGGTAAAATTCCATAACTTAGCTTCTTTTAAAGTTTGATATGAATTGGATGACCATCTTCACGAGTCAAGGGGTATCGAACCGATAAGACCTTCTCGAATAAGTAAAACGTTCGTAACCCTTGGCTCGACAAGATGTTGGATGACTTGACTTAACAATAAAAATACGTTAAAAGTGTTTTTCAATTAGGAGGGGTCACTATGAAATAACGAAAGTCTTTCTTATTTGCATGGAAAGCTAAACTGAATTTTTTACCAAATACATGTAAAGGTAAATATGGATTTTAAACGTATCGGAAAATAAGAAAAAATCATTTGGTTATTTCTTCGAAAAAAAAAAATTGTGGCATTTTTCTACTTTTGAAGGCACATTATGCAAATACAAATGATCAAAGAGAAGTTTTCTTGGTAACAGACGCTGTGTACATGTATAGGCGTCTATCAAAATGTATGTGTCTTTTAGCTATCAGCTGGAACGGCAAGTACTACTCTAGGGCAGATAACTCTAGTATGGAAACGAGCATGGAAGGGTACCTTCAAATTTTGATATAATGACCATACAATGTTAATCTACAACATATTTGAAAAAGAAAAAAAATCATTGGGCGAAAAAAAAAGACGCCATGTGTCTATTGCTACCTTAAGACTCATCCAAACATGTGTATCTATACATTGCTATATTTCAGCATTGTCTCTGGGCCATGTTGTCGGTAATTTCGAGGTTGGTAAGCAGTTCGACGCCCTGATTATCGATCCCAGCGGTACTGATTCGCCAATAGATATTTTCCCTGATGATTCCTTGTTAGACACCTTCCAAAAATTCATTTATAATGGTGAGTTTATATTATTTAACCCCCTCCCCCGTCCTGCTAAATTTTGATTTTGTTGAACGCAATTTTCAAAATTCTGGGAAATATTGACCAGTTTGGATCACATTCCCTCCGAAAAATTAAGAAGTCAGGTAGTATAGACTAGGACGAGGCTGAACATCAGTGCAGGCAGATCTTGATCTATGCTGTCTGTTAAAGCCTTTTTGTACGGCAAAATATATGACGAACAGCATTAGTTCTATTTAAGATATACTCTGGACAAACAAAAAAGATTAATGGACGGACCGCCCGCCCGCCCGACCGACAGACAGACCGACCTACCGACCAACTGACCGACAAGTGCAAAGCAATATACCTCTTCTTCTTCTTAGAGGAGAGGGGGGGGGATAAAAGTATTTATCACAAGAAGAAAACTTGAATAAGTCATTACCTAAATTGGAAATTTGATCTTCCCTGGTTTAAAAGGGAACATCAGACGGTAAAGACTAAGATCAGACCGCACATATGTGCAGGCTGATCTTTGTCAATGCCTCCTGCCAAGACAGGAATATCCAAGTGCAGCACAAAAAGGTGTTTTTAGCGCTAAGACCCTAACTTTTTTTAAAAAAAAATATCTACTTACGTTAAATAAAGTTATTGTCACAGGACTTTCTTGAAACATTTTTAGCGGAAAATGAGCCTTATTGTAAAGCTGAAAAAAATCAGCAAACGTTATTTTTTCTAAAATTATGATGCGAAAGAAGAACTTATGCCTTTTCAAATTCGTGACCCGTTACGCGAAAAGGGATCATCTGGGAAGTGCATAAAGTGTCGACCCTTGTCAGACTGCGCGGATTGCGCAAACTGACAAGGGTTGAAACTTTTCGCACTTTACCAATTTTCTGAATCTAGAACAATCAATATACCTTTCCGTGAAAGAAATTTTGAAATGCGACCTCTGGTTGGCCAGTTCTAGAATATTTATTTATTGATATTAATTTATAGAATTATTTTACAAAGTTCCCAGATGGCCCCTTTTCGCGTGACGGGTCGCATTTTTATTCTACAAACGAATTGTCACCGGCTTTACGAGGGTTTATTAATAACCTTACATTCAAACATACTAACAAAAACAATTTTACTCTTTTTTGGTAGGTGATGATCGTAATATTGTGACAGTTTATGTTGGAGGACAAAGGCTACAAGAACGATAAACATTTAAGCATAATAGAAAGACTACAATCCGAATACCATGTTGCTTTTTTGTTAATATGAAATGCAAAAAAACAAACAACAACATACATATGTTTGTGTTGGTCAACAAGAAGAAAAAAAATATTTGGCACAATGGTTGTGCGTTGTTTTTGTGGTTGTCCTAATAGTTTCGACAAAATTTGACGGTTTTGAAAAAAAAAATGGTTCCATTGCAAGGGCGTAGCTCCCATTACGCAATTTACGCAACTGCGTAAAAGAAATAATCCTCTGTTGAAAAATATTATAAATAAATGATAAATGATCATAACATCGAAACTACAGCTTATTCAAGCTGTAGTTACGATGTTTTGATTATTCACCAGCGCTCAAATCATAAAAAATGTAGCGGACAGAAGGCATTCACCATTCACCTGTTTTCAGAGTCCACATATGGCCTTTGTTCTACATATACCTTAGATGTCGCCTTCTGCGTGCGTATAAATTTCAAAGTCCTAGATACGCCTATGCATTGTTTTCACTAGATAGTGACACTATGATCCTTTGTGTAACTTCGGTTTTTCAAGTTGGTAAAGGGTCAAGATTACTCAACCAGACTATGATAATAATCAAAGTACTGAAAGTACTGAAAGCTAGCAAAGCATAGATATTTTAGAAATCTTCCTTTTAAAAAATTATTATGATTCAAAATCGGGGTTAAAATAAAGCGAGGAGTAAAAAAAGCATACTGTCGAATGAGTTCTTATTTGAATATAGTTCATCCAAGTGACCGTACAATGTAGCGTGCATAGTGAAAATTCTGATCAAGCTTAGTCATTACTTTGCACATATGTGACATTCTTTGAAATCCACTGTACAACCGTATGTGTGAAATATTTCTCATAAATCCCATTTTTTCTTTCCTTTTTTTTTTGTTCAAATTTTCTAGTTTTCTAATTGCGTCCCCTTTCTGACATTATAAGTATTGTGATCATTGTTCATTAGAAAATGAGAAAATTCGAACTGAAAAAAGGAAAGAAAAATCGGGTAAGCCAAATTTTCATGTCCCTACGTCCGTATTTTCAGATGAACTTTTCTCTTTCAGAATGTTTTATCATTTTGTCTAACAAACTGAACAAAATTCACCATAAATGCGCTAAATGCATGTCCTTTAGAATATAAACAAAGAGAGTGTCAACAGGTATCCTTTCCTCGTGTTTTCATATGGAATATTTCAAATTTTAATTCATACGGTTCATCTTAATGACCTGACAAATATTACTATCCAATACTCATGAATTGTCGCCCCTATGATGTAAACACTTAAGAGAGTTGGTGACGAGCGACGCACGATAGATATCTAATTATCACACAGCTCACCATACTGAAGCCCGATTTGCCCTTACGAGCTTAATAAAGTATACGAAGGCCGTAACTGTAGACTTACAGTGCTCTCAATAAGGGCCAAAATCAGGGATTTTTGTAAACGCATGTTGGAATTTCAGAATTTATTTTTACAAAGTGAGGAATTTCTAACCCCCCCCCCCCCCCCCCCGCACACACACACTTTCCTTTTCCTGCACACTTTGTAAATTCTTGTTTCCTTATTAACAATAAGTTTAAATTTTGCTCCCAAAGTCCACCATGCTGGGTAGTTCTTTAAGAATAAACAACTTCCAAGCGTTAAACCTTCGAGCTTTAACTTTAAGCTGTAGGTTCGAGCTTTGGTTGCAAAAACACCTTTTATTACTTCGATTGAATAAATTATGGAAACTGATATGAGTATCTGTGGAGTTTCTATATGATATCGGTCCTTGGATGTATCTTGCGCGTCGGGCCTGGGAAATAAGGCTTACTCAAATTTTAGTTACGATGTTTTTTTATCCGGCGATATTACGATAACTGATGATTAATGCAGCTTTATTGTTATCGCACTGTCGAACGTACTAGGTAGTGTGCAAATAAATGTTCTAAAACTATTTAAAATTACACAGAATTATTTGAATAACAGAAGACAAGAAAGCCTCGTCATTTCAAATCCCTCGTCAGACATGTTGCTGCAGACTCATATGACGTCATTGAGATTTCCCCATGTTCTCTGAAAATGCCGTTTATATACGAGGAAAGTCGATTGACCTTTCGGAAATGTTTTCCGGTAGCGTCTATTTTCACTTCGGATAAAATGCCCGTGTATCTATTTTAAGAATTTTTGAAAGGGATATTTCGAAATTTCATCGGTCAGAGCTGTATATTACGTTTGCTCTTACGAATAATTGCCTGATTTGAATTTCGTTTATTTCAATAGGCCAATCAAAGGTATTCCTCGCCATCTGCAACCGACAAAGAAAGGTAGTGACAGAAGCGGAAATGACGCGTTGCCAACCCGATAAGACTGCGTAATCATTTAGCGACAGTGTATTACCCCGCGCGTTACACATGATTTGTTTTGGTCAGTTATAATATGTATGTTCGCCTTGATTATCGATTTTTTGCACGTGTGAACATACTTTAAATCCTTTATTAGATCTAGGTAAATTCGTAGAACGTCCGGGTCAAATAACAGGACGTTTTCCTTGAATCGGTTTAACATTACGGGAGAACTACTTTTTATGGTTAAAGCATTCATGTATTTAGTGGTTAAGCCGCCGAGGGCAGTTTGCACTCATTTGAACTTTGAGGCTTCCTCAATATTTTGTATGTTTACTAAAGCCAGCAAAGCTGACGCTTTGCTAGCTAAAAGTCCAAAAGTATATAAGCTAGGATAATTCGGTATACAGTCATTTACTTTCCTAGACTTACACCGACCTCGGATTTTACCTTTTGCAAACAACTTCTCCCCCGGTGTGACCTCTAGTTGGAAACATCAACACGAAGATGAAATGATTTCAAATGTACGATTCGTTCGCCAAGAAAACTAGACTGGTTAACCTGTCCCAATCTACGCTACCCTCAATTAGATTGAGACAGGCTCGCCAGTCAACAAGAAAACTTGCCTAAATGAAAATAAAATTGATTATAGACTTGAAACCCAACTCTGAAAAGATACAATATTTGTTATTCGTAAAACATGAACAAATATATATGTCTCTGAAAAAAGGATAAAACAAAATCTGTGACCTTTTTTCCTTATTACCCTTTTCCCACCTAAAGTTTTATGCACTAAAAGTAATGCAGTGAGAAAGAAATTGAAAGGAAAGAGGAGAAGTCGCTTGTTTCAATCAATTTCTCATCTTTTTCAATGTTTATTTCAATTTTCGCAGTCCATTTTCAATTTCATGGCACATGGAATATACGTCTACTATACTCTGAAATTGAATTGGCATAATGTGTTTGTTTTTTATCTTATAACTATACAAGTATCCGTATGATAACAACCCGTATGATATTTTTTATGATATCACATAGTTATTTTTAGAACAATAATATCATACAGTTATTTTTAGAAACTAGCATTTAAGTTAGAAACATCGACTAAAACAAGACAAAAAGAGGTTATAAGATAAATATAATACGTACTAAGTGTATTGTATGAAAAAATATCTAACTCGGTTGTGAGAATTGGTAATTGTCTCGGCAGAGCCTCGACAATGATCAATTCTCCCAACCTCGTTAGATATTTTTTTCCATACAAAACACTAAGTACGTATTATATATGTAGCAAACAGTTCATGGATGGCCCTGTCCTTTGACGAATTGATCATATAATCAATTGGGGTCATCTACAATTGAATTTGGATGAATGTACCAATGTATGCGCTTATTAATTTATTATCTCCTTAAAACTTCAAATCATCATCCAAACAAGGTTTGGGCTACCGCAGACGGACCGACATTAGCATCTGTTGAATCTTGCATAATTACGGTTTTGTCGAGGATTTTCATGTGATGCTCGAATTTAATTATTTGAATATAAATTACATTATATTTTATAATTTTATTATATACACATTGAAACAGTAATACTACAAGTACATTTTTCCCAAGTTGACATGCTTTCTTTTTTCAATAATCATCAGAAATTGATAAAGTTTTGACTCGGCGCCGTCATTCAAATTCATGTTTTTCGCCTAATACCTGGTCATAGAATTAACGAACGTACAACAGCTGTCCTGAAAATGTGGTAATTCTGTAAGTGCTGTATCCTTGAATGTGACCAGAACCTTCCTTGAACCGGACCGTGACTTTCTGACCAATAGAAGCGTGGAAGATTGATGTATTTCCGCCTTGCCCGTCATCCCACACAAAATTCGTCTCAACCGCAGCTTCGGAAATTTCTGTATCGCCTAATTTGAGGACGATAAACGCTTGGTTTTCCCCTCGCGAACCTATGAAAAGTAGAATTGGCTGATTTGACTCATAGATTGTATAGAGAATATTGAATGAATGATATTGAAAAACCAGATGTATTACCCGAGTCATCTGCAGTTAGGAATATCGTGAAATTCAAAAGTTGAATAATTTTGGAATGAAACTGAATGACTGTATAGGAAGTTCTGAATGATTTCCAGCGTTTGACACTAACTACTTTTTGTCACCAGCCTGAAGGACCTGTTAGCCCTAAATATTACAGGTCCTTCCCGATAACAACAGGGCCTTCAGGAAATTCATGTTTGATTTTTAGGAATTTAATGGAAAAATTTGTTCGAGATAAGTGTCAATCTCACGATGCGTTCAGCTGTTTAAACATGAAAAGACGAGGTTCATGTGAGTTTTTCACGACCCAGGTTATATTTTTTGAACCGGATTTATGTGAACTCTTTTTGAACCAATTTAAGATAAATATTATTTTCAAATGGAATAGCAGAACGGCCAGCTAAATTAAGTACGAAATATTCTACTTCTGAACGACTTAGCTTAAAACTTTGGTATTTGGCACAACAAATAATCAAAGTTTTTAAAGGGTTAAAAAACTGCTGATCGGGGGACCTGATATTGTTTACTGAAAATTAAACAAGGGCGTTGACCAATACGTAAGATCGTGAAGGATTGGGTTTTTTACGTCCAAAACCCAACATACAAGCAAACAGAATCGATGACTACTTACCTATGTAGTAGGTAAACGAGTAAACACCAGAAATTGGGACGGTAAAAACTCCGCTGGTTTGGTCGTATGCGTTACCATCGTTGAGGAGGACTTGATCAAAAACCACTATCTCATCAGGTTTAAGACAATTAAGGTTTTGACTCAAATAAGCCGAAAAAGCCACATTGAGCTTTATACCTACAAAATCGAAATAAAATTGAACCTTCTAAATTTAAATTTTTGTTTCGAGATATCTGTGATAGCTGATCTTACTGCTAATCAAATCCTTTATTGTGCCATGAAAATTACGTGAACGGCAGTGTTTTTTATGACCTTGTTTCATATCAAAAGTTAAATATTACGTGAATACAAAAAAAAAGAAAAAAAAAAAAAATACTACAGTTAACAGCATCGTGAAATTGACAAGATGAATGATTTTGGAGTGACTTAGGAATTGTATTGATTGAGTGTGTGGAGCGAGTTTTGAGTGAATCTATTGCGAGGGAATCATATATTGCAAATTTTGTTTTTGTTATTTAAGCATTTTTCTCACAAAGTTCAAATTCGGGTCAAATTAATCATGGTATAATGGAAAGTAAATTTCACCCAATCAGGTTAGTTGTTTTATTTGAAAAATAAGAAAAACAAAGCGATTTCTCGGGTTTTTTTAGTTGTGTGTAGCAAAAAATTTCTCGAATCTCTAGTTTAAATACGACATACCGAGTCAATGCTAAATTGAACTACATGTATTTAAGAGATGAAGAAAGAGATGAAGGGAGTTTTTTTTTTTTTTTTTTTTTTGATTCATGAAACCAATTCACATAGTATGAATCCACGAAACGCAATTATTCATTAATGTTACTAGGTTTTCAGTTTCATACCTCTATGAAGCAAAACGTTTTCTTTTCATATGTTATAATTTAATTTCATGGAGAAAACGTACCCTGCGTATAGGATGACAAAACGGTGTAACTGCTTGCCAATTTTACCCTGCTTTGCACGCAAGTTCACGTGCAAAGCGGGGTATAATTGACAAACAGTTTGCACTATTTTGTCATCTTGAACGCAGGACGAAAAAAAAGATCATTGAATAAATAGATGAATTTGCTACGTGACTTCGTGCCTAAGCATACAAATAAGCTGCGAACTCCAAAATGATTTCGTTGAGGAATAAATCAATTTTGGTTGATCCAATCAATTTTTGTGCATTCTGATTGGCTGAAAGATTAGGTTGATTCCCCAATGAAATTAATTTTGAGAATGCAGCTATTTTGTAAGCTTCCGCATAAAGTACATGTAGTCCCAAAAGAAATGTGTCCTATTTGGAGAGATTTGCTTCAATGTATTAAATTTCAAGATATCTCGAGACCATTTGTTTATTTCATGGAGATATGAAACTAAAAACCATCAGTACACTCATGTATTAATCCGCTTCGCATATTCATAAAGTTTGATAAAGTTAAGTTGCATACGTCCATGTAAAAATTAACAACTCTCTTCAGCTCTTAAGTGACACCTGTATTGCAGCCGAAAGCATATTTCTTTGAAGAAATTACTCAGTTGATTTGACCTTTTAAGGCGAATCTTACTTGCAATGTCATGATCAGGGGATTCTTTTTCTTCTGTAACGAGCCTGGTCACGCCGTTTATCCCACCATCTTGTGCATTGGTTGCCAAATTGGTTGGCTTTTCGTATTCCAACACTGACACTTTTCTTTCTCTGTCGCTTAGCTGTTGACTTTCTGTTTTTCTACCACAAATGCGGCTACTAAAAGCCGAGTTAATCAAGATAACTTGCAACGCAAGACGAATATATTGGAGTGCCATAGATTCTTTTATTTGTTTATTTTTTTCTTAATTTACAATACCAAATTCGTTGTAAAATGTGTGTTTAAATACAGTGTGTGGTGGCGTTTATATCAAAGTGAACGGATGCACAATTTCCAATGGATGGGGACAGGGGGTCGTCAGAAATTGGACTGATGTTACTGCGATGTTCAAATGTACAGTAACGGACATATGGAATTAACGAAATAAATTTTTATTTGGTTTGTTTTCGGGTTTGACCCCACTTTGCTTTAAAAAAAAATCAGTCAATCGCGGCTGGAGCACCTAACTTAGGATTCCTGGTATTGATCTATCCAACACTATAACGACACCTTTCCGATCTCCCAAGATTCTTATCACACATTGGTTTATGTTATTATTGCATAAAATGCATGCTTTCGGATCGTTAAAAGAATACGTTTGCAGGCAAATCCCCTGCGTGAACGGGAGAATACGATGTAATATTAGTATATTCGTGTGCCGTTAATGCCCAGCTTTTTTTTAATAAAATATCCTCGGTCTAGGCCTATATTCTGAATCAGTTTCACATTGTCTAACATACAGGGAATAAATAAAGAAGTTGATCTTATTCCGACGTTAAATTTTGTGACGTCATAGATATACCGAGTAACGACGGTACAAACCAAAATGATGTCATAATGCATCACGCAATCTTCCAAGCACATGTGTAGAGATTGAAGCTAGTTTAAAAGCGCTCCTATGAATCCTTTTGCAATCTCTGTTTAAATAAATTCTATGGGCTTTAGTTTTATGCGTTTTTTCGGGCACTGACATTCGCAGAGCCCCTCAAAATTATTTTACGCCGTTGTGCTTCGCACTCGGGCGTTAAACCAATTTTCAGGTCTCTGCAAATGTCAACGCCGCGCAAAACGTGATTTCACCCTATATCCAACTGACCATTGATAGGAAAATACACAAAACACATGTCTTCGTAGCTTATTGAATACCAGCATAAAAGTACGAGATTATTCAAAAAGTTTATCTCAGCAAGATACTTAATAAAGTCCGTCAATATTTTTAAAATTGCCAATTCTAATCATGTTCCGATAAATATGGCATTTTTGTAAAATGACACCATCACATATACTATTACTTCATTTTTACAGTAATGGAAAACGGTAAAGATTTTTACCCCATTTACATACATTTTGCAAGATTTAATGGAAGCGCGTTGTAACACAAGTTTGGTTGTTGTAGATGCCAATTGTTTTTTGTTTTGTTTTTTTTGTTTTTTTTTTTTTTAACATTTATATAAGTTTATTAAACGATTGTGATATCAATGAGAATAATAATGTAAATGATAATGGAAGCATGTAAATAATAATGTAAATAATGATAATAATGATAATAATGATGCTACTACTACTACTACTACTACTACTACTTATAATAATACTAATAATAATTATTCAATTGCAGTCTTAAAACAATTTTGATAAAAAAATATGCTCTTCCACTGTAATCTTTTAGCGGTAAATCCGCAACTCGGAATAGACCGCGTATTAGCATCTTTTTCCCATGGCGCTACGTTAACATTATAAACCGCTAACGTTGCATATTTAATATGTTAGTAGATCTTACCTTAAGAGATAGCTTTTCCTGCAAGGAAATGAAGAGGCGAGCCAATTTGTATCTCGACTTAAACCATTCTTGGTGTATATGTTTAATTTCCTGTCAATTCAATGACTTTTTTTCACCCTTAAAGAGTTCACTCCTTAATCGGAAGAAATGAACGACTTTGATAAATGCAGCTTTAAATACAGGGGCTATTCCAAAAGTCCTTGGACTTTCTTTATATCTCGAAGACTGCTCAACAGAAATCATCGGAATTAGCTTATGGTGAATATGAAACATTTAGGAGTTAATGTATAACATTTTTATCCCATTAATTCACATAACAGGTTAAACGGGCGTTACCATAGAGACACGTATAACGTCAAGCGGCACAACAACGGTTAAGGGTTGACTTGCAGTATTTTTTTAGCTCACCTGGGCACGAAGTGCTAGAAGTCATTGTGAGCGTCCGATGTCCGTCGTCCGTCGTCCGTCGAGCGTCGTGCAACAACCGCCGTCTTCAATTTCTTTAAACATCTTCTCCTGCTAAACCAGATGGCCAATCTTGATGAAACTTGGCAGTGATGTTTCTTCGGTCAGGCTCTAATAAAGTTGTTCAAATAATTGAAATTAACCATTAACTCTGGTTGCAATGGAAACAAAATGAGCAAAAAAAGACAATCTTCTTTCTCTTAAACCAAAAGGCAAACAGCTTTCATATTTGGTATGCATTATCATCTAGTTGACCTTTACCACGTTGTCACGGCCCTCAGGTCAAATTCATACTCCGCCCGGTTGCATCCCATTTATATGGATCTTTCAAAATGACCCTTTTCTCTGCGACCAGCAGACAGACTTTATAATCGGAAACGTACGAAAAGTATTGCCTAATATGTTTAAGATGCAAGAGTTGGTTGAGTTCGGATAGCACCTTCAATTGGTAGATAGCAAAACAAATATTCATTATAAGATCATCCGCGGAGAGCAATTCAAATTGCTTAAGAACATAGGTATCCCAAACTTCAAAATAAACATTGGTCGGTGGGGCAAATTTAACAAATTCAACTCAAACACGTTAATAAACGTCATAAAAAAATGTTTCTCTTCAGCTACCTTCATTAAGGCATATGAATTGATAGTGATATTTCAACAACACAACGGTATTTCTTCGACTGAAATTTTGAAAATTTCCTGCTTTTTGCGAGGGTCTTTTTTGTACATTTACAAAGTAGGGGTGGTGTCTATTTTGTCTGCTATGATCGTTCTGTCGAATCCTTTTACACAATTATTTTATCCAACATTGAATTTGATTTGTTTTTACATTACAGAAATATCTCTCGAATTCTCTTCTTGTAAATTTGTCGAAAAGAGAGAAAAATGCAGTGACTGATTAGAAGTTGGTTTCAGAAGGTCGTAGTAAGTCGATAGGAAGGTAAGTCTAATTTCAGAATATAAACAGAAAGAGAAACGTAGTTTCGAACCTGGCCAGCCTGCGCAGACGCAGTCTGACCTTCGTCGATACTACGCACTTCCCATATGGTTCATTTTTATATAAAAATGTACGATTATAGAGTGTTGTACGCATAACTTTACATTATTAGGCGTTGCTTATTCTAAACACCCATTTTTTTTAAATCAATTCACGAAAATAGGTTTTAATAATGTCTATATTTGTTTTCAAAATCCAAATGTAATTTTCCAAGTTTAGGGATTATATGTTGTAGACGAATTAGCAATTATTAAAGATAGTTTGAGAAGAATGTAACATTTTGTATTCAAAGGTTCGTATCGCCTTTTTTTTACGTGACTTTTTTTTTCTCTAAAAAAAGAGAGAGATTTAAATGGTGCTCTACGGCCCGTCGACAGCCTATGTCATTTTGGGCGATAGTAAAGGCACCAAGTAAATTTATCATCTCTTTAAACTCGAACAACGACGTTTTATAACATATCATGTTACACTTTGTTCTTTTTAACATTTATTGAACATAATGACAAAGAAAGTAAGCACACATAAAATTCACGAATTAAGTGTTTAAAAATTTAAGTTTCATTTAGTTTATGGGAGGCGGGGCCTCATAATTGTTTGCATTATTTTCTGGGTGTGGCTCAATTCTTAGAGGAGGGACCATATCTGGGTCTCCATGACGATGCCCCGATGACATGCTGATTTGTTGGGGAACCCTTATATTTGGCGGTGGCTGGTCTATTTTTGGCGGTGCGGCCATTCCTGGTTTGAAATCAGGCGATCTCATATCTGGCAAAGGTGGTTCTAGAGTTGTCTTTCTTTTTATATCAGCCAACATTCGTCTCCATATTTCAAGAGGAGGCGGAGCTTGAATTTCGTCCATGTCGGATTCTTCTTGAGGCTTTGGCATTATTGGAGGGGGCGGGGCCGGCAAATCGGATTTTCTATCCATGATGGGCGGAGGAATAAGAATCTCTTCCTCTTTCTCTTTTATGATTGGTGGAGGTACTTCTGCCACGTCGATTGGATGGTCTTGTCTGTAAATCTCTAAAGGAGGCGGAGTTTTGATTTCTTCAATTTCATTAATTAATTCAGGATTCAATTTTGGTGGTTCAAAAATCTCTGGGGTTCTGGATTGTTCATTAATTCTGTCTTGCATCTCAATCGGTAGTTTGTCGGCACTTTCTATTGGAATGCCAACTGGTAGATGGTCTCTGTCAATCGGAAAGGGAGGCGGAGCCATGATGTCACCTCCTGCCTGTTGAATTTGCATAGGAGGTGGGGCAGGCGTGGTGGCCCAGAAGATTTTGACTGGTTTGCACATATTTGCAATCACGTGCCCCGTTTTCTTTTGTAGCATGTATGCCTCTTGGTCAGAATCGATTGTTTCATATTTCTGCAATAAGGCGTTTGAGACATGTAACAAATACGATAATGAACTTTCAATTGAACAAACTGCCTACAGAAACAGTTGACAAAGTCGTGTAATTTACAAGTTGACTGAATTTGGAACGATTTTAGAATAATATTGAACTCGAACTGTCGCAGAGCAGACTTATACCCCCCAAGCACCTTGTCAAAATGCAAGTGCTTTAAGTGCAGGGTGTATTTATTACAGATATTGAGGTCATATGCAGCATTTGCATGAAGTTTCATGATTGAAGGTCGCTTGGTTCTTGGGTTAGAGCCGGGAAACTAAAATTGAACAAAGGCTCACCGTGACCTTGACATTTGACCTTTGTGACCCAAAAACAAAAGGGCACTTCTTGGGTCATAAGCAACATTTGCATAAAGTTTCATGATTGTAGGTCGCTTTGTTGTCGAGTTAGAGTCCGGAAACGAAAATTGAATAAAGGCTGACTGTGACCTTGACCTTTGACCTATGTGACCCAAAAACAATAGGGCACTTCCTTGCGTCATAAGCAACATTTGTATAAAGTTTCATGATTCTAGGTCACTTGGTTCTTGAGTTAGAGCCCGGAAACCAAAATGTCTACGGACGGACGGATTTACGGACGGACTGATGGACGGATGGACATATAGACAGACATGTTGAAACCAATATACCCCCCTCTACTTCGTAGGTGGGGGGTATAATGAGTGTTCGGAGCGAGTTTTGAATGAAATCTAAGAGAGGTAACACACATTGCTAACCTCGTTCAAACGTCCAAATTATTAGCCCCCTTTAATCTAAATAGTCGTATTTTCTTGTTTGTTCATCTTTTCGGTCTAAACAAACGCTTTAGTAACCACACATGATAGTAAAATTGTGCATTGATTTGAACGATTTGAATAAGAGTTTGATCATTTTGACCGATTTGGAATGTTTTTTAACAGTTCCAGAGAGTTGAAAAGTGATTGGAGTGAGTGTAAGAATTGAATGATTTGAGAGCTAAGTGAGTGATTTTGAATATTTTTGATCAGAGCGATTTCATGATGTAACTAACTGTAGTAACATCGTGTAACTGGCACTCACTCAAATCAAAATCATTCAAAATCACTCACTAAGCGTTTCATACATTCGCTCATTCCAAACACGCACTCGAACCACTCAAAAACGCACCGAAACCACCAACAAAGCTCAGTAGCTACATACAAATCGCTCCAAAGATTCCATAATTTTACTGACTTGGTTGAACATTGTTGCGACAGACTGGTTCAAGAAAAGAAATGATTCTATTGATACAGTTAAGAGCATGGTGAAATTGACAAGATTATTTATTTTGGAATGATTTTGAATGAAATCGAATGAGTGTGTGGAGCTAATTTTGATAGAAATTCAAGGGAGGTAATCCAATATCGCCAATTTTGTTCAAGATGAACAAAATTATAGGTATTAATTACCTCCCTTCAATGAATTATGCATAAAAGTTTGTAAAAATTGATTATTATGTTCTCACGAACCAATCAGACGCTTACAAAATTCAATCCAGTCAGGAAAATCGTCAATTCCTTCTAATAATTTATATTTTTATGCATTTGTTGATCTTAATACTTTTGGGTTTTCGGGCATTTTTTAATGGTTTAAGTGAGTTTTTGGAATGAATGCATGGAGCGCTGAGTTAGTTATTTTGAACGGTTTTAATCGGAATGATTTTGTGATGTTAATCACTGTAGAACTTGTACGTATATTTCATGAGAGGGGGGTAATAGATATTGCTTATTACGTTCATACGTTTATCGTTTATTTGTATTACAATACCGTCATTTGATTTCATTCAAAGCTCATTCATCGGACTCATTCAATTCACTTCGAAATTCATTTAAAAATCTTTCACCTTGTCAATTTCACGATGGTCTGAAATCACTGTATCCCATCTACACCGGTAGCGTAATGTTTGTAAACGGAAACAATGGCGGAACCCATCGATTCGAACTGGACGCAGTGCTTAAATAAGGTACGTTTTTGTCTTTTCTTCAAGTTTAGAAATATCAAGTAAAATTGAAATCGATTACACACGTACAAACAACAATGTACTGAAAATCGCGGCGAAGAACATCCACAGATGGCTGAGTTAACAAGGACTTTAGTTCTCGAAATGATCGACTTGTCAACATTACGTTAAAAAACGACAGTTTTCTCATACTTTCACCTGTTCTTGAAAAATAATAATAACCTTACGAAATCACTGTTCATTTTTGAACACATCTGTGCAAATTGTAAGCTTGGGGCATTCTTATATTGCTTGTAACCGTTCGATTATTTGAACCACCCTACTGTCGGAGTGTACGGTTAGGAAACCGCCTAAAATTTATCGATGACCGGTTGGGAAACGAGGGTAGGTCCGGTTTGGAACTTACATTATTTATAGGAAATGCATTATTTGTTAGTTTTTTGCAAGCATTTGGTTACTCGCGACAAAAACTAATGGCGAAAACACGATTTAATATATGGGCTGACTTTATATTAACATATAAACTTGGAAGTGTGCAGGTTCAAAACTCTGGCTGCATTACTGAAATGTTTTAAACTTACCAGCTTAATTTTCACCAATTGATGCCTTTTTGTTTTTATTATATTACATGTACATGTAATATTGTTACATAAATAAGACATAATTCTGCCATACTTCCTTTATATACTGCTGCTCTCACTTTCGTGTATAAGATATACGTGTATCTCATACATGTATATGTGGTCAAGGGTGTCGACTAGACATATGATTTCAAAACCAAAATTGGTAGACCTTCAACTTCAATGGCATTGATTCTCGCTTGAATCTATCCTTAGCCCTCCCGGGTGGCACTAGTTAGCCAGGCTTTAGCACAAACCCCCTTAAAGCACATTTTACTTAGAGTTGTTCATAATCACGGTGGGTAACCCACGTGACTTTTGGAAAGCGTCCACACGGACGCTTCAAGGTATGTTTTCTTTAATTTCTCAGCTTATACTCTATTGATTTTGATGAGATAAAGTGCACGGAACGCGTCTTTGAGAGGGCTATTCACGCCTCTAACTCACTCTGCTCCAAATCAAGTGGTTTCTTCAAACATTCGAGCAAAGTGTTTGTAAGTGCAAAACGAAAGTGGGAAGCGTTCACATGAACCGAATGTTTGAAGAAACCAAGGGATTCGGAACAATGTTGTACAATGTATTGAAGATTTGGGCTGCCAAATTGACAGACGTAGCAACGAAACGGATCCATTGCTAGAGCCTGAAATAGACCAAAGTGGGTTTTTTTACTGATGTGTCTAAGTAATGTTATACCAGGGTATGTGAGTCATATACTTTTTTAAAATGCTTGCCAGACCAGTAATGCTCGATTGGTCGAGTTTGCTATGAAATATGCAGAAAGGTTCGCAGAAAGATACTCGGAGTACCTTTTCTGCATAAAGAAATGTACTCCATATCTAAAACAGTGCAGAAATGCCATCGAAACTACATACAAGTCCTCCATTTTTTAATGAAAATAACATGCATTAATGAGTTTTGGGACCACCTGATCGAATTTCAGTAAAATAATGCATAATCTTATGACCACGGGAAAATGTATTATTGTAGGTAAAATCCAGCCAAACACTATCAGGTGATCCCGAAACTCAATTTTCATGTTTTTAAAGAAAAAAAATGGGGGGACTTTTCTGTATTTTCGACGGCTTTTCTGTTCTTTTTTTCCCAATTGGAGCACCTTTCTGTATGTTTCATAGCGAACTCGACCAACCGACGGGAGATCACTTGTTAAACTGCAGATTTTTACTTATTTCGCCACTTCATAAATGATCCTTGTGTAGACATGGTCAGAAATGTCGCCTATCTAAAGTGAAGTTTTCCGTTTACAAACCGGTACCAGTCAGTCCCTAGACTGTTTCCCAACCGGACCATGTGCTGTTTCCCAACCGTTCACTGTAATTTACACATGGCATTATTGTTTGCCTTCGTTTACATTTATTACGACACCAATTTCAAAGTAACTTTAGAGAGACACTTACAAATATCCATTGTGCAATAAAATGCTGGAATTTATTTAAAAATCGCGTCACAATATTGAGAAAATAACAATAGTTTCATGGTTTGTTCAAAATGCGATGATTTCGAGGGACAAAATCGTGAATTTCTCGGTCATCTATGGACGTTTTTCGTTCAGACTTTCCCAATTTTTTCCTTCTTTCAATTGTAATTGATTCCAATTGTACTTGGTTTTTTTTAAGTCGCAGAATTGACATAGTGGTTCCTGATGTAAGCGCTTTATCCTATGTCAGTCGATTGGTTCCGCCATTGTTTCCGTTTACAAACATTACGCTACCGGTGTAGATGGGATACAGTGGAAATGTAACATACATGACATCATTTGTATTGTATTTGAAAATTAATAAGGAACAAATCTATGAATTAACAAAAGTAACAAATATACTTTACCACTTTTTTCATAATTTCCTGCTTGTCTCTCTCCCCGGGATTCCAGTACGGGTCAAACTCCTTGATGAAACATGATTTGAATTTCTTGTCCTTTAAAGCAGTAAAACCCTGAAACGATTTTCATGAAATACTTTGTCTTTGTTTGTCGTGAAATTTCAGTTCAAGAGATTATGTGAATATTTTTGAGGGGGGAGGGGGTTAGAGAATGACATCTTTGTGTCTTAAAGGTAGTGGAACCGTAATACTTCCGCAACATTTCGGCACTTATGAACTTACACAATATTGACCGAGGTTTTCTAATGAAAATCATTAGAAAAGGTCGATTGATACTTTTGAATTTCATTACTTTCGAAACGTTGCACAACTACTGTGGGTCCACTACCTTAAATAATAATGTTATCTAAACCTAAACAATTTCTAATCATAAAAACACTAAATGTATGGCTTAATAATTTTGAAGATGCATGTGTTTTTTAGGCCTGATAGCCTGTTCACTTGGTAGATAGCGAAACCCAAGTTCAAAGCAATTTAACTTGCACAAGAACATCGGTAGCCCCAATTTCAAAATTAACATTGGTGTGTGTGTGGGGGGGGGGGGGGGGGGGGGTAAATGGAACAAATTCGCCTTGGTTACTCAAATGAACGTCTTGAATAATGTTTTCTTCGTGTTTTTCTTGTCTGCTACCTTTAAGGTATCTAAAGGATAATGAATTTTCAACAACATAACGGTATTTCCTCGATTAAATTAAAAAATTCACTGCATTTTGAGACTTTTGTGACTTTTTCAAAGTAGGGTTTGTGTCTTCTTTAATCGTTCCTTTTTTTAAACAATTCTTTTACCAAAATCCTTGAAATTGATTTGTCTTTGCATGAAAGTAATGTTCTGTCCAATTATTTCTTGAAAATCTGTTGAAAATAGAGAAACACACACTGACCGATTAGAAGTTGATTTCAGTTTAGTTGATGTTGGGAGAATTTATTGTGACGAGGCTATTGATATTCTAAGACACTTACATATTATTGGTAGGCCGCAGAAGCGACCTACCAGTATGAATGCGTTTTGAATATGACCATGGGGGATTAGGGATACATTTTTATAAAACCTGTCCAATGTTTTTATTCAAAACATAGAAAACCGTATAATGCAGCCTGGATCAAACAACAGTTTTTCAAAAAACTGTTTTGAAATGAAAGTTATTGAGCAATAAAATCAGGGTTTTTGGTTATGAACTTAATTTTACAAATATTGCACATTTCATTAAAATGACTGTTCGCTCAGACATGTTTGACCTAATTTTTATCTCTCTTTCCCCCTATTTTCTGCATTTTTTTTACATTAAAGTCATTCTCACAGGAGATACATCTATGGTTACGCTCCTGTCTGTTTTGGTCTTGTTAAACATATAGTAAAAATGGCATTTTTGCGGTTAAAAAAAACACAATACATGTACTTCATTGTGCACAATAACACTCGGAATCCCTTTGGTACAAAAGTGTGTGATGACTTATATCAAAGCTCTGGTCTAGAGAATAAATATTTCTACCTTTATTAATCTAATCCTGTGTGTGATATGTGCAGTTGTCTGGCACTTAGCATAACATAATTTCAAGCCAGTTACTGTTATTCAAGCATTAAAACAATGCGACAAAGGGAGCATATCACTTTTTCTAACCAAACTATTTTGGGACAACCGAAGTAGGTCCTTTTACTTCAAATAGGTGCAGTCTTAGTACTAGTTTGAATGACAGCCATTGAATGATAACTTGAATCTTTTGCCTTGTGTTCTGATTTCAGAATTGTTTGTGCTATTATTTTGAGTCTGTATTTTCTTTCTTTATGCTCATTTCTTCGGATAACTCCTCATACATCAGCATGAAGTTTGAGTGAATATATTATTCTAACAGGAGCACCGCCTATGGGCGCAACCCTTGGCTGCAGGTGCTGCATAATATGAAAACTGAGTGGAAAAAGGGACTCTTACAAAAACCCTTTTTCAGAGTTGTCCCCCTTGATTGTCTGGATAGCTCTTGAGATAGTGAACATACATGTTAAATTTTAAGAAGATATCTTCAATAACAGCAGGTCAACAACAACAATGCCAACGCCACTAAAATGATCTCCATACCTCAAGTTTTCTTAGAAAACAGACAAGCTAAAAAAGGCAATCACTTTACCATCATGTGTAATTCATTGTGCCTATGTTGAAATAAAGTACTCCTTAGTGTATTTAAGCCGGGTGTGCATGCTAAGGTAGGGCCATTATGTTGTTAAAATCTTTAAAATCTAGATAGGTATTGTTTGCAAAAAAATATTTTTATAAGAAAAATACATTATTCATTGATGATAACCAAATAATTTGCGGCCTGCTTTGATGCATTGCATCAAAATTTTGTCTTGTTCTGTTTATCATGCAATCATTTTTAGTGCTTAATTATAATTTATACCCTTAATAATCAAAGAAATTCAGGTGACATTGTATGTATCTTTTTCTAAAAATGGACTGCTTGATACTATTTAATGTTATCGGGTAGGTGATATCAGTTAGATAAAGGCTTCAATGTGTGTAGCATGGCTCCCAGGCTGTCTTGAGAAAAGATAAGGAACACAACTCATGTTTTACTATTTTATCCTATCCAAATTACCTCCCATATTCTCAAAAATGCACGCCACTGATCGGTCAGTCAGAAGAATATAAGTTGATACACTTTTCTGCAGTTGAATTTTTCTCATTTCACAAAACTTCAGATCAGTGGACGGGACCCAGTCTGCTTTGCGTGATAACTATGTGATTTGACCCTTTCCCACACAATCCCTCTTTTGATGCCACCGCAGAAATGGGACTAGCTCATGTGTACCGCTTCGACCTAGAAATCATAAGGTCACTGGTTCGATTGCTGGGACCGACAACCGCCCTTTCTTACATTTTGCTCCCTAATCGTAGATATATGAATGATATCTGGGCCCGAGGTTATAAGACTTTCTCAGGCTCAACCGAGAATTTTCTCAAATTTTAAATTTAAATAAATGTATGCAAATAAAATAAAAGATAATATAAATAAGTTGTTATTCGTACCATTTTATCAATATTATCTTTAATGCAAATACATTAAAAAGGGTATCAAAATAGAATTACGACTTAAGTCTCAAATTGAAATTTGAGCAAATTTTGAATTGAGAATGAGAAAAGTTTTAAAACCTCGGGCCCAGGTGGAAAGTTGTCATGGAAGTGAAAGAAATACAATGGGTCCATGATTAGGTGCTTCAGCCGCCATGATATCACTGAAGAAATTGTTAAAAGCGACGATAAATCCAATTCAATCATTCTTTGACGCCATGAAAAGAGGAGTAGGAAAAACATTGAGGAAATTGTCGTATACAGTTAGCAACAGCGTGAAATTGACAATCATCTCAATCAAATCCATTCAAAATCGCCCACTCAGTGCTCCATTCACTCATTTCAAACACTAACACCAACTATTGAAAAATGCTCCAAAATCACCCAATAAGATAATATCAACATCTTCATTCAAAATAAATATAGAAAGAAAAAAAAACGAGACTTCACCGACATACTTGAAATTGTTAGTGTCAAATTGGTTCTTGGAGAAATATGAAGCTATAATTATTATTTGCATAAATATCTTTGTAAAGGGAGGTAATAAATGTCGATAATTTTGTTCATCCTGTGCAAAATTGGAGATGTTATTTAAAGAAGGTAACATGTTAAGACAACTATGCTTATTTACAACATGGCCTCCCGACAAATTCGCGTTAGGGAATCAAAAACAGTTTTAACCCCAAGAATCTTATGGGCAAGGAATCAATGACTTCTGAATATGAAACGCTGGCTTAGCTACATATAGAGGGGATTCGAGACGATTCAAATGAGTACCCAGAAAATAGGTTTTAATTGATAAATAAAGATTTTAGACTGGAAATACCCCCACTTATCTGTACTTCTGCGCTAGCACAAGGCCCGAGGTGCGTTCGTTAGAGCGAGATTTTCAAGTTTCTTATTAAGATTTTTAAGATAAAGCGTTTGGTAGAACGAGATTTTTAAGCCGCTCAATAAAAATCTTAAGATATCTCAATGAGGAAACGAAGATGGTTTTGCATTGGCTTAAAACAAGTAGTCATGACGACGTCGAATGTTTTCACTAAAATCATCGAAAATCGGTCATTATGACGTCTTAAAAATCTTATTAAGAGCAATTTTTCATCTTACTCTAACGAACGCACCTCTGGTCTCCTACCTTTTCTGGGTCGGTAAATCTATCAATCTCTATAGGCTGAACAAATGGCGGGGCTCCCTGCTCATACCCGACCGCAAGTCTTGTCTGGATCGAAAATCCACAACCCAGCTACAAAAAGAAGATATTTGATATAATAACCTGTGATAACTTGTAAGATACACAAAAGCTCAGCGTGAAGACTCGGATCAGCACGTGCGTCTGCACAATCTGGTCAGAGTCTTCGCTATCCGCCGAATATGTAGCTTCGGGCCTATAGTCTCTGCTTACAATCGCAGAATAAGATAATGAACTGTGTGGGTGTCCACACAGCGTTATGTCTGGTCATTTAGAACACATAATGTGTTAATAATAATAATAATTAAAATGAAAAATATAATAATGAAAATAAGAAGAAGAAGTAAAAGAAGAAGAAGAAGAAGAAGAAGAAGAAGAAGAAGAAGAAGAAGAAGAAGAAGAAGAATACTTTCATTTTATATTCTATTTTCAATCCGAATTTCGTTCGACGACTTTTCAATGATTAATCCATGAACTTTGAATTTTAAGTCTTCTATTTTTTTAAATAGATCGCGAAAACGGAGTCGCGGCTCTTTGGCTAACGATTAATCGCTCAATATCTATTCACCTCCATCAAAATCAATTTAAATCACTCGTCCAGCCCTGCTCTCATTCATTCCAAACACACACTCAAACCATTAATAAATGCTCAAAAATCGAACAAAAACGCTTCAAAATCGCCCACAATAACAATTATTTAATTCAAATCGATCCAATCATTGCAGTTTTTTATTGTCGGGTGTGGATTGCAAAGCCTCTGTTGAGTCCGAAAGATACCTCAACAGGAAAATACGTTGATTATTTTTAAAAGGGAGGTAATTAATTATCAATATTTTCGTACATTGGACGAAACTTTCGATATTGGATTACCTCCTTTTAATTTCACTTAAATCTCCCTTCCCAGACACATTCCATTCCATTCGGAAATCATTCAAAAGATACATGAACAGGAAAATACGTTGATTTTGTAAAATGGAGGTAATAAATTGTCGATAGTTTTGTCCAATTTGACGAAACTATCGATATCGGATTACCTCCATTTAATTTTACTTAGAACTCCCTTCAGACTCATTCATTTCATTCGGAAATCATTATAAAACATCCAACCTAGCAGTTTTACGATGATGTTAGCTTTTTCAACCTTTACGTGTACCCATTTACATGCGTACGCCTGGGTCGACTGGATCAACGTGGATAAACTTTTATGCTTATGAGCAGAAAATCCGTGGTCTGATTGGGATTCGATCCACGAACCTTCCGATCAAAAAGCCCCCATTCTAGCCACTTTACCAGGTACTCAAGAATGATAATCATTGTAAACGGATAGAAAGTATCGGGAAAAATGTAACGGAAAAAAGTATCAATTTTGGCTAGGAAAAAGGTAATAGGAAAGAAATTAACACTGTTACTTTCTTTCCTACAATCAATAATTACAATGGATAAACAAATAAATGAATGAATGAATAGATTAGTAAATAAATAAGTAGACAAATGAAAATAAATAAATAAAGTACAAAAGACAAAGAATGTTTACACTTACGGGTATCAAGCATAAAATACTTGTCACAGCAAAGCAGCAACTGTTCATCTCTTCTTTTAATAAATATTTCCAAACTTGTTTTCTATATTTATCTTAATCGTTTTGTTTATTTCGTTGAATATCAGATTCTGAAATTTTTATCAATGCTGTTCTTATTTATACCGCACGAATCTCAAGGTTTCATTGAACCCTTATCGAGATTTTTTTCCTACCCATTCACAGATGCGTCATTATAGTTTTTCTTCTCCTTTTTTAAATAGAACATAAATTTCAATTTAAGCTTAAATTTTAGACTCGTCCATCTAATTTGCGTTTTGTGATTTTTTTCACGAGACTGAGAGGGTATTTTTTTTTATTATTTCATTTCAGAGATGAAGAGAGAATTTCATTGAAGTATGAAACATTAACCCTAATCATGATGTATAAATTTGAGAAGCGGATTCACACATGAATCTGATTACAATGTACGTGTTTGTTTTATACTCAATGAAATCAACAAATACTCTCTTCACATCTCATAATCTAATATCAAGAAACAAAAACGCTAAGATTTGTCAATTGTGAAGAGCAGGACTACTTCTTGCGGGAGCTTAGAAAATATAGGTGAACTGTAAATTGTCTTTATTGGGAAATAAAACTTTTTTCAGCCAATCAGAATGCATATAAGTTGATTGAATCATCAAGAAATAATTCATTAATGTATTAGGCTAAAAAGTATTCAAAGTTTATAATCAGAGGGTCATAGTGCCGTAATTCGCTCACCTGAGTTAACAATCTAATGTCCAAAGTTAGCTTAGAATAAAGATGATGACAAGCTAAAGCAATGCTAATAGTTTTATTCAACGAGATAATCATTCTGGCAAACTTTTTTTTTAGGTTGAATGGGACGAAAATGTCGCCTCTAGAGTGTCTCTAAAATTTGAACTTGTGACTTAGTTATTTTTTATCACAGTTCACACAATGTCGAACTTGTAAAATGTTTCATCGAAACTATCATTCCGACAAATATTCAGATTGATTACGCTAAAGATATAGCATATAGAGCGTCCACATTTTTTTTCTTAGATATGACTCGTTGAACTAGCTTTTTTCACCCAGATGACCGAAGTTCAAACTTGTCAGAGTTTTAATCTAGATAATCATTCTGACAAATTTTCAGATCAAATAGTTTCAAAGTTTGGCCTTTAGAGTATCCATAAGGTTTTTCTAAGATTTGCCTCTATGACTTATTAGTTACCACAATTGACCAAATTTCAAACTTGTCCGCGATTTAATCAAGTTAATTATTTTGACTTTAAATGTGACCTCTAGAGTGAGCAAAATATTTTTTCTAAAATTTGACTACACGCCCTGGTCTTTTTTACCCCCATTTGACCAAATTTCGAACTTGTCCGATATATTAAGAAGAGAATAATAATTCTGACCAATTTTCAAGTTGATTTTAATGTGTCCACTAGATATATCAATGAACTGACCAAGAGACTAAGTTTTTGACACCAGTTGACCCAATTTCGAACCTGTCCGAGATTTTACCACGATATCCATTTTGACCAATTTGCAGGTTGATTAGGCTAAAAATGTGGACTCTAGAATAACCATAAGGTTTTTCATAGATTTGCCTCTGTGACCTAATTTTTGACTCCACTTGACCCAATTTCGAACTTGTCCGACATTTTATCAAGGTAATCAGTCTGGCCAATGTCCAAATTGATTGGGCTGAAAATGAGAACTCTTGAACATCCACAAGGTTTTTCGTAGATTTGCCTCTGTTAACTAGTTTTTGACCCCACTTGACCCAATTTAGAACTTGTCCGAGAATATACTAAGAACATGATTTTTGACCGATTGATTGGGCTAAAAAAGGATTTCTAGGGTGTCCACAATGTAGATGTTTACGACACACTTACGCACGACGGACATCACACAATCCCAAAAGCTCACCTCAAGTACTCCGTTTTCAGGTGAGCTAAATAATTCCAACCTTTTTTTTTTTTTTTTTTTATTTTTGACCCATAACCATTGCATGTTGTTTTTTTTATTTTCAAAACTATTTTCTGTTTTTTTTTCAGGTTCGTGAAAAGTTTGATATTGTGGCTAAACGATTTTTCTGTAAATTACAAGAAATGTACGCTCTTGGGTTATATGTCTGAAGAAACGTTGTAGAAAGGGAAGAAATCGTTTGTAAGTAAGGTAGCAATGGACACACGGCGTCATTTTTTTCGCCCAATGATTTTGTTCTTGTTCATATATGTTTTAGATTAACATTGTACAGTTATAATATCAAAATTTGAAGGCGCCTTTCCATGCTCATTTTCATGCAAGAGTTATCAGTCCTTGAGTGGTAAGTACTGGCCATTTTTAGTAAAGCGTTTATATTCGTTTTAGGTCTAGTATAAACTCAGTACCAGCTGATAGCTGTAAAACATTTACATATTGATAGACCTTATACATGTAGACAATGCCTGTTGCCTAGGAAATTTTCTCTTTGATCAATAGCATCTTTAAAAGTTAAAAATGCACTATTTTTTGTAATATTGAAGGGGAAAACCAAAAGCCTTGTTTTTGAAAACAATTTACCAGTGTTTTTTTCTCATTTTCCGATATATTTAAAAAACAAATTTTCCCTTTATTTGGTAAAAAAATTTCAGCATACCTTTCCACGCAAATAATAAAATTTTTCGTTATTTATAGTGACCACTCCTAATTGAATGACACTTGTAACGTATTTTTATTGTTAAATGACCCAGTCATTCAATTCATATCAAGTGGTGAAAAGAAGTCTAGTTATGAAATTTTACTATTATTATTCTACGTTATCTCCATGAAGGGAATCTTATGAAAACCGGTCTTTTAAACAACGTGCAAAAAGAGGCGTAAAATAAACGAAAACCCTATTTCGGTTTATAGAGTTGGGAGGCCGCTGGGTTTTTAGAGTTGGGAGGCCGCTGTCCATTGTCACCTTAAACTCACAATATTTCCTGGCACTGCAAATAGTATCCACTTTGCCATGTCACGTTAGACCTCTTTGAATTCGGACAACTTTAAATTTCGAAAATGGGGGTGTTTTAAACTAGATAAAGAATATTTGTGTCAAACGTTGCATTTAGGGACAAACCTCAAATAAAGCATGAAATAACCCATTCCGTATATAGAAATACAATACAAAAGCTCCATATTTAGGGTACCGGGATTTGCGAGTTATAGGAAATGGGGGAGTGACCTTATCTACTAAATCAGTTGGTTTACTGAATAGATGGTGTAAATCCGACCTGCACGAAGCCGATATCAGATAATTTAACCTTAAGGTAGTGGGCCGTAATAGATCCGCAACGTTTCGGAAATAATGAATTTAAACAGTGGAAACCGAGGTTTCCTAATGATTTTCATTAGGAAACCTCTGTTAACACTGTGAAAGTTCGTTAGTTCCGAAATAGCTGCGGAACTATTACGGGTCCACTACCTTAAAGTAATCTTTTCAGAGCAGACAATATCTTCACAGCGACAATCCTTCATGAAGAATAATTCTACGTCTCAGTGTTGAAAATGTAAGCACTTATACAAAGTATTCGCATTTGCGACATCATCGAATTAACACATATTACATAAAACGGTCCGAAATCTTTATTTCTCGATGAAACCCTATGTTGTGGGTTCTTATTTGAATAGTCTCGTTGAGAAGATTACAATGCGTACGCATATTTTGATGCTTGTGTAAGAATATTGAAACAATCTTTTTGTGGTTCTGTTCATAGCATACGATTCTTATACTATTCTGAGTGACAAAAAATAATTTGTTTCTACAAATTATATTAATATTTTAGATCGACAAAACTTAGAGACCATTTCCTTTGCAGAAAACTACTTAAATAATCTCCATTCAATTGCAAAAATGTTATTTTCACAGCAGCATACAGTTAGATACATCGTGAAATTGACATTCATCTTAAACAAAATCATTCTAATTCGCTCACTCAGCGCTCCATTTATTCATTCAAAACACTCATTCAAACCACAAGCGTTCCAAATTCATTAAAAAAGATAAGATTAACAACCTTATTCAAAATAAATATAGATAGAAAAAAATCGCGATTTCTCTGACAAAATTGAAATTATACGGGTCTGAATGGTTCTTAAAGAAATAGTCAGTTTGTTTTATAGAACTTGTACGCATATTTTATTACAAAGTGGTTCAACTCCTTAATACAGTTAACAACATCGTGAAATTGACAAGGGTAATGATCTTGGATCGATTTTGGAATGAAATTGAGCGAGTGAGATGAATGAGTTTAAATAAAATGGAGGATGAACAAATTTAGCGATATATTGATTACCTCCCTTTGATAAAATATGCACACGCGCTCTATAGATAGCTTCCTATTTATTCAAGAAACTATTAGAAGCTTACAATTTGAATTATGTCAGTGAAACCGCGACTTTTCTCTATCCAAATTTATTTTGAATGACGCTTTGATTCTATATTTTTAATGGTTTTGAGAGTTTTTAAATGGTTTGAATGAGTTTTTGGAATGAATTGAGCGCTAAATGAAAGATTTAGAATGGTTTTGATTGAGGTGAATGTCAATTTCACGATGTAACTAACTGTACACCCCTTAATAGTTTTGGTTAAGTCCTTAGCGGCGTGGTTTCATAAATCAAGTGTTTATCCATAGAAACTTGCCATCAACTTGTTTTTGCTTCTAGTAGACATGCTAATTGATATCTTAACTGTTGAATTGAATTGCAATTTATCAATGAAATAGTTTGATAAATCTAGTAATTCATCAATCAGGAATAAAACTTAAGTAAACACCCCCGACTTGGCATTATCGGGCTGATAAATTGCATGGGGAACCTTTCTTAAAATATAAATCTCCCTTACAAATTCCCTCGCTTTATCCGAATCTAAACACATGTTTATCAAAACTGCATCTTAAAGCTTTGTTAATTTATTAATTTTAACTTAACTATACGGAAGGTAAAAAAACAAAACTGTAAGAACACATGATAATAATAATAATAATTATAATAATAATAAAAGTAACAACAACAAGAAGAAGAATAATGAAATGATAGCAACAGAGAGATAACAAGATTATTGCTGATTCAAGGAGCTTAAAGAACGCATTGCAACACTGAATTGTAGGTACCTGTATTTAAACAATTTAATCGAGACACTTTCAACAGACTTTGTCTCTCGCGATATCACTCTGATGCATAATAAGAAGTCTGGAATAATTCTGTCGGTCATTAAGGTAGTGGACCCGTAATAGTTCCGCAACATTTCGGACCACATATTCTTTCACAATGTTAATTGATGTTTCCAAATGAAAATCATTTGGAAATCTCGGTTGACACTGTTAAAGTTCAATACTTATGAGATGTTGCAAAAGTATTACGGGTCCATTACCTTTAAACACAAAAATTAACCAATGTGAAAATGATCCGATTATCAGTAGACCAGGAAAAGCATCTATGCTAGGCAAAGGCTAGCTTCATCACTCGCAAAGGTTGATGTTTCATCGCTATCCAAAAGATGGTGCTACCTCGCAAGCAAAGCGCGGTGTTTTTCGCTAGCAAAGATTGATGCTTCATCACAAATCAAGGGCTTATCTTCGAAAGCCAAGAAACATGCATCTTTACTGCTTTATTCTCACAAATATTCAGTTATTCCCCTTGGCATCAAAGATTTGCTATTTTTTCGTAAGCGAATGTCTACAGTAATACCGCAGATAATTTGACTGCACAGTTAAAATATCGTGAAATTGACCCTCATTCCGATCAAAATCATTCTATATGATTTACTCAACGCTCCATTTATTCACTCCAACCACTCACTCAAATTGCTCAAAATGCTACGAATCAATAGAAATCATTTCGAAATCGTTCAATAGGATTAATTAGCGATACTGGATTACCTCCCTTTAATTTCACTCAAAACTCGCTCGACATTCATTCCAAAATTATTCATCTTGTCAATTTCACGATGTTCATAGCTGTAACTTATAATTTTTTACAGGGTTTCCATTTTCGTGTATTCTCAGGAACGCAAATCCAAAAAATGGTAAATATATCTCAAGTGATTTTGCTTCAAGATAATGGGGTTGTTGCGCAAAATTAATGATGAAATAGCCACATGAACTTCTATTCATTTAAATCAAATATGGAATATGATTCATCGTTTAAATCAATTATTCTAAGTTTAATCTAAAATCACGACATGACCTTTGACTAGTTTGACGTGCCACGCTGAAACGGACGATTTGAAAGATGGAATGGTATACTGTAAACAACATCCTGAAATTGACATTAATCTCGATCAAAACCATTCCAGATCACTCGCTCGGCGTTCCAATCATTCATTCCAAAAATTCACTTAAACCATTCAAAAACGCTAGATTACCCCCCCCCCCCTTTTGAATTTCACTTAAAACTCGCTCCACACATTCATTCAATTTCATTCAAAAATCATTCACCTTGTCAATTTTACGATTTTGTTAACTGAAGGGCAAAAAAGGTACCATTCGGTATATCCATTGCATTTGATAATCTGTCCAGCTTTTAAGCTTTTAAGCTATGCCAAAGCCGGCGCTAGATTTCGAATGTAATCTTGTCCAGTGAATGGGGCACTTGAGGTTCAATGGTAAGGGATACATATTCTTATCTGCTGAATGAAATCGGGATTTTTAGCTTCGGTTTCCGGACGCAATATGCGTGATATTTTCGAGTCCTTTCATGTTTTTAATTGGCGGATTTAAACGTCCGACAGGGGCTCACGGTAAGGTAATATGGTGGATCTGCCCTGCGTTCAGTATGACAAAACGGCGAAAATTGTTCGCAAATTATACCCCGTTGTGTGCGTAAGTGCACTGGCAAAGCGGGGTTTAATTTACAAACAGTTTGCTACGTTTTGTCATCCTGAAAGAAATGGCTGATTTTAATCAGATTTGACTTTTGCTTTTTGCTTGGTACTTGCATTCAAAAAATAATTTTCTTTTCTAGAACAATATATGTGCGGCATTTGAGACACACACACATTCACATATATTTTTAAATACTTGTAAAGCGAGTCTAGTATTTTGGTTATTCCATTGACATCCCGATGGCAGAAATTAAGGATGTGCGAAAATAATGCGCAGTGACAACTTGCTTATATAGCTTCAAAGTTTAAATCATCAACAATATCAAAGTTAAAAGCGATATTAAACACCCTGGTAATGCTGATTACAATGCAATTATCCGTAACTGTGTAAATCTTTGATTCACTTCTATAAAATGTGAAATTCTGTTTTCACGAATTCTTACGAATTAATCTTGATGTAAATCAATCGCATTGGCACTGGCTTTTGTGAGCAAGAAAATTAGCAACTTCAAAGGGTGGGTTAATATCTAAACCCGAGACGATTTTACAGAGAAGATAGCTTGGTAATCTAGATTAATGTGATGATGAAACTCTTAAGACGTTATTGATCAAGATTCGTGATTGAACAACGGAAATTCGACTTTCTCATTAAATTTCTCAATAACTTTTAGTCTGCATTTTGATGGCTCAGTGAGTAACAGTTGTAATTACTTGTTTACATGTTTATCACTATGTATAACCGTACAGTTGCCTTAACCGGAAGTTCAGTGAGTTATCCTCGCTTAAAAGATAAAAGGAAAATTTCAAATCAAAATATCTTAAAATCGGTACAACACCTTGAGATCCGAATTTTGCACATGTAAAGTGAAACTAATGGTTATTTCTCTGCATAATTGCCAAAGGTAAGGCTTGTCTACTTCTATCTTGAATATGCATTTTAATACGCGGATCATCCGACTGAGCTGAATTTTTCTACAAGACGCGGACGATTTTCTATTTTAAAACATGTTTCGACACAATTAAGATGGAATTTCAATTATTAAAAAGACTCTTTATCTAATTTTCTTTAAATTATTGCAATCCCTTTGCAAAAAGAAGCTACAATCTTTGAATAATCGCGTTCAGAAAACACCCACCCTCTCAAACTAACTGTACGGGATAGTGCCTTATGTTGATTTTTTCAATGTACGAATAGTTCATTATACTGATTCACTTGGAGAATTTTATTTACAAACCTCTTAAATCAAATCATTATCTGTTGAAATTTCTAATTTACCACCATTACGGAATCCTTCTTTGCATTAATCTGTTAACTCAACTTAAAAGAAAAATGAGTCCGCGGTGTAGATGTTTGAGTGGGTGTTCTGGTGCGGAAAACTTATATCCTGTCCATAACTTTGTTTCTACTAAAGACCTTGAAAATTGGCATGATTGTTCAGTGTCACAAAAGAAGCAAGATTGATCAATATTTGTGTGTTTTGCATGTGCATTACGTGCAACGTAATTTTTTTCTCAAAATGTGTATTCTATCTGCTGCGACTTCCCTATACCAAAGATCTACAAAAAACACATGAGTAGATATTACAATTAACTCGGTGAGCAATATGGAACCTAATAAATCAAAAACTTCAGAAAAAAATATTTAGCCGATTAACATTCCAATAAACCTCGAACTTAATCACTTGGTTGAACTTTTGTAAGCAATACAATATATTGGAAAAATCATGGCATCGTTCGACGAGAAGTTACTTGTCTAGCAGCAGCACAACGTACTGACGTTGACGCACAAGTTACGCCCGCTTCGTCTTTCTGCTGCAACGGCTACAACGTTACTTAATCTTCTATTCAAATATCTAAGAATATCTATCTAATCTTAGTATACAACTAGGTACCGGATTATTCAGCGTAAAAAGGTCATAGGAGCATCGATCGGACTTTTTTCGTTGACTGGAAAATAAGAAAAAATGGCCGTGGGTTTTCGATTTAGAAAAGGTATGCCAGTCATGTATGTGGTTGTTTTAATTACGGATGTTTAAGAAAGGTTTGCGACGCCAACGTTTTTGTTATAGGGTATTTTCACAGTTGTTGTAAGACATTTTTTGACGAATTTTTGCGAACTAGTTATATACAGATGTTCGCGAAAGCTTTAAAATGTAAACGAATCAGGAAACCATAAGGATTCGTAAATTTTGTATTGGTTTGAACCTATCTTTATATACTGCCTATTTCCCCTTTGGGTATTACTGAATAAAAACTGTTGGTCATTGGGTAGGGTGCCAAATTGTTAACATATTATGAGTGTTGGATAAAAAGATCTGATAAAAATAATTTTGGTCATTCAGGACGGCTCACTATCTGAAAAGAATAAAGACTCTTCTTGAACGGGGCAAAGTCAGCTAGTGACCGTTTACAATCGCTTTACAGGTTACGTACATATACTTTATTACGCTATTACGTGGAAAACATGATTCACTTTACATAAACCCTATTACACTCATCTGTCAATATTGAATGTCGATCTAAAGAATCGTAAAAGCGATATACATGTAGATGAAATAATGTTGTAGACTAACCCTTCGTTCATTACAGTAAAATGATCGCGAGTGCCCCCGATCTAGATGCGCGCATACTAACAAGATAATCTTCTCTGATGATGCAGAAAATAATTTCATTGATGCTCATGGGTGCTTTTCTGCTAAAAAAAGTCATCTGGTCAAGACTAAAAAAGAAAACAACCGTTTCAAAATGAGTCGTTTCATTTTTTTTATGTGCAAATACAAAGCACGGTACAACTGCTTTAACGGTTCGCTTATATACTACTCAAAGTTTGCTGAGCACCAAACTTTTTCGCTGTCCTACAGGGGCTGATTTAAAAAAATAGTGTTCGTGTTTAAAATTGTACAAAAATGTTTTGACAAGATATCTAATATATACATTACCAAATTTTGACACGCAATTTTCTCGCGAGACCCTTGCAAAATAAGGAACCCCCGTTTCTAAGCTGCCCTTTCTTATTTTCTACATTTACCAGTTTCATGTAGAAAGAGGTATTCTGACGGCTCGTAGGTACATTGATGAAATCCTCAATACCCACGTAAGATTTTACGCTATAGGGGATGGATTCATTTTAAATTAATGCATGATAATACCCGTCCACACAGAGCCCGTGGGGTCCAAGAGTAACGCCAAGAAGAGGGCATTCCACGTCTGGACCGGCCGGCTCGCTCACCGGACTTAAATTCGATAGAGCATATATGCGAAATGAGCTACAGGTTCGAGGTTCGGAACGCCAGGTCCAGCCAAAGACACGCCAGGAGCTCGGTCAGATCCTTAGAGAAGAATGGTCTGTTTGTTATACAAATTGCATTTTTCATGGGCCAATGAATATTAAGAAATGTTGCGAACAGGAAACGTGTATTCGTACAGGTCTATCGACCTCGGGGTGGTCGTTACTGAACTAGTACTATTTAGAAAGAAAGCAATACTACAGAGTCGTAAATATTCATGCATTACTCATAGAAATTGGAATATCCTCATATATTTAACGCACGCTTTACAATTCATTTGCGTGCATTCATGCTTAAATGCGGGTTGTTACGTTATATCTACGGTAAAATTCCACGATTCTTTACAAGTTCATTTGGACAAATATGGAAAATGCAAACTTTCAAGGGTTATTTATAAATCATTTCGGTTTGTACGATAACTATTTTTCGACAGTTTACGTGTAAATTGCAATTGCTTAACGATCATTTGTGAATTCTTACGTTTCTTCTTTCCGGGACCGCATACTCGCACCTAAAGTTTGAATAACATTGAAATGTGAGCCTTTGTCGACATCTTGTTCCTTTAACCATGTGTCCGTTAGATGCACATCAGGCAGCATTTAGACAGGCACTCTACATTTTCTGCTGACTCTGTCCGTCTGATTGAGTTTTCTGTTATTGCTGCTGACACCCCCTTTTCGTAGTTATGATATTTTTGTCATTTTCTTTCGAATCCATGTTTGCTATTTATAATAAAATATATGCTACTCATCCTTTGCTATAGATTAAATTGAAAGTTCGTGTAGTTTCCAATTCTGGCTTTAAACGACATCAGTTCAATCAATAATGTTCTAATGAAAAGGCTCATATGTAATTAAGCAAATGCGAATATGGGAAGCGAACTATTCGTACATTAATTTTACTTGTGTTGGTAACTATTGATACCGTACGATTGTAACTATCACGTACAGTCAAAAGAAGAGGGTCTTCACTTCAAAGACCAATTCTGGGATAGTTCAGTGTTAAATTTAAATTATTTGATACAGGTTTTCAAGAATATAGCTTTTCTAACCTTCCGAAAGTAATTATGAAAAAATAATGATTTTCATTGATGCATTACAATGTTGGTTAAGTCAATTCTGCGAATAGGATCGGTCTCAACTCAATGATTAGCGTGAAAATTAAGGGGGAAGTATCCATTGCATGGTCAAACAAAACGCATATACGAAAAAAAGTTCGAACAGCCTTTACGATACTGTTAAACACTTTTGAATAAAGAACGTGGATTTTAAATTATTGCTTTAAATTACCGATTTGCTTCAATATTTGAGGTGTCACCCCTGATAATTTATGAAGATAGTAGATATCACTTCCGGTTTACTCTCCTGTACGGTTATACACTGTGTTTATAGGCCCTTACAATTGTTTAGCAATGAGCCATCGATTTGGCGGTAACACTTGGCGATACCATAGCCTGCAATTCCAAGGGCGTAGCTCCCATTACGCATATTACGCAAGTGCGTAATAAATATTTATCCTCTTTCGAAAAATATTGTTGATGGATGATCAAAACATCGAAACTACAGCTTATTTTAGCTGTAGTTTCGATGTTTTGATCATTCACCAACGCTCAAATCATAGAAAAAGGGAGCGGATCGAGGGCATTCATCTTTTTTTCGTAGTCCAAAAATCGCCTTTATCCTATTTTTTCTTTGGTGATCGCCTTCTGTGTGCGTAACAGTTTCACAATCCTAGCTACGCCTATGAATTCTCTGATTTTTTTTATATGTATGGGGTTCAATTTTTCTTTAAAAATTATTGCAGTTACATCGCAGAGGCTGGTGCACCTACCCATGGTTTCCTATCCTTTCTCACACCTAAGTACAACCACATATTCCATTTGAGTCTCCACCTGCTTCGGTAGTACAGTTAAGAACATCGTGATAGTGACAAGATGAATGATTTTGGAATGATATTGGAATGAAATTGAATGAGTGTGTGGAGTGAGTTTTTCAGTGAAATTGAAGGATGGTAATCCAATATCGCTCATTTTGTTCAAGTTGAACACCAGCCAATAAAATCGTAAAATAATTTGATGGATTTGGATTTAACATTAATCCTTTTGAACAATTTCGAAATGTTTTCTAATGATATCGGAGAGTTTTGGATCAATTTGAGCGAGTGTTTGGAATGAACGAATGGAGTGCTGAGTAAAATGATTTAGAATAATTTTGATCGGAATGGGCGTCAATTTCACGATGTTTTAACTGTACTATTATCAGACGCCACCATTGTGGGAAACAAATGACTCGTGCCTTATTGAATTCTTTCGAAGGGTTCGAACTCCCGACCCAAAGATTGACAGCCAAATACACTTCCGATGAGGTAATCGGGCTCGCTTTTTTCTCTAAGAACATTTTAACATTGATCGATATCCGATAATATAATATGACCTACGTCGCGGGATTGAAATAACCTCGTTGAATATTTTTGATATTACACGGGTGTTATTACACTAGTGGAATAACTATGCAAATGAGCTAAGAACAAATAGCAACGCTTTTTTTGTAACCGCGAAAATGACGTCATAATGTGTATATTGTGGCGTCAGTTTTAAACGGCGTTATGTTTCGCGGAAAATTAAAATGTTGATTTTTAATAATTTTGACGAATTTTCGCAAAATATAGAATCATATTATAAATAGAATATAAAATTTGTGCTCATCCTAGCCTCGTTTTTATCTGTTTATAGATGACTCGTTTAATTAATTCGGTATTCAATGACCACTCATTCAATATCCTCTATTTGCAAGACAGTGAATATGTATGTTCACAAAATGTTGCGATCGCGCTTTATTGCAGGACAATTGTGCAATCCCAGCAGGAACACTTTTTCATGTGTATTATTACCTACAACCATGGCAACCATTGATTGTGGAGAACAAACGTTAATTTCTCCAAGTATAAATATATTGTTCAGAAAATTTTAAATTAGAATAATGTGGCTTCATGGCGTAAAATCAGTGTAAAAGCCTATTCAACATCCGACTTTTCTAAGATCGGAGACGCGTAGATAAACGTTAATGAACCGAAATCCACAAGCGGAACTCGATTTTTATATTTAAATGTGCTCATAAGACAATACATGTTCATGTGTATTTGTCAGTGATTTTAATGACACGTTTTCAATGTACAGCATTATCTTACTAGAGTGCCGTTGACACAAGATACGCCTCCAAAACGATTAACATTAAAATGAAATTCCCACAATTAAGGTTCAATTTTCATGTTTATTTGTGAAAATATGCGCATGTTGACAAGATAAAGAAAATCCTTTGAAACTTATCAGGACTGACAGATGGAGAAGATGATACCAATTAGTGTCCACCTTAAGCTTAAGGTGCAGCTTTAAAAGCAGGCAATCATTTTTTTATTCTACCAAGAGATGTTTGTAAAACATTTATGCCCCCACCCCCCACAAAAGCAGTTCATTAACCCATTCTTTGTCAATCAACAAAGGGCAATAGATCACAAAATATGATAAGTAGAGATCTTGTGCACTGCAATTCTCCTCGAAAAGATCTATCCACCTGTGAAGTTTCATGATTCTA
The DNA here is from genome assembly GCA_948146395.1 of Fragum whitleyi. Lineage (NCBI taxonomy): Eukaryota > Metazoa > Mollusca > Bivalvia > Cardiida > Cardiidae > Fragum > Fragum whitleyi. The sequence goes on from OX411557.1 coordinate 19,941,371, forward strand.
GGTTGCATACTTTTTGAGACATTCTCCGGATAAAAAGCGGTCTACGGAAAGTAGAAATGAATAGGGCATTTGTTGATTTCATGGATGTATAAAACTAAAAACCTTATCACACTTATGTATGAATCCTCAATGAAATCAAAAAATTCTCTCTTTATCTCTTAAATAACTGTATGTTTTTTTGCACAAGACCTCGAACTCGCCCAACATCTTGATTCAAATTTTAAACCACATTAATAAAGGAGTTATGCTCAAGAGGAAGACAATAAATTCATTTGACCTAAATTTCTGAAATATTAAATTATAGCTAGCAAAGAACTCATATCGGGCAAAATTGACAAATATTGAAAAAGAAATGCACCAAATGATTGTGAATACTATCCATAAAACGAGGGTGTTATATTCAGAACATATCACAAGCTTGGACGAATCAAGGGGTCATGGCAAAACTTTTGTCAAGGCCTATACATATTTATCTTATAACTACAAATATCGGTGTGATAACATTCCATATGATACTTTTTATGATATCACATGGATATTTTTTAGAACAATGACATAATGCGGTTATTTTTAGAAACTTGCATTTCTGTTAGAAACATCAACGAAAACAAGGAAAATAGAGGTTTAAGATTAATATAATACGCACTTAGTGTATTGTATAAAAAAATATCTAATTCAATTATGGGAATTGATAATTGTCTCCGCAGAGCATCTACTCATGTTGTAGTGCGGTTCCTTATGTACGAAAAAGGGCTCCCGTAGGATTTTCGTGCTGAAATTGATTTTTTGGTTTAAATTGATTGTGTAGAGGTCAAGTAATCGCAAACTATGCGGGTCCAAATTTTCCGAGCCCATTCCCCGATTTTATGGGCTCTCAAAGGAGCCCATATGAGCAAAATACGTATTTTCCTAAAAGAGGGCTTATGAGAAGTGTTTTTTTTTTCTCCTAAAATGATTTCTTTGGTTTGGCTGTGTATTTAGTGTGGATTGAAGAGAAAAAATACAAAAATCTATGTTTTAAAAGCTTATTGCGCCATTTTATGGGCTCTCACAGAGCCCAAAATAGCCATTTTGGTGTTTATATATTCGTTGGTTGAGGGAAAAATCCTTATTTGTTTCGAGGTGATTTATTAAGCCCTGTTTAGTATTAAGTATTGGTTGGCGTGGAATACTTGCATGTCCATGTTCTCTAGGGTCATTTTGGAATTTGTTTGGGCTCTCATAATATAACCCATATGAGCCGATTGGGGTGTTTTCCTAAAACAAGATTCACAAAAAATGCCATTCCTTTGACCGTTCTTTTCAAATTAAGTTCAATACCTAGCGTTGGTTAGTGTTGATGTATATCATTTTTAAATTTTTAACTTCTGATATGCTATTTGATTGGCTTTAAAATGAGCCCATATTAAACAGATTGAGGAGTTTTCCAAACTCGCGATTTTTGGAAAAAACATAGCCCTCTTTATGGTGCCTACTTGTTCAAAAAATGGTACAAAAGTATATGAATCAAATTTTGAAAACCCATACAGTTAAAACATAGTGAAAATTGACATAGTGAATGATAGTGGAATTATATCGAAATGAAATTGAACGAGTGGGAGGAGGTGTTTTGAATGACTTTAAGGGAGGTAACATGGAATCCATAATTGCGTTTAAAATATCCATTACCTCCCTTTACATGTTTTGAGAATGAATGAATGGAGCTTTGAATGAATGATTTAGAATGATTTTGTTAGAAATATCTTTCAATTTCACGATGTTTTTAATTGCATCCGTTGCTTTGGCGCTAAATGAAGCCCATAAGAGAAGGGTTTGTGTGTGTTTTGCATAATGCAAATATACGACAGATTAAAATAATAAACAATGTATTTCGTAAAATTTGTTTGTTTTCAATGTTGCTCGCTTGTGCCACAAATGGTATCAATGATCTCTTTGGGTTGGAGATATTCTGTTTAAATTTCCTGACCAATTACCCTACTTTTATCGATTATATGGACCCTTAATAAGCCCATATGAGTCAACGTGGTTACTTTGCCAACAATTTGGTTCAATAAAAGATTTCTGAAGAATGTTATTTCTGAAGCCTTATGATGTAATGGATGCGGGTCTCGGTAAAACATATGTGAATCAATTTTGCAAAGCCCATACCTATTTCATTGGCGTTTAAGTAAGCCCATAAGAAAAATTTTCGGCCTTCTGTAAAGATACGATGGATAAATATGTTTTTATTCAATGTTGTATTTTTGCTTTGACATTTATAAGTTCCCACGAATAAAAATCACGCTAGTTTGTCCGCTTTACTCTGTTTCAAATTGTTTTTACTGCCCTTTAACGACTAGAGTAAAGTATACAATGTATATAATGCATAGTTCGCTTATGCGTATAAATTTAAAACTGTATCAAACAACAAGTTCATCAATTTACAGTTATAGAGTTATAGAATTATAGATGTGTGCATCAGCTCCCTTCCTTTGAAATTTCTATCAACGACACACAAATGCTGTAGAACTTACAGATTTTTGAGTCCTTAAGAATTGCCATTCTTGCAAACATTCTCAAGCATTCGCAGGCAAAACGCCTGCATCGGTTAATTACATGTCCCTACTTACAGACACTCTTATGGAAATGTCTATTAGTATATATCTCATCTGTTCTGATAAAATTTGCTGCATTTTTTTTTTTAAACAAATAGTGAATCTTCCTAAATATAAAGTTAAAGAGGTAATACTGAGACGCATGCATATGGTTTGCAACGCTTATTACAAACAATTTCTTGTAACATATATAGTAATACATTGTATTATCTTTTATCTATTTTGTTTAATTTTTCATAGAAATAAGTTACCAAAAATTCTTATCAACTACAACAACTTTATCATTTCAACTCGTTTTGACATGTTATAATCTCTAAACAGGTTCATTTATGTCTATAAAAGAAACATCATGGACTAGACCAAATCTAGGAACTCGTCATTTTAAAGAAATGCACTATATTGGATGCCAGTTAAATTGCAATTACGTAACAGTAATCTGTGTACATGTAATCTTGCAGATTTGAATTATATCTTGCTGCCTCGGGAAATGCATGTTTGGTAAAGAACATCATTGGGTATGGCCATCTGATTCTTGTTTTAATTTTGCAACCTACAAAGTGCAAAAGAAAGCCCTTGAAAAAAGTCCCTATTCAATGGATGCATGTAAGTATTGAGGGTTCGTTATGGCTAAAGGAGGGACTTTCTTGCTGACCATATGTATATACTACAAAGGCGATGCATATCAAGATAATGACAACAGGTATTTACTTTAATACCACGGAGAAAATATCAGACTAAGGCAAAGCGAGACTGCTCTAGTATTGCTTGATTCACATAATTGAAGGAAATACTTGGAAAGTTTTTCTATGGTAGATATGTCTTCAAAGAAATAAAAATATACTTCAAGTTTTCTTATATGCATAGGTTGAAATTAATATGGAACAACCATTAGATTAGATATGAACGGACATTGTTATTACCACTTCCAGTGCAAAACTAATGCAGTTCACTGTCCTGGTAACAGCTATGCTCGTTCAAATCTAAAGAAACAGATTTTGACCAACTAGCTTTCATTGGTCATACAAGCGAAGAGGTAAATACTTTTTAGAAATCACCAACGATAAGCATGTTGTTTTGGTTTGGAAGACGTGTGAAACATGCACAGTGACAAGGAAAATTTCTTAAGGCCAAGACAGAATGAAAATGTTTGGGGGTTTTTTTACCAGTCATTTTAAAAAAAGACCCACAAGAACAGCTCAATAACATCAAAAACTTTAAACTTCGATTTATTAATGAAACTTTTAAGTCATGGAAACAGCTTCTGTGATCATCGAAAAATATTATCATTCCTTGCACTGAGTCTCTTGACTATTTCGGTTCGAAACAATAAAGACAGTAACTGTGGCAACTGAAAAGAAGATATAGGAAAGTGATCGTGAAGATCAGAACACTCATGATCACCACATTACAGATCGAGCGATTGTCTCCATCAGTAAAGTTGTCAAAAATTGTCTTTCTCAGTCGACAAAAATAGATTAATTCTCCTTCTTGACCTTACACCTCTCCACAATCCTGTATCTTAAAGTAAAGTCTAATCTATCAGTAACAAGAGCTTCGCAGAGCGGCGCATATACGCCCGAAGGGGCTTGTCAGTAACCTTGGCTTGTCAGTAACGTGAGCTTGAATGATAGCTAAAAATATTGCAAACAGACAGACAGACATCTAGTGCCATAACATTTAAATATGAAAATATATTTAGTCCTAAGCACAAAAAGACAAGAGTCATTATGGCAAGTTTCCTTTCATTCCCATCCAAAATGTAGGAGAAAATGAGCCGACAAGAAATTTTGTTTTTCATCAACTCAAGGGCAGATAATCCAAGATAACTTTAGAATGACTGGAGCATTTCGAATTGAAAAGTCTTATGCAAAACTAGACATCATAGAGAGTAATTGTGTCTAGTTTCAGCTCATTTCAATTGATAGTTAAGGAGAAGTTGCACACAAAATACAATGATTTTTGTTTAATTCAAGGGCAGATAATTCAAGATTTCTCAGGATTGACAGGAGCGTTTTGAATTTCAAAGGTCTTATGCACAACTAGACATCATAGGGAGTAATTGTGTGTAGTTTCAGCTTATTCCCATTGGTAGTTTAGGAGGAGTCGCGCACACAAAAAATAGTGATTTTTGTTATATTCAAGGGCAGATAATTCAAGATTTCTCAGGAATGACTGGAGCGATTTGAATTTCAAAGGTCTTATGCACAACTAGACATCATAGGGAGTAATTGTGTGTAGTTTCAGCTTATTCCCATCGGTGGTTTAGGAGGAGTCGCGCACACAAAAAATTGCTAACGGACGGACAGACGGACGGACAGACGGACAGACAGGCGGACGGACGACCGAGGCCATAACATAATACGACCCTTCGGGCGTATAAAAAGGAAGTGGTGACCATGGCTGTGTGCTTAAAGCTACTCTTTCACAGTTCTTCATCTAGAACAATTACAAATCTGGTTCTTAGATTCGGAAATTTGTGCATTTTTCGATGATTAAGAATCGCACATGTGTATGGCACTAACAACAACTCTTTAAAAAAAAGTAGCTTGAATGTCCGAATAGGCAAGGTCAGTGACGAACCAATTTTTTTATATCCAGTCTATAAGTTTCGAAATTGTTAATCTTCGTGTATAATGTTTCATTTTTCGCATGTTTCGATATGAAGTTCCCGAATTGACAAATACTTCGACCTTGACCTTTGAAAGAATGGGACAAACAGATTGTCAAATTGCATGCGTAAATAGTTGACTCAAAATTTAAGAATAATCTTTAAGGCGTAAGTGGTTGTTTTATTTTTCCAGAATGGAATTCCGCTAAATTCAGAAATATCTGTCTTTTTTCCTTTTTTGCCTTACAAGATCGTATCTATTGTAGAGTTTTTTATACGATAATGTAATAATTTCCGATTAATTAAAAAAAGTTAAAAAATCCCATTTCCCAATCTGTGAAAGAGCAGCTTTAATTAATATGGCGAGTTTGATACAGTCGATCGGGGTTACGTATTTTAGGGTTTTTGACTACAATGATTTTAGACTTGTGTAAGAAAGCTTCAAACTATAGAGTAGTTCCTTCATTTATTTGGAGGATATTCAAACCTGCACATATGGGCTTCACTAAGCGCCAATAATCATGTCTGGGCTTTGGATATTTGATTCTTTTTTTTTTAAATTCTACCCTCATCATAACCCTACTTACTTTAATGAGGCTCGAAAAATGTTTAAAACAAGAAATTGATTTTCTCCCACCCATAATTAGGCAAAGTGTTCGTGTTGGTTCATATTGGCTCATTAAGGTCCAGTTAAATTGAATAAACATCTCGTTGTTGGTTAAGATAATTTCGATCGACATTCTGTTTCAACCATTAAAGAATCATTTGTGCAATTTTAGTACCCGTGAACACCATAAGAAGTGCAGTTATTCTTAAAACCCAACTTCGGAAACTCATTGTCCGGCCCCTGTGGGATCCTTTGCAAGCCAATCAAAAGGTCTATTAGACTTTAAAATATGGGCTAATTGTATATTATACCAAAGCTATCTTAAATACAATAATGTGCTGAAAGTAATTGGAGAACGGTTCAACAGCAATGAAAATAACCTTTTTTGTGACCCTTATTCAAAAAAAGCACCCAAATTAGTTCGCATGGGCTATTATGCCGGAGAGCCCATAAATCCTGAAATGGTTATAGAATACATGGACCTGCAAGTATTTCAATGCCAACCAACACTTTATACCAAAACAGAGCTTAAAAATTCATCTCTAAACAAAAAAAAAATTCCTAAACCCATTAATAAGAAACAGCCAAAATTGCTATTTTGGGCTCCGTGAGAGCCCAAAAATAGTGGAAAAGCTTTTGAAATATGGGTAACTGTATTTTCAAAAAATGTTCTAACACGAAATACATTGTTAACCTACAGAAAACATTAAAGAAGAACAAAAAACGCCTTTCCTGAACCTAGTATTAGGTAAATACCGATTTTGCCCATATGGGCTCCTTTGAGAGCCCATAAAATCGGGGAACAGACCCAAAAAATTTGGATCCGCATAGTTTTCGATTGCTTGACCCATAAACAATCAATTAAAGCCAAAAAATCAATTTCAGCACGAAAATCCTACGGGATTACATAAGGCACCGCACTATCGTGAGAATTGATAACTGTCCCCCCAGAGCCTTAACCTTGTTAGATATTTTTTTCATACTAAACACTAAGTAAGTATAATATATAGAGGATAATCGTTTGTTTCAGTGTAAGATCGATTGATATTTCATTGAGTGAACATCAAAAGCTATATTTTCACTAGTGGCAGCTATTTATCTTACTCGAAAAACAAACGATTATTCTATTTCTTTAATGCAAAAATGAGACAAAATGTGGAATTTTTAGGACATAATTTCATAAAGCGCGTCATTTTGCACGTGATTGCTATGCAACGTTCATTGTGACGTCACTTATTTTGCCCCACATTGATGACGTCCGATAGGGTGAAATGCACAAAAGCAGAGTATAAAATATTGATAATTCCACTGCTTTTGCGGTGAGATTATCAAGTGATAATCTACCGTTATTCCTCGATAAACCACCGAAAAGCATTAAAGAAATATAGGCACTTACAATAGTTTTTCACAATCCCATCAGAATAGCCTGAAAATGCCAAAACCATTACCCTTAATCTTTCTGCAAGGAAGATATGCAGGGGTGTGGGATTCCCATGCCCGACTTGTCCGACTCTGGCTTTTGTACTAGCGGACAAGTAAATTTTTCTTAGCCACTTGTCCAAGGACAAGTAAATACCAGGGAAAATCTTGGAATGTTACTTAAAAGAATTAAGAGAGAAATCATCCTAATGTACATAAAATAGGGTAAAAAACATTGTTTTTAATGAAGAAAATGCTGGATACCAGCATTTTTTTCATCAAAAGGTAATGTTTTTTTCAATTTTTCTATTTACTCTGTAGCGGACAAGTTCATTTTGATCCTGGACGAGTAGAAAATTCGCTTTTACTTGTCCAGGGACAAGTGGAGAAAACTCATATTTCCACAGCCCTAAAGATATGCAAAGGGTATCAAAAGACAACAAATATTTGGGCATATTTACAATTCTATTAGTTCATTTTGTTTCAAATAGCTTTAACATCTTCATCTTGTACATTATAACTCAATTTTGAACTCGCGACAAGTATGAAAGTACGTATAGATTCAAGTTTAGTTTGAAAACAATGCATGTATTGCAATTTTAAAGATAGGAAATCACTTTGTCATCAGGCCGCAAAAATATTGAACCTTACAACAAATTTCTACAAATTCAGGAATGATATTCCTTAATTTAATGATATTCTATCTTCATCCAAATTGGATTTCTTGTAAAACAGTGAATGAAAATATTGTAACAAGATAGGCCAAAAACTGTGATAGTTTGGACCGACAGAGTTCAGATACAAAGTTCAAAAATGACCTGTCAACTTTCTCAACCCTCTCCTGTTTTACAAAATTTCGGACCTGTCCAAATTCAAAGGTTTTGCAGACGAAAATTTAAAGTGGATTTAATTTGAAAAATAACCATTCAGTAGGGTAGAAAATAGTGTGGAAAAAGAAGAAATTGCTTGTCAGAAGCAATTTTTTTTTTTCACAATGTTTTCTCAATCATAAAATCACAAGCACATAAAAAGCTGAGATTAAACAGGAAAGGGTTAAGATATAAAACTTTTTATATTACTAATTTCACAATGAACACACAAATACACATGCCAACAATCGTAAAGTGGTTTTCATGATTTCAACATTTACTAGAAAAATCACAAAAGTTGATTAATACCCCTCAAACTACTGTATATCAAGAAATCAGTAGATTATTTGTTGCTAGGCGGCTATCAAATATCATGAATACAGCTTATGATGGCTGTGTTTACAATATTTCAGCATCTCATTATCAGACTTCATGCCTTTCAAGTGATGAAGTAAAGTTAATAAGGCCAATTAACAAAACTTTCAAAAGCACTTATCCTTTATCCTGCTAAATTTTAATTTTGTTTCAAACAATTTGGCAATTTGGGGATATTTTGACAAGTTGGGGTAAAGTTTTACCAATAATAATTCAGTACAAAACGGACAGTGTATGCTAAGATTAGACTGCACCTCTGTGCAGGCTGATCTTAGTCTATAATGTCTGCCAAAGCGTTGTATGTGTCGTGAATAGCATAATAAGGATAAAGATTAAGAGTGGGCAAAATAAAGATCTTGATCAAGAGATCTGTGAAGGCTTATCTTAGTCTATACCGTCTGCTAAAGCTTTGAATATGTCATGAATAGCATAATAAAGGTTAAGATTTAGAGTGGGCAAAATAAAGATCAAGATCAAGAGATCTATGCAGGCTGATCTACATCTATAGTGTCACCTTCATAATGTCTTGAATAGCATGACTGAGGTTCAGAATAAAGATTTGGCAAAATACAGATCAAGATATCTGTGCAGGCTGATCTGAGTCTACACTATCTGCCAAACCTTTGTATATGTCATGAAAAGCATAAAGACGGTGAAGAATTAGAGTGGGCAAAATAAAGATTAAGATCCGTAGATCTTTGCAAGCTGATATGGGTCTATACTGTCTGCCAAAGTTTCATATGTGTCATGAAAAGCATAAAGACGGTTAAGAATTAGAGTGGGCAAAATAAAGATCACGATCAAGAGACCAACTGAAAGACAAGGTGACTCCCAAATACCCCCTAAACATTTATTTGGGAGGTAAATAGTTATATTATATCTAATCTCTATGCTTATTCTTTTTTGATTTCCGTCTCTGTCTACTCTGACTTCTTGACCTTGATCTTGACCTTCTGTAGGGTGACCTTGACCTAGATCTTGACCTCCTGGATTTTTTCGGGCTGAAATGACAAAAGATGCAAAAATAATAATCATATATTGTCTAAAGTGATAGCTTTGTCTAAAGTAATGTATTATCGTCCAAATAAATAATTTCACTTCAAAATGTTAACTATGAAATTACTTGAACCTTATCAATTAAAATCAGATATAACAAAATTTAAAATTCTTTACTAGCTCAATCAAAAGGACTGAAAGTCCTGAAACACGATATATGCCAGCACACCCTCAATGTAAGGCCCTATTCAGGACATCTGATATGTACATGGAACGTTTTAGAGCCAACAGTCAACATTTTTACTTTTTTAGGCATGATTTTTATCATTGTGGGGCTGAAATTATTAACCTCATATTCTGCTTAATCTAACCTTTATGTCTTCTTTCATTTTTGGGGTCATTTCCTTGCTACATAGCGAGTGTGCTATCAGATTAATTTGATTACAACCATGATAAACTGTGTTTGATAAACGATTAATACACTCAGCTTGACCCTACCAATAAACAAGTACAGAAATTGATTTCTATTTTTAGATTTTTGCATTGTCCAAAATTGAAGATACATGCAAACTTGAGTGCATGATACCATGATGGAATTTACACCAATAGTATGTAATAATAGCCAAATGAAACCATCCCAATTGTGAGAACTAGTTTCTGGTTTGACAGATTTTTGTTTCCAATTACTACAAGTAGATTGATTTGAAATATATGCAGCTCAAGAGAAATTTCATGGAAAATGTTTTATGTTTTAATCTTTCTATACAAAAAACATAATTTGGTCTGATTTCAGTAGAAAAGAAAGGTAGTGCATATACCTATTGGGCTACTGAAATGTTGTATGTTGTGTAACATTTTTGATACCCCTCCAATGACAATCATCAATTCAAAGCTAGTCACCTTTTGGCCCTTTTTCTTTTAGGACTATCATCATATCTGACTTTTTCTGCATACAGTTAAGAACATTGTGAAATTGACAAGATGATTGATTATGGAATAATATTGGTAGGAAATTGAATGAATGTGTGGAGCGAGCTTTGAAAGAAATTGAAAGGAGGTAATCCAATATTGCTAATTTTGTTCAAATGAACAAAATAAGCAATATATATTACCTCCCTTTAATAGAGTATACATACTTTTTCGTGCATACTTTTCTATTTCTGGACCAAACAGACACTTTAAAATTCACACCAGCCAACAAAATCATAGAATAATTTGATCAATTTGAATTAAACATTAATCCTATTAAACAATTTCGAAATGTTTTCTACTGATTTTGGAGCGTTTTTGATAGATTTGAGTGAGTGTTTGGAATGAATGAATGGAGCGCTTAGTGAATGATTAAGAATGAATTTAATCAGAATGAGTGCCAATTTCACAATTTTTTTCTAACTGTAGCAGCATGCTGGACAGGCAGAGATTTGAACATCACCATTGGGCATCCAAAATGTCATATCTACAGCTTCATTCAAGCTGTAGATAAAAAATATTGGTTGCCCACGAATGGTATCCAGGAGCCTGTTTTACTAAACTTCTTCTGAAAAAATTAATCGCAAGTGAAAATCACAAACCATACCTGGTGTTTTCATTCATTGTTTAGATTCTGCCTTGCATTATCTCATTGGAATCATCTTTAGAAGATGATTCCAATTAGATGATGCATGGCAAAATTTCGGATTTAGTTACTACTGCAAAAGCAAATCTAATTTTCAGTACTACAAAAAAATGATCGCAAGATGTTTAGTAAAACAAGCCCTAGTATCCTAAGTCAGTTACCTTTTTGCCCTTTTTCTCTTAGGACTATCATCATATCTAACCTTCTCTTCATATCTGGGTGCTGGGGATTCTGATCTGTGACGTTTACGAGAATCTCTGGATGGAGAATCCTGAAACTCCTACAAAATAAAACAAGATATTTTTGTTAAACATCAACGCCCCCACAACTGCCTTTTTTCAGAAACAACATGGTTTGTTTGTTTGAATGGGGTTTTACACCAAAACTGCCATTTTTCAGAAACAGTAGTTTGAAACAATATGGTTTGTTTGTTTGAATGGGGTTTTACACCAAAACTGCCATTTTTCAGAAACAGTAGTTTGAAACAATATGGTTTGTTTGTTTGAATGGGGTTTTACACCAAAACTGCCATTTTTCAGAAACAGTAGTTTGAAACAATATGGTTTGTTTGTTTGAATGGGGTTTAACACCAAAACTGCCATTTTTCAGAAACAGTAGTTTGAAACAATATGGTTTGTTTGTTTGTTTGAATGGGGTTTAACACCAAAACTGCCATTTTTCAGAAACAGTAGTTTGAAACAATATGGTTTGTTTGTTTAAATGGGGTTTTACACCGCATTCAACAATATTTCAGTTATATTGCGGCGGCTGGAGTACAAAAAAATGGATGCCTGGTATTTCTCTTTCCAATACTACCATCACATCCTTTTGTAGCCTCTAGCTGCTATTTCACATAGGTCTAAGATTATTAACCCATATATGAGAGACAATTAGTCGAAAAAGATGAACGCCCCTGTCAGGGATCAAACCTGAAACAATATGGTAATCAAGAGCACAAAGAAATGTTATTCTGTATCAACAGCAGAAACTAGAGGCGCTTGAGCGCCTGATTCGCTCCACAGGCCCCTGAATATCCAAGTAATGACTATATTAGAGGATGATAAAGCTGTTTAAAGGAGAATTGAAGTGAATGATTGAGTGAATGTTTATTTCAAGTAAATAAGGGTCATATGCTGAAATATTTCTGCATAAAAAACTCATGATCAGTGAATAACAAAATTGACCTCTACCTGTTACACAAATATTTTTCATTTAATTACAATAATTTTGTGCAGTCTGATAATGGGTCACCCAAGGATCATTCTAGTGATATTATGTTAAAATCCAAATATAAGAATTTCAAAACTAACAGAATGTTACTGCACAATATACTGGTGTTGGTCTGCAAAATTTTGATTGTAGATCTCAAATTCCACTTTTAATTAAACACTACTAAAAGATGTTACTTCACAATTGTTTGTCATCAAAACAAAATTCTAACTAATGATAGTATATTCTGTTCATCTAATCAAATATTTTTTTGCAGACTGATACAACTTCACAGAAATAAAATTTCCATGATATCTAATCCATCTGTTTAACCTTTCAGGATAGTTTGTTTTACCCTATATATGAAGAAATGACCTCTGCCCATAAAAGACATATTTTTGATCTAATCACAATATTTTTTAATAGACTGATAAAGGATCACTAAAGAATCATTCTAGTAAAATTTGGTTGATATCTATCTATAAGGTTCTGAGAAAATGATTTTCAAAGTTAACACTATATAACATATAGGGAAATGACCTCCGCACATAAAATATATATTTTTCATCTGATCACAATAATTTTTGCTATACTGATAAAGGGTCACTCAAGTATCATTCATGTAAAGTTTGGTTGATATCTATCAATTAGGTTCTGAGAAAATGATTTTCAAAGTTTTCCCTATATAACATATAGAGAAATGACCTCCGCCCATAAAATACATATTTTTCATCTGATCACAATGATTTTTTGTAGGCTGATAGAGGGCCCCTCAAGGATAATTCATGTGAAGTTTGGTAAATATCCATCAATAAGTTTCTGAGAAAAGCCACCTATTACCATATATGGAAATTAGCCACGCCCACTACAGCCATGATTTTCAACCGATTAAAAATCTTTGAAGGAATCTGATAGAGGGTCACCTAAGGAACATTCCTGTGAAATTTGATTGGAATCCATCCAGTATTTATGAGGAGAAGATGCACGGACGACGGACACCTCGCCATGACAATAGCCCGCTGGCCTTTCGGCCAGTGGAGCTAAAAACTAAATGTGAAGTTTCAATTTTCAAAATATTTGACAATGAAAATTACCTTGACCTTGAAAGATGACCTTGAAAGTTGTACCCAAGGACAGTTCTTGCCAGAAGAAACACACAGGTGAAATATGAAGGGTCTATACCTTACCATACAAATATTATGACCAATAATAATATCATTTTCAATTAGGGGGGGGAGGCAAATGATAGGATCAAAACAATATTTCCCCGCTCTATAATCATGAATTTATCATATAGCATAACAGAAGAATTTGAGCTTATATCGAGTTTGAAGTTAAGAGTAATCTCTGTTGAGCTCGAAAAAGGTTTTATATGCTTTGGCCACGATGACAAAATTCACTTTGGACTATATTGGAATATATTGTGAGTGGTATCTTATCTAGCTCTCTAAGTGCTTTTTCTGACAGAAATTATTATTTCTGATTTTAATACAAATACAGACACTTGAGAGCAGTCGAGTAACACATATATGAATGTGTGTTCAACCCTTGTCATGCTGATTCCAGAATATTCCTGTTTTGCATGAGGTATTGGCTAAGATTAGACCTGATCTTAAACTATACCATCTGATTTTCCTTTTTAAACCAGAAAATTTTACAAGAGCACTCCCTTCAGGTGCATCACTCTATTGTAGGTGCTAGATCTTGCAAAAGGGACATAACTCTTACTTACTATCAGAGTTATCCCTCTTGATAGCTATTCTGATAGTGAACACACATGCCATGTTATATGAAGACATCTTCATGAACAAGAGAGATATAAACAACATTGCTAACAATGCCAAAGTGATAGGGGATAATCATTTGTTTCAGTGTAAGGTCGATTTATATTTCATTGAGTGGACTACAAAAGCTATATTTTCACGAAAAATATACATGTAGCTTTTGTTGTTCAGGAAATGAAATATTAATCAATCTTACTCGAAAAACAAACGATTACTCTATTTCTTCATTGCAAAAAAGAGACAAAATGTAAAATTTCTTCGACATATTTTAGTAAAGCGTGTTTTATTGCCCGTGATTGCTACGCAACATTCATTATGACGTCACTTATTTTGCCCCGCATGGATGACGTCAGATAGGATGAAATGCACAAAAGCAGAGTTTAAGTTTTTGATAATTTCACCGCTTTTGTGGTGAGATTATCAAGTGATAATCTACCATTCTTTCTTGATAAACCATCGTTAAGCATTAAAGAAATCACAATATCTCGGGTGTTCTCCAAATACAGTCGAGCTAAAATTAGAATCACAGTTAAAGCATCCAGTGCCTTTTGCACTGTGATTTTGGGGCAATTTCGTCCATGTTTTTATTCAAACTGGCAAGGATTAGGTACCTTAGCCAGAAGTTTCTTTCTGTGATGTTCTACTTGTTCAGAGAACGACATGTTGGATTTCCTACTCCTCTTTCCTGCCTCTAGCTCATCTTGATACTTCACTACCTTCAGCTGCAAAATCAAAAATACAAATCAATGATTCAGTGCAAGATACACAGAAAAATATATATATTGTATAAAAGGGATTTCACTCAAAAACTTACTCATCACACTTATTCATTTTCATTCCAAAATCATTCACCAGGACAGTTATATAATGTTCTTTACTTTATGTCAGAAAGCAAGTTTAAAATGATAATGGACAAGGTTTAAACCTATTTATTTTACATCGATTGGGAAACAAGTTCTTACAACTTAGATCAAAACCCTCTCAATTCTGCTTCCTGTAAATTTCACTAGTACTTGCGCCAAATGTGTGGGCCAATGAAAGAACCAAGATTGATTGCCGCCCCCGGGAATCAAACTCAGGACCTTTCTGTCAAAAGCCCAAAGCCCTACCTCTAGACTACATACACCACTAATTAATAATAGACATGTTACCGCATTACCTCTATTTCCCTCAATTTTCTCCTCCTTTCCTCTGTCATTTCAGGTTGATGTTTTGGTGTACCTGTTGAGTTCTCTTCCTCGTCTATGTAACCCTCCTCCTCAGACATTTCCTTACCATCCACATCTTCTTCTATTGGCCTTTAATATAGAATTTGAGTCTGTGCGTGAGATATCCAACAATTTCAAACATGCGCCAAGCTAAGACTCTGACCAGCTCGTGCATTCGCACAGTCTGACCAGAGTCTTCACTATGCAGTTAGTAGATAGATTAGGTCTCAAAGTATTTTTTGATTATCAGGTAACTTTATATTTACAGTTTGTGGCTGTCAACGCTACTCAATATCAATGTTTGCACCTCACGAAAATTTCAAATTGTTCGAAATGTCACGCACAGGCTCATTTGTAATATTGGATTCAGGAGTGTTTTTGTTCCATTGTTTTAAAGGATATAGTCCGTTTGACTTCTATATGGACCAACATTTCGTTGAAAATCTCAGAAATGAATTAATGAAATGTATTTTTTTCTTGTCATTTCATATTTTCCATCTAATACCATGACGAATCATGTTTTTCAGAATTTTTGAATGTAAAATAATGATTTTGTCCGTCCGTCTACATGTTAATTTCCAGCCTTTCATACCTTCTTGAGTCTCTATTAAATGGAACAGCCAATTGTCTATCCAAAAATAGTTCTGATTTGCATAGGGGCCGAGTCAAAAGTGTATGATTTTAAGTGAGTCCTTTTGGTATGAAATGGAGTATTTTTATAAAATTAATTTTGCCATAGATTTTTAATTCTGAGTGTATTCTCTCTTTGTCTAAAAACCGTTTGGCTAGATAAATGATAATTGTTCTTATCTATTCTGAGACGAACCCCATATTCACATATTAAGACCAATCAAAAAGCATTATTTAACGAAGTCATTGTGAATTTCACGAGGAAAACTAGATAAGCAGGCGAGTAATAACGGTACAATTCACGTGATATTTAAGTTTAGGATGACATGACCTTCGATATGCTAATTAGCATGTCCAAATAAGGAATAATGGACATTTCTTCTGTCAAATGTTTAGTATAAAACCATGTGTTTTTACTATATATTTACATCTTGTTACGACTAAACAGCCATCTTCACCCCTCGTGTTTAAGAGTGGAAAATGCGAAAATATAAACATTAACTAGATTGACAAAATCATTATTTTGAAGTCATTTTATTTTTTAAAAAATATTTTTTGGAATGGTATTAAACTGAAATTAAGATTTATCCATATTCAAATTCTCCATTCAAACAGGATTTTATGCAATTGATGAAAAGGTCGGTCCATATAGAAATCAAACAGACTATACCAAAATAGTGGAAGGGACCTCATCAGTTCCAGCCCAGGGATTCATGAAGATACTTCAATATGTTTTTTAAATTGTCAGATATTCTTTCGATGTAAAAGTACATTGAATTTTTCAAACTGCATTTGTTAAGCCACATTATTCCTTTTTGTAAGGAACAAAGTGGTGTGAGGGCCTTTGGTTTTCTGAATTCTGGAAAATAAAATTTTTAACCAAGCATTAAAAATGCAGCTTTATATAAATGTCCTATAAATGTAGCTTTACTCTCAATATGTCAAAATAAAATTTTACACCATTTACATTGCCAACCACTGATATATTGTTTCATGTATATGGCCAAATATTTTGCAGACAAACTATGTTTATTTTTATATATATGTTTATCCAAAACAGTCTAATCTTGTTACAGATATGGGTGAGGCCAGTCATTTCATCAATTAACCCTTTGCTGTTTAATCCCTGCTTTTTACTTGCCTATGATTTTATGATTGAGAAAACAGTGTGGAAAAAAAAGAAATTGCTTCTGACAAGCAATTTCTTCTTTTTCCACACTATTTTCTACCCTACTGAATGGTTATTTTTCAAATTAAATCTACTTTTAATTTTCGTCTGCAAATCCTTTGAATTTGGACAGGTCCAAAATTTTGTAAAACAGGAAAGGGTTAACTAAGTTGAATAATTTAAGTGTACTTACATGCCATCAAGATCTTCATCATTGCCTTGCTTGCTATCATCTAACAAATCCCATTTAGATGTTGTCATAGCTGTAATATAAACAGGAGTGTAAACATCACAATGTATTTCCTCATTTGGCAACAAAAATTTCATATCAAGCTGTAGATACAAAAATTTTCCAATCATTGCTATATTAAACAAATTTGAAAAACAATTAAATTATGAATTTGAAATAATTTTATAACTAATGTTATCTTAAAGGCAATTGGAAAATAGGAGTCAAAGAGAAAAAATTCAGCTGACAGCACACTAAAAATGGTCTCACTTTGGCAGAGTAGTAAATCAGTTACAATTTGTTTAATTAATATTGAAATTAGATAGTTTGATACACCCAACAATTGATTAATAGATACCACAGTGGGGTAGAATTTAAACAAAAACAAAAATATTATCTTCAATAATAAGTGTCAAGTTTTGAGACTGGAAAGTTTGAATATAGTAAAAGCTTATCATACTTCAAGTAAATTTAAATCAAGGTGTGAGCGCAAAAACTGTTTTAGGTGCATTAAATATAAAGGCACTTACAATAGTTTTGCAATGACCCTATGAAATTACCACCAATGTTAATTTACCTTGAGCCTCTAATTCAGTTTCATCTACTGACTCCCATTTAGACTTGGTGAACTTCGCAAGAGCCTCTGCTTCTTTAGCTTTAACTGCGGCAGACTTTATAATTTCTTCATCTTTCACTGAAAGAAACAACAAACACATATAATAAGTAATAAAAAAAGTATTTCATAAAGCTAATTTGTAAAGTTTGTTTGTACTGGACAAATTGCAACATTAAACAGTTTTATAGTGATGAAATAGTAACGTCTCACAGATTTCTGGTGTTTCTCACACCAGCACTACCACTACATCCTTACGTCTCAAGCTACTCATCCCACTTTTATAGGGTTAATTCATGTTTTTGAGGGTGTTAACATTTGCAGACACCCAAAAAATGGTTTATCGCCCGAGTGCAAAGCAAGAGAGAGTTAAAGCATTTGGAGGGTCTCTGCAAATGTTTACGCCGAGAAAATGTGAATTGATGTTTTTTTGTATAAAAAGATAGATTGGAGTATAAATTCTAACAGAAATTGCAAAATAATTTCGTAAATACAAACTTACGAATATGCCTGAAAATTATATCATCCATTACACAGTCCATTTTGTTTATACCGATGTAGCTCCATGAATTTATGACGTCATGCTTGAAAATGACGTTGGAAATGAATTAAAATGCAGAAAATGCAGAAAAAATATAAGAATCATTGAAATTGATTCAATTGTATAAGCCAAAATCGCAGATATTTAAGTAAAAAAAAAAGCCGGAAATTAACGGCACATGAATTTAATGAGTAACCCACGCTTTCTCCTGTTAACACCAGGGCTTTGTCCATTAATGTCTTTTAGCCCTAAGTCTTGATAGCTAGCTAATGAAGATAAATTTCAGTACTAACATGGTTCCCCGTCTAAATCCTCTGTAAGTGGGGCACCATCCAGATCCTCCATTTTGTCCTCTGGTATCAACCTTTCTGTCCGTCTGGGTGTACTCGGTATTCCAACATCTAATGGTATACCATCCAGATCGTGTTCAACATTCAATGGCAAACCATCTACCTCATGACCAACCTTTTTCTCCTAAAATAAAGCAAAGAAGATACATGTACTCCAAATTGCAGAAAAATGATCAAGCATAAAAGGGGTAACAAGATGTGTTTGTGAAACACGAATGACCCCGGAACGGCATTTTTTTTTCAAAGTTTGACCTTGACAGATGACCTTGACCTTGTCACATGACCTTGACTTTGGTACCAGTGGATGCGGATCATTGAGATCTATCATCATGCCAAATATTAGCTTTGTATCTTGAATAGGCTTGAAGATATTGGCAAGGTTAAGTTTTTGGGTTAAGTTTTCGGACAGACGGACGGTCAGACGGACGGACAGACAGACAGATGGACGGACAGACAGACAGACAGACAGACAGACGGACACGAGTAAAACAATATACCCCCGGTCTCTTGATACGGGGGCATAAAAAACTTACCTATCTTATCTATTTGAAAACCAACCCATCAAACAGATTAACTAAATTTTAAAACCTAACCTTAATGTGACCATAAGCTTAAAGCTCCCTGGGACATCACATTACTTAAATAGGCAGATGTCGACAAGGAGACAACTTCTACACAAGATCAATACCATGAAATATTTTCAGCCAAGAGCAAGACAGATATGCCTTTCCGCTGTTTGATTATATGTAAAAAGGGTTGCACCTGGATGGAGCCCAAATGTGACCCCAGGGTCTTGATATGAACAAACTTGGTAGAGGTCCACTAGATGATGCTACATACCAAATATGAAAGCTGTCTGCCTTCTGATTTCAGAGAAGAAGATTTTGAAGATTTTCGTATTTTCACACTTTTTTGTTAAGGGTAAAGTTAAGTTAAGGGTGGATTTCATTTTTTTTGAACAACTTTGGTAGAGCTTGACCCATGGAACATGCCTGTCAAGTTTCATCAAGATTGGTCCATTGGTTTAGGAGGAGAAGATGTTGAAAGAAATTGTGGACGACGCACAACTGACAACAGACATTCTACAATCACAATAGCTCACCTTAAGCACTTTGTGCTCAGGTGAGCTAAAAACAATCAATATTTTAGCCTGTGTGTGACATTTCCATAAATTTCAAATGTGCTCCAAGCAAAGACTCTTGCCAGCCTGTGCATCAGCACAGTCTGACAAGAGTCTTCACTAAGCACTCCGTATATTGACTAGTTCCCAAAGTATCTTTAGACAATCAGGCCATCTTCTACTTGCACAAATTGGCTGTCCATGAAGCTCAATGTTTGCATTTCACACACACCCAAATTGTTGGAAATTTCACCCATCGGCTCATTTTATATGTGCAGTCTGACCCTAGCCTACTCTACCACCTTTCTAGTCAATCAATGAGGGAAAACCTAGAGCAAGACTGGTTAAAACCTCACAATAATTTGCAATTTGCCTGAAACAAAATTAAATTTCTTTTATGATAAAGGTTAAAAATCTACTTACCTCTTTAGCAACTAGACCTAAGAAAATATTCTGTAGGTTTATAAGATAATCATTGGGGTATACAGCCCAATCTTCCCAGGCACGGAAACATAGCATCACCTTTTGCTGAAATTGGAAGGAACATAGTCAATGTCCATTCATATATAACTCTGCCATTTCTGTAAACTACAAGAGACCTCAGATGTATATAAGGCAGATGGGTATGTAACAAAATTGTGCATTTTGTTAGGTAGAATCAGTGTGAGAAAAACAAGTACGGAAACAACATGCAATATCTTTAGATTTATATTAATTTTTTACAGTAAATAACAGCTGAAAAATCTTACGTTGAATGCTTTCACTTAAAGTTCGGAGGGCTAACACCATTTTAACTGACGTCATCAAGATTATCCAAGGTTTTCCCGTAATTTTTTAAAAAAAAGTCTGACTATGTACATCCGAGGTTGATCGTGAGATTGGCCGAATGGTGTTCAGAATGAGTCAATGTCATCACATCAAACTAGACTGTCACAACAAATTCAGTGGACAAGAAAAAGCTACAGACAGACCAACAGAGGGATGAATGGACCAACAGACTGACCAACAATCTGTTTCCTAACTCTCTCCCCCCCCAACATGTTTGTGGGTAGTATAATAAGAAAATTGCCTGTTAGTTATTTCTGAAGAATATGAGTGTGCATGTGTGTGCGTGCAATTGTCTTTGTATGGTGCTCTGTGCTGTCAATACTAAAACAACTAAAAGAGTTCATTCTGACATTTGATTATGGACAATATTGTAAACATGTGTTTAAATGCACAATTTTGAGGGAGTGGTCAAAGGTCAACTTTGTCTATACCTGTATAGACAAAGTTGACCTTTGTACACTCACTTAAACTTGTGCAATTATATTTTCATTCATCAATTCATTAATCATTACTAGAGCTGCTTGATCAGCTCAATTGCTCCACAACCTGAATCTACTGATATGATTAGAGAATTTAAATGAATGAATGTATGAATGAATGAATGAATGAATGAATGAATGAATGAATGAATGAATGTTTATTTCAAGTAAATAAGGGTTTTTAAGTGTCACATGCTGAAATATTTCTGCAAAGTAAAAATCAAGATCGACGAACAACATATAGAGAAAAGACCCCCGCCCATAAAAGATATATCTTTCATCTGAAGACATTTTTTTTAGACTGATAGAGGGTCACTCAAGGATCATTCTGGAGAAATTTGCTGACATCCATCAATTGGATTTTGAGAAGTCACAAATGACCATATATTGAAATTAGCCATGCCCATTAAAGCCTTGCTTTCATTGGATCAAATCCTTGAAAAACCTTAAAAGAGGGTTACCCAAGGATTATTCCTATAAAATTTAGTTAAAATACATCCGGTAGTTTTTGAGGAGAAGATTTTTAAAGAATAAGTTTACAACTGGACACAATGACAGACAGACACACCACAGACTCAGTCCAATGACAAAAGCCCTAGTGGCCTTTGGCCAGTGGAGTTAATAGCCATATCAAAGAGAACAGTTAAAAGTGACAAAGCTTTTATTTGCTTTGAAAGATAGACCGACTAATAGACTTGTTTTTCTGATTACCTTAAATTGTTCAGCTTTCAATCTTCCATCAATATTCTCGTAAGTTTCATGAACATCTCTAAATATCTCTTGTAATTTTCTTTGAAAACTGAAATAGAAAATTCAATGATGAGAAGAATACAATTGCCAAGTTTGAAGTCCATCAGACTTCAAGTGACAGAGTTATGCTCCGGACAAAGAAGTGGACGCCACCGGGCGCCGGACGCCAGGGGTGATCCCATAATACGTCCCGTCTTCGACGGGCGTATAAAAAGTACTAACACAATTTAGTCTTTCATAACATAATCTTTCAATCGTAGGAGGTAGGGATTTGAACATTCCAAGAGAACAACGCATCTGTTAACATTGCAATATGAATAAAATTGAAAATGAGTATCATTTCCTACTAGTATGTCCAAAATACCACGAATTAAGAAAACAAGTTTTTACTAGTAGTTCTGCAGATGGTAAACTTTGCATAAATTCAAAAACACAAATGACGCTTCGAAATTTGGCAAAATTCATACACTCAGCTTTTGAAATTCAACCCAAAACCTTACATTTTTTTCAACAAAATTCAAATTGTATTAGAAATATAAATACTGTTTATTTCAGAATAACCTTCTCTTGAAAATGTAACATGTTTGTATTCTTCATGCATGTATTTTGTTTATGTTATTTCGTTTATCAGCTATGAACTTGTAAATTCATGCTGAATAAAATTGAGTTGAGTTTGAGAAAAGATACAGGGGGTGTATTCAATGAGAGGAATGATCAGAAACAAAGTATATTCAGAAATATTCATCAATCATCTGGGGGCCCCATTGTATATAAGACAAGCATTGGTTATATGCGGACTTGAAGTTATTAAGGCCAATCAGGATTGATGTTTCAATTGGTATAATAGAAACATCAGTCCTGATTGGTTGAAATTAACTTCTAGACTACATTAACCCTTGATATAAATAGGGGGCTGATGATATTTCAAGTCAATAGATTTATAAAACAAGTAAAGTCTAAACTCACAGATAACACTTTGCCATTTTGACGGATTTCTTCAATGTCAATGTATCTGGTGCAAGGGCATAACTCCCATTGCGCAATTTACGCAATTGTGTAAAAGAAATAATCCTCTGTTGAAAAATATCTTTGATGAATGATCAAAGCATTGACACTACAGCTTATTCAAGCTGTAGTTGCGGTGCTTTGATTATTCACCAACGCTTAAGTTATAAAAAGGGAGCAGGGGGGGGGGGACATTCTTCCTTTTTCACAGTTCTCATATAGCCTTTATCCTATATATTCTTGGTTGTTTCCTTCTGGGTGAGTATAAATTTCAAAAACCTAGATACGCCTATGTGGTGTACCATGGCTTCCTTTTATTCTGGCACCAGTACAACCACACCATTTCATTAAAGTCACCAGCTTTTTGCCCAACTTAGGCAAACAATTTATTATTTGCCCATTCATTGAATGGAGACAAATGCTGTGTGTCAAAACTACTTTTAAATAACACTGTCACATGCAAGTTTGCTAAACTCATGACTTAGGTATTGAGAGCCCAACATGTTATTGACTGAGCTAATCCAGCAAAGCCTAACTATATGAATATACCAATAATTGCGCAGTTAACATAGACCAAATTGGTGACTTACTGTTTTCTGTAAAATGAAGCATTGGGTATTTTAGCACTACTGTTGAATAGAATGTCTGAGATGAGGAATAACCGTGCTATCTGTAAATTTAAAACAAATACTTATATAAGTTAATTTTTGCTTTGGTTAATTTTTGTATTTTCAGAGTTGATAGACCTTTTGATGAATTCAAATTTTATATAAACAGTAATATTTCAAGGGCTTAACATAACACTGTTGTAAATGCCTATATAAATAAAGTGGCTCCACCACTTGTGAAAATATAGCTTTTGTTGGTCACTCAATGAATATAAATCGATCTTACACTGAAACAAACAATTATCCTCTATTTAATGATATTCTAAATTTCACCCAAAAAATAAGCAAATTTCTTAATTGCATTTTGGTGGTTTATTGAGAAATAACGGTAGATTATCACTTGATAATCTCATCGCAAAAGCATATGAAATTATCAAAAACTTGTATCCTGCTTTTGTGCATTTCACCCTATCTCATGTTATCTATGTGTGCGAAAAAAGTGCTGTCACATTGAACTTTGCATAGCGATCACATGCAAAATGACACACTTTATGAAAATAGGTCCTAGAAATTTCAAATTTTGTCTTATTTTTGCATAAAAGAAATAGAATAACTGTTTGGGGTTTTTTTCGAGTAAATCGATTAATATTTCATTTCGTGAACAACAAAAGTGATTATTCTCTGTTTTTGCTTATTACTGAGCATATCTGTTTGAAAGTTTGATTCTAATCAAACCATTCCTTACTAATTTCCTTGCATAAAGAAATTAAGCAGACATGAAAAAGCTACACAAAAAAGATAGCCAAAAATTGATCTTTTTCATTAAAGGCTAATAACTCAAGGGTCAGTAACCAAGATAGAATATGTACATGTTGGTCTTAAGGTAGTGGACCTGTAATAGTTCCGCAACATTTCGGAACTCATGAACTTCCACAATGTTGACCGAGGTTTCCTAATGAAAATCATTAGAAAACCTGTGTTAACACTGTTAAAGTTTGTTACTTCCAAAACATTGCAGATCTATTACAGGTCCACTACCTTAAACTAAGTCTTTCTGTGAAGTTTTGATCAAATCCTTCAAACAACTGCTGAGAAATCAAGTGGACACAATTTTTCACCAGAAGGCCATAATTCTGTCAAAAATCAACGGACCGTAACAAAAAAATAATATGCAAATCCCAAATTGATACTGATTATATCTGTGAAGTTTGAATGAAATTCATCCAATTGTTGGTGAAAAATTAAGTGCAAATAAAAGAGCTACAGATGGATAGACAGACAAACTGACAAGCTGCCCTTTATATACCCCCATCCCCAATCATAGTTTGCGGGGGTATAATTATTTCCAAATTTTCAGACATATCAACCAGTAAGGTTCAGATTTTACCACAATCCTTTAACAGAAAGCAGGCAGAGTAGACTAATGATCAGACTGCATGTTTGTGCAGTCTTATCATAGTCTATACTGTCCGTCAAAGATTTGTGTATAGAAGAAATATTATGTTTACAGCATGAAAGGATTTAAAACTATTGTACATTTGCCTGATAAAGATTTCAATGAGTAGATACCTTTATAGCAAAGAGACTATCTTAATCAGCCTGTGTTATTCTTTATTCAGGAACTAGCAATATCAAACAATAAGACACAAATTCACCAATTTTATTACCTTTTTTGGTATGGGTGTTTGTAGAATGGACAAAGATTCAGCTATACATTCAACAATCTCCTCTGCTGCATCTGCGTGATCCATACACCATACCATGGCTTCACCAACCTTTGTTCTGTCTGGACTCAACTCACGTAACATGTCTTCTAATCTGTCTCTTTGACTGAAATGAAATGGATTTAGTGTTAATATACTTTAGTCAAGTAGAGGCTAGCTCAGCCCTGCGTTCAGGATGTGCAAACATTTTGCAAGCGTTTTGAGATGATACCCTGCTTTGCACATGCACTTATGTGCAAAGCAGGTGATCATTTTGAAAACGTTTCACTAACAGTTTCATCCTGAACGCAGAGCTATTTAACTGGTCCAAACATTGGGCAAAATGAGTAAACTCTGTCTGAAATTATATTTACATATAATGACATAGATGTTCTGCAAAACTTGTAATTAAGCCACAGAGAAAAGGTAGAAATGTATGCCCTATTATTTCGGAATAACAAGAGCTGTCACTGTAAGATGACAATGCCCCCGACACCGCTTTGATTTTAAATTATGGCCAATCTATGTTGAAGGTCAAGGTCATCCAGGGGTCAAGGTCACCAAAGTATGTGCCTACAGAAAGGTAATGTACCAAGGAATGTTGTGGTAAAGTATGATGCGAATATGTTAAGTAATAAGGAAGTTATGGCCAATGTTAAAGTTTTTGGACGGAATGACGGACGGACGGACGGACAGACGGACGGACAGACGGACGGACAGACGGACGGACGGACAAGTCAAATTTATGATGCCTCCCTATCGGGGGCATAAAAAGAAAGGAGGATTAATTAGGTGCCAAGTCATCGTCAGAAAATGCTCCAAACAAAGATGTCCAGGATTTCAAATTTTGTAGGTTCTAAAGATTGCCCCCATAAGGATTGTATGTTGTTAAGTAGTTTAAATTCTGAATTCCATTTTTTGTTGGTTTTTGTGAGCTGAATATGAATCCAAATTTGATAATCTTTCAGTAACATAATGACAACAACCTCTTTGCAATCAGACATTGGAATTTTTATGAAGCACAGAACATCAAATGAAACTTTATCCTTTTAACCTTTCCCTTGTATTACCTATCTGTAAGTTTTCCCTTTTTAGGTTGATCTATAGTTGGTTCCTCTTTTTTCTCTGGGACTAAAATAATATCTAAATCTCCTACATCCACTAAATCATCAGGCATGCCCTGTGTGTACGGATTCATAGGTGGAGGTTTCCAGTATGAGCCTCCTTTAAACATTCGGAACTCATCCAACCTCCATCTGTATGGTTGGTCCCCCTGAAATGTATTTATAATTTGTAAACTGTCACACCAAAAGAGACCATCTGTGAACTCAGTACATGTAAAAAGAAATATTTGGAAAAAGAATTGGACCAATTGCAAGCATATGTCAACCAGAGGGCATGTTTCAGAAATAATTATAGGTAAAATATTAATTCTAGACACAGAAAATTCTTCATTTATGAAAATGTTTTGAACCTGGTCAATCTGTGCGAATTGCACAGTCTGACCAGGTTCAACACCATTCACACTTCCCAGATGGTTACTTTTCGTGTAGCAGGTCAAATTTACCTATCACTTGACTAATTCATTGAAATAATATTTTACATTACTCTAAACAATTGTTCATATAATTATAAAGTTTTCTTCATTAGCTTCCAGGGAATAACCAGTGCTACCTTCGGACTATGCCTCAGGACATGCTTGACTACAAGTTTGACTACAAGCATGGTTTTTGACGCATGTCCATGACCTTTTTAATTCTCCCTGAACACAAGTCAAATGCCCAAACTAAAGAGTCAATGTATTTTAAGGCACTAATTCTTTTACTCCCTAAGAAATATTATGTTGAGGTTTAGGCCGTAGATTAGGAAGAGAATGTTTCAGCTTGACTGAGTGATGTACATTATAGAATAGTTAGGATATTCTGCCAATCTTTCAATGGAAGGCATAAAAAGATAATAAATATACAAATATCCGTATGATGACATCCCGTATGATTTTGTATGAAAAAATATCTAACTCAGTTGTGGGCATTGGCAGAGCCTCGACAATGATCAATTCTCCCAACCTCGTTAGATATTTTTTCTCATACGAAACACTAAGTATGTATTATATATTTATCTACTTACATTTAAGATTGAGAAGAGTTTCCATCTGTAGTAGATATGAGCTGGGCTCTGATTGTCAAACAAAAACCTGAAACATGGTGTGTGTCAAATTAATTATGAAAAGATAGCATATTTCTCTGAAATTACCTCTGCATATTTATTGAAACTAGACTTTTCAAAAGGAATATCAGAATGAGCTGAAAACTCCGGGAATTATCTCTTTTTCAAGACAGATTTTTTTCCCCTATTTGCAAGTTTGAAATATGAAATTACATAGTTCATTTATTTAGGTTTTCACCATTCAGTAAAATAAATGTTGAGAAATCTGTTGAAAATATTTATTCCTTGGATAATTCAAAACCATTTTATATGCTAGAGAAAGACTGCAAGATTTCTCCATATTGAGTGCAAACCCTTTAAATTCATTATGCACTAAAAGGATGCTTAAGTGTCAATCCAAATCTATTGCAAGGTCATTTGTATTTATAGACAATTACGATAGTTCAACAATCATCCCTTAATTTATTGCAACAATAATGATGAACAAGTTTGAATGTTTGTAAAACCAAATTACTTTGCCATCCTAAGCATCCTATTGGGGGCTGATATCAAATGTCTACCACAGGTTAAATTCAAGATCATTATAGACCTTTTATCTTAATTATTCAAGTACAAAATACAAACATAAACATACTTACTTGAACAGTGGGTTATTAATTTCCCTATTCATTATCATAGCTTCAAACATGGGCCCTTCCCGAACTACGAATTCCACCATTCGATGTATAACACATAATAAGTTCCTGAAACGAGTCTACCTCATCAAGCCTCTTATTTCTAGTCTAATTTCAGACTCTCCCATTTTGTATGGTGTTTGGGAAAGATATTTTCCCCATAATTTTTCTGATTGAATTTTATAAATTTATCACCTTTTAGACAAGCTTTTCCAAAAAGACTGCCGTTTCAGACTAGTCATTCAAAAATTAACTTATGTTTTAGACGAAAAATTCCCAAACAAGAGGACCAGAATGGCTGTATATCGCACAGTGCAGTTTTCATTCCCAAGTCATTTCCTGAGCTATATGTAACCATATTGGAGAGGCATCTTTATCATGTTAATATAAAAGATTTCAGCAAGTTTTGAGAAAAATTGGGCAACTATTGAGATCTGTTGGAAGGGTGTGAAGAAAGAAATTTGAAATAAGGCCCCATTTCTCATGACACATGTAGTTTTGCCATTTAAACTAAAGGGAAGCTTCCTGATAACTAGACAAAGATCTGTAGCACCCTGTGAAATTTTTAGCCAAAGTTATGCCCTCTAGTGAGGTATAACTTAAATTCTTGATGACAAACCTGGGACAACGGACAATCGAGTGTCACAAAGCATGATGTTCTTAAAAAAATTAAAAAAAATGATGTGCTTAGGTAGGCCAAAAATGTTTAAAATTTTGGAAAAGTCTTTTTAGTATGCCTTATATGGCAGACTATCCTTTTCCAATAATTTTACATATTGTTTTAGACCAGTCTTATTATATTTCTTATGCAAGACTTGTCTTTCCTTATATAACTTGCATTTTGGGTCATCTGTCCTAAATCCTAAGACCATCCCTTCAAAGTTGGTCTCATGATTCAGACTAGCTGTTTCATCCCTTGTAATGCTGAATATTCCGGCTTGTGCAAGAAGATCAGACAAAGATCAGCCTTCACATATGTGAAACTTGATTTTAGTCTTTACCAACTGATTTTTCCTTATCAAACAAAGAGAATCAAAGAAAAGCACTAACTAAAATAGCCAACACTCAGCTGCAAGTACCAGATACTGCAAAAGATCTGAGCTAAAAAGGGGAACAACTCTTACAGTATGCTTTCAGAGTTACTGGACAGCTTTTTTGAAGGTGATCACAACTTTCAGGTTTCATTAATTAATCTTCAATAACAACAGAACGTTGAATATTGAAGTTTGACAAGCCAATGCAAATGCACATGCCAACACCAACAACAACACCGCTAAGATGATGTCAATAACTTGGGCTTTCTAAGAAAACAGCCAAGCTGAAAATCATATTTCAAAAATATATACTCAATCACAATGAGTGTACCCAGTTCTCATGGAACTTTGACTTTAATTTAATTTTTCCAGAGATTTTTATTCAACATGACTATGGTATATATGAATCATATCTTGGACCAGTATTTCCTAAAATATCTCAAATACTTTACATGATGTTTTCTCAATTAAGATAAGCTTTCACAAATTTCTTGCGCATTTATAAAATATTTGATTTGAATTGGGGTTTTACGTCGCTTTCAACAATCTCTCAGTTATATCGCGACGACTGGAGCACCTAACGATGTATTCCTGGTATTTCTCACACCAGTACTACCACCACATCCCTTTCCTAGCCTCCAGTTGCTATTCCACATAGGTTTACGATTATCTACCCATTGGTGGAAGACAAATGTCGGAAAGGATAAGTGCCGCGGCCAGGGATCGAACCCGTGCGAATTTAGACCCCTGGATTAGAAGTCTGGCGCGCTACCAACTGTGCTATTGCCGCGGCTATATAAAATATTTGAGAAAACTCAATATAGTCCGGCAGAAATATGGCATATTTTAGCTGAACCTGGAAGTAGGGTTCAAAGTTTTTTCTTGGCTGATTCTTGTAGCCAATGCTTTCCTCAACAAGAATCTGGTTGATGACATCTTGTCATCATTGAGCATTTTGAAAAAATCGAGATGGCAGCCAGGACTATCAAAAATCAAGCCAACGGTTCAGTAGATCACTCTATTTGAAATATAAAACCGATTTGAGTGGTCATTTTATTGTTAAGATATTGACCTGAAGCTATGTAACAAAATAAAAGCCTAACATGACATTAGAAATGAGTATGGTAATCAAGATGGCAGCCAAATCAAATTATAGAATATTTTCAAAGTAATTATCGATCCATGCGAAATATAAGAATATTAGAAATGCGTGTTAGAGTTTTCTAAATAAACGTTTGTTAGCTTGTTTATGACCTCAAAATATCTGACTAGAAACACCTCTCATCTTTCGTTATGAAAATCCTGAATTTGAAGATGGCAGCCAGGAAACTCAAGATTTTTTTTTCATGCTTAAAGTTTGCAGAGTATTTTACGTTCAACCTATTTTTCTAGTGGCTTAAGCCAAGCCGTTCGGGAATCTGGATGATAGTGAATTTCCACCATGGTATAGATTGAAAAAAGTCAAGATGGCAGCCAAGACCACTAAATGATACATGTACTTGCTACGGTGATTTAAAAATTCATCTAAATTTTTTACTTAATTTACTTGACAAGATGATTATTTAAAGTTTCCTTGTGAAATGAACACCTTGAATGAAGATAAGAGTAACTAAAGTTGTCATGATGGATGCCAAATGGAAAAACTGCTTGATTACTTGTGTAAATAAAGGTGTATATGTTTTATGTAATCATTTAGAGAAACATCTAAAATATTTTCTTGAGATAAGTTAATCGATTTAAATCTAACATGACCACAAACGCCTTACCATGTGAAATATAATGCTATTGATCTGCTGCCTGAGCAAGAAAGAGAAAAAATGATTATATAGTAAAGTCCAGATTGGCAGTCGAGATGGCAGTCTGTTAAGAAAGTGTGTACATTATAAATACATGTACTTTAATATGCATGAGAATATGATGATCTGTTTTTCCTACAGCAAAAACGCATCTGCTAAAAATCCGATTTTTGATCACAGTGTTCAGATGAAAAGTATTAAAACATCTTATTTTGGAGATGGCAGCCTCGTTGTTTTTTCCCTTCCTGTTATAATCAAATTTATTTGAACTATTGCAACAACACTAGGAACTTGTTGACAAAACATGTTTGTATAATTATACTTGATAATTGGTTTCGAAATTACCACTGAGTTTTAAAAGGACCCTTCAGCTTGCTCATTAAAGTCACTTTAAAAAAATATTTTGCGTCAATAAAAGTATGGTTACTTTGAAAGCATGAAATTTGTTTCAAGCATAAAGCATTAAAGTGATCTCAACATAAGTACGATGGGGTATTTACTGAGACTCGAATTAATTTCATTTTTCGTGACATTCAAAGTAATGTAAGTAGCCATTTGTTACTAGTATTCAATATGATTTGAACCTAAAGCGACATGTATAGGTCCACCAGAGACGTTTATAGTAAGATGAAGACGTAAAAATGATGAACGCAAGCATATGCTCGAATCAACTGTCCATACTATGGCAACTGTTCCACAAAGTGGTTTCCAATGAATTGTACTGAGTAAGCAGTAATGATACCCTAAATTGAGTGGTGGAAAAGGATTCCGAACCTTAATTGCAAATACGGGTATAAGACTAACGATTTCTAACTTTTTTCTTAATCGTTAGGTTCAGAAACCTACAGCCGTGTCTGAGGTTACAACCATACATGTATTATTGTGTAGTAAATTGTTGTTTTATAGACCCTGACAAATTGATATTCAAGTCTCAAATTCCGGTACATTAAATAAATATACAAAAAATATCATGTGTTGCATTTTAATTGTATGTGAGAATAAAATGGAGTATTAATTTGCCCTGACAATATAGACAAAATGGTCACCCTCTAAATATATGTTGTATTTTAGTTTACTACTTGGTTCAATGCTTTTGAATTGGACATTATAAATATATTTTGAATTATCATTATTGTAACTTTTTCCAATTGCTCAATTTGCTCACAATTGTGTTAGCCAGCCACTTTGATAATTAATCCTAGATGATAATTACAACATGAACAAAAAAGATGAAAACAATTATAGCTGTACAGTAAAGCTACAATACTATTACCAAATGGTCGTATTTTAAGGCCAACAAATTCAAATTAAGGGCAAGGAAAACGGCTCTTTTGATTAAACACTTTTGACATCATTTCGATGCTATGTGCGCACTGAATCACCAACTTTTGGTGATGATTAGAATAAGTTAGCTGCGATTTTGAGGATGTGAGGTTCGTTCATAAATGAGTATTTTAGTCACTCTATGCGCTAAAAAGAAAACAATTATAGCCGTACAGCAAAGCCACAATACTGTTGCCAAATCGTCATACATCAAATGCCATCAAAATGAAGATAAAAATAGACAAGAGGGTGTTTTTGAACAAACACTATTGAACACTTTTCTCTTCTATATCCGCACTGAATTACACACTTTTGGTCATGCTTTGGATAAATCAACTGCCATTTTGAGGATGTGAGGTTCTTTCATAAATCGGCATTTTAGTCACTCTGTGCGCTAGTTATATGCCACATACATGTAGTTTGAACAAAGCTTTCAATTGTTGAAAAGGCAATTTAAGGGAGTACATTGCAGGGTAATAGTCAGAATAGTCAATCATCATCTTACATATCATGTTGTGAACAGGCAATTTAATTTTAGTGCTAAATAAGCCTTAGCGGAACAATTTTTTTCCACAAATTAACCTACATGACTATACATACTGATATGGATGTAGTTTGATAGGTCAACTACAGATTATTTTATAAAGAAACTCTGGCGATTACATGTTATGGTTATTACGAAAATGATATTGATAATCTTAAACGCAGCGTATCATTTTCTTACTAAACTAGCGAACAAGAAATAATTTAGAAAGAAAAGAATATTGGGTCATATTCAATTAAAATAACTACGAGTTTTCGAAATATTCATATAAAGAAAATGTCGGTATGGGATCATATCGATGATTCAGCATGAAACCTGTTACCAGTTTAAACTATGTTAATAATTCTTGTGAGATACAACTGTGTTGTGCCAATAGATATGAGATGAATATATTTTGTTGTGCAATAATTTTATTTAAAAGAAAATAGAATTTTATTTCAATCACCAAGCAACGTAAGTGCTATGCATTGTTTATATGTAATGATTCAACAAGTGAGAAGTAAGTCTTCCATTTGGTTATTCATGAGTATGGAATGTTTTGTTGGCCTCCTTTTTGTCTTTCTGGAAGATTTAATTCAAGTGATTGTCTACACATGGATTCCAAAAATGATATATTTTGAATTGTCAAAACATTAAAATCAACATAAATGCGATATTTATGTAATATGGGCTGCCATCTTAGAAAACAATAGAACTTTATATATTGCATATGTAGCTTTTCTTATTTCAAAATGATGACT
The DNA here is from genome assembly GCA_948146395.1 of Fragum whitleyi. Lineage (NCBI taxonomy): Eukaryota > Metazoa > Mollusca > Bivalvia > Cardiida > Cardiidae > Fragum > Fragum whitleyi. The sequence goes on from OX411557.1 coordinate 19,974,956, forward strand.
TGTATTTTCATTAGTAAAAATGAATCAATTTCCAATATAGTTTTGCAACCTCTAACTTTCTTTAAGGTATATTTCTTGGCTGCCATCTCCAATGAATTCTATCATTTAAGGCATCATTTTTAAAACAACTTTCAAATTTACCTTGAAACCATGTAGGCAAAGATATTTCTAAAATCCTAATTAAAACACAATTAACTTAGAATCTTCTCTTTCCTGGCTGCCATCTTCATAACAAGAATTAATGTAACAACAGATGAGAGTTGTCACTAGCCCGATATTTAGAAGGCATAAAACCACTTATAATAAATGTTTTCTAAATAGGCCCTAAAACTCTTTCCTACAATTCTTATGTCACATGAGTCAAGAAATATTGTAAAATACCATTTGATAATTCGATCTGGCTGCCATCTTGACCACTTTGCTAATTTCTAATTTCAAAATATGCATTTATTATGCCATACATTATTAATCTCGAACTTAGTCAGCAAAAAAACCCACAAAACACCCATTTTAAAGGTTGTCATAGTGATCTACTGAGCTGTTGATGTAACAATCGATAATCCTGGCTGCCATCTCGATTTTCTCAAAATGCTCAATGATGACAAGATGTCATCAGCCAGATTCTGGTTAGGGAAGTCCTTAGCTACAAGAATCAGTCAAGAAAAAAACTTTGAACCCTACTTCCGGGTCAAGCTAGATATCTGCCGGACTAATATTATTTGACATCAGAGCAAAATCACTAGACTCTAATTATGTTCAGGGATGCTACTTTTAGCAAGGGCCAGTATGATACCATACTGGATATTAAGAAAGTGGAACCTTAATAGTTCCACAACATTTCGCAACTCATGGACTTAAACAATGTTGACCGAGGTTTCCTAATGAAAATCATTAGGAAACCTCGGTTAACACTGTTGAAGTTCATTACTTCAAAAACGTTGAAGAAATATTACAGGTCCACTGACTTAATAGAGGGTTCATACAATATCATAGAATGTGCAAAACTAGAAAGGTCTGTGAAACAATAATGCCAGTATGTTTAAAAAATTGATCTCAATGAATGATATTGACTTTCACCAATCTTGGTATATGCCAAATTGAATCAATGAAACCTATTGTCAGCCACAATATGAGAATCACATCTTCATGATAAAAATGAGATAGTTGTATCTGCCTATGAGGCAATTACAACTGTTTCACACCAAGTCATTGATTTGGCAAATTGTCAAAATAAGTTGCGATGTGTAGTATTTTTGCACAGTTTTGCAGACAGATGGACAGTGTGAAAGATGGACAAAAGTAAAATGCCTCCTCAATTTCATCTCTGAAGAAGCACTAAAATTCCCAGAAAAATGTAAATGCCCCTGTGAGAGACATTTCAAATGACTTGCGGTAGTGGACCTGAAATAATCCACAAGATTTCAGAAGTAATGAACTTTAACAGTATTCATGACGAAATCATGAGGAAACCTCAGTCAACATTGTGAAAGTTCAAGAGCACATTTATTAAGGTAGGGGGAACCATAATATTTCCATGACATTTCGGAAGTCATGAACTTTATCAGTGTTAATCAAGGTTTCCTGATAATTTTCATTAGGAAACCTACGTCAACATTGAGAAAGTTCACGAGTTCCAAAATGTTGCGGAACTATTATGGTTCAACTACATTAACAAGTCAGCAACACAAAGACTTAGATCAGCCTGTGCATCCTCACAGCCTGATCAGTCTTCACATAGTTATGCACCAACTGTTCACAATCAGAGAATTTTTTTTTTTTAAATTTGACCATGTGCTACCTAACTCAGTGTTCAGGATGACAAAACGGTGCAAACAGTATGTCATTTATACACTGCTTTCCATGCCAAGTCCACATGCAAAGCAGAGTATAATTGGTAAACTGTTTGCATCATTCGTTCGTCCTGAACACAGGGCTGGTTCCTCAATGTGTGTCTATCAAGATGAAATTGTTGGAAATGTCTTGCAGAGGCTAAAATCATTTACAATATGTAATTCATTAAATGCTCTTTTAGAGGAATAGTATATGTAGACACACTCTCTTGTGAGAAAACAATTAGAATCAATTCAAATGATTTTTTAAATAAAAGCAGTTTTAAACATTTTTCTGAGCAAACCCTTTTTCTCTATCCTCACTCTCTCTTTCAGGTATACTTATCAAAAGGACCATCAGAAAAATATGCATGGACTGTGAAGGCTGATACTGATTGATTCTTTTTACTACTTGAAGATTTTCTGAATCTGCAATCCTCTTTCAACCATAAAATATCATTATTCAAGAAAAGCAATCAATCACTGACCCAATATCTTTTTGAAATATTGTGCCTGTAAAAGTACCAAAATTGATAGCCACTTTTGAAGAAGGAATTTCCGACTTTTTATCTCTAAGCCCATGCTTTGCCTCTCAACCACAGAAACCACACAATTGACTATGATAGCTATATTATCAATAATTTACATCGTGTTATTGTGAAACACTCATGCCCCTTAATTTATCGATTGACCATTTCGAGAGGATGCCAGTCAACAAAGTACAAAAAGTAATTGATGTATTCAATAGAACAAGGTGTGTTGTGGAACACAGTTGACCAAAACAGGACAAAGTCTTTTTACTATGATATAGGACCTTGACATTGGTATCTTCAGACACATTGTGATGGCTTTAATCTTCATGCCAAATATCGGGTTTTAATCTCTTAGTGTAGTGGACCCGTAATAGCTCTGCAACATTTAGGAAGTCATGAACTTTAACAGTGTTAACCGAGGTTTCCTAATGATTTGCATTAGAAAAACATGGGTAAACATTGTGAAAGAATATGTGGTCCAAATGTTGCGGAACTATTATGGGTCCACTAACTTAAAGCCTTTTATTTTTAATCCAATTGGTAAGATGGCTTCAGTAGGATTTCTTCCATTCAACTTTTGACAGACAGATAATAGACAATGACATAACAGTATGAATGATATAAAATGTTGTACAATTACAATCATCCTAAAATTGACAATTAAAATGGTGTTGGAATGATTTCAAAATGACATTGAATGAGTGGGAGAAGCAAGTTTTGAATGTAATTAAAGGAAGGTAATGTAATATCCTTTTTCCTCAACAGGATGGAATAAGGGCTTTTTTTACCTCCCTTAAAAGAAACCAATATATTTTCTCTGTCTTCAAAGTCCAAATCAAAAGCTTTAAAATCCACACCAGCAAATAAAATTGTGGAATCAATCAATTTGATCAATTTAAATGAAATATTGATCCTTGTGAACTGTTTTGTAATGTTTTTGAAGGATTTTGGAAAGTTTTTTAATGGTATTAGTGCTTCCAGAGCATAAATGGAGCATGAATGATTAGGAAGATTTTGATTGAAATATGCGTCAATTTCACAATGTTCTTAACTGTAGCTTACAAATACTGTAACAAATATGTTTAAATGAAACAAGATGTGTTTGTGAAACAAGAATGCCCCTGTAATGGCATTTTTTTTCAAAGTTTGACCTTGACAGATGACCTTGACCTTGTCACATGACCTTGACTTTGGTACCAGCGGATGTGGATCATTGAGATCTATCATCATGCCAAATATTAGCTTTGTATCTTGAACAGGCTTGAAGATATTGGCAAGGTTAAGTTTTCGGGTTAAGTTTTCGGACAGACGGACGGACAGACAGACGGACAGACAGACTGACATGAGTAAAACAATATACCCCCGATCTCTCGATACGGGGGCATAAAAATAACTGATTACCAGATGACCAATTTTTACACTGTTCAGTTTCAGAGAATTTGCAGGTACAATTTTCAGTTCTTGATAAATTACAAATCTTTTCCTTTCCTGAGAAGGAAAACATGGTGGACAATAAAGGAACTGCTTATCAAAAGTGATTTCTTTGTTTTCCGCAATGTTTTAAAAAGCTCATTTTGCAGAGGCATTCTGAAATGGGATACTGTGGGAATTGGTTTTATGAATTCAAACAATGATTTACACTGTGACAACAAAACTTGTCAAAACAAATTGGGATGATGTCAATCAAAATACATTCTTGCATTATTTCATTCCAAAAAATTGTTTGAATCCTAAACAACAGTACTTCAGATTTTACACTTTTCTCACGTCAAAAATTGCGATGAAATTCAGCTTTGAATGGGTGCACATCATTAAGTGCATGGCCAGCTTTTTTTAAAATTTAAATAGCCTCATTCTGGGCCTAAACAATCTATCAGTTTGTATGTCTAGCATTTACATAGAGCATGACTTTAGGTGTTGGTCTTATTCCCCGTTTAATTTTGTGACATCATAAAATTACTAAGCAACGTTGATTTGAACAAAATTGTCAATGCAGTGTATAAAGTAATTTTTCTGACACATTTATGAGTTTTGAGCTAGTTTTAAAGTGTTCTTATGAATCATTTTACAATCTCTGTTCAAAGTGATACTTTAGTCTCTTTTTTATGCAATAATAGCATTAACTCATGTTTCTTTGATTGTTATCAATTGCAGAGACCCTCAAAATGCTTTCACCCACAAGTGCAGACCACTAGGGTGTTAAACCATTTTTTGAATCTCTGCAAATGTTGATGCCCTCAAAAACACGAATTAAACTACATGTGTATTGTCAATCTCAATGTCATTATCAGTCTCAACATTACCCTTCTCATGCTGAATAAAATCGTCTTTTAGGATTGCAGAAAATTTAAATGACTCAAAGCAAACAGGTAGGCAAGACAAAGATCAGACTGCAAATAATGCAGCTAGCTGGTCTTTGTATGTGCCTGCTTACAAAGTACAATATTCTGTGATTGTAGATGCAGCATGACAAGGGTAAATTTAACCAACAGAGCTACAGATAGACATGGTATTTGGGATTTCAAATAAGATTATTTCTACTATACTAGCACAAATCCTATGTTGTGGGTACTCATTTGAATCGTCTCATGAAGACGATTCTAATGAGTACCCACAAGATAGGGTTTTAATGAGAAATAAAGATTTTAGACTGGCATTACCCATCTCTTATCAGTACCTCTGAACCAGTACACATTACAGTCTTTTCTTCAGCACATATCTTGAATTTTCAGTTGTGGGCAATGACAGTTTACTTCTAGTAATAAATGAACACCAAATTTTTCTATTCTTAGAAAATTTCCCTTAACTCTTTAAATGTCCAAACCAAATTAATAAGCTTAATTTCATCATTCCAAATATTTTGACTGAAAATGATGCAGCCAACACAAAGATAATTTGGTAATTCAAATAGTACAACTGAAATTCAGGATTCACAGTATGGAAATACTCTCCACAAGTTAAAGCAAGACATATGAATTAAAGATAAAGGGGGTTCCAGGCCATGATTTCAAACATCGTAAAAAAAAAAAAAAGCACAAAATGGTGTATTTATGATTTCAAATCCCAGAGATGACAAATTTCCCAAACTCTATTTATACTTATTATTCAGAAAGATATATATTTTCATCTTTCATTTCATCTCATCTTTTTGAAACCATTCCATGATTGCTCTACAATACTTAAATTTTAAAATTCTCACAATAACTGTGACCTTGAGTCTTTCTAAATATTCTTTCAAATGTTACATTTACCATAATGGAAAAAAATATGCCATTTTATTTCCAAATCTATCCATATCATCTGTTTTTGCATTGCATCCTGATAAAAATACAAATTTTTATATTTGACCTTGACCTGTGACCTTAAAGAATCCTCAAAAATCTTTTTTATGGCACTTCTGCTCGTAACAAAGAACAATCATGCACAGAGATTTCATATTCCATTAAAACCTTTTTTTAGCATATGGTATTATAATTAATCTTATAACTAAACAAATATCTGTGTGATGACATCCTATATATTTTTCATGATATCACATAGTTATTTTTAGAACAATGATATAATGCAGTTATTCTAAGAAACTTTCATTTCAGTTAGAAACATTGAAAAAAATAAGACAAATAGAGGTTATAAGATAAATATAATACATACTTAGTGTTTTGTATGAAAAAAATCTAACAAGGTAGGGAGAATTGAAAATTGTCTCGGCACAGCCTCAACAATTTTCAATTCTCCCAACCTCGTTAGATAAGAGTTTCTTTTCATACAATACACTGGGTGTGTATTATATATTTGATTTTCAAGATTGAGTATTTTTTTGTGCTGAAAAAAATCTTACAAGGTTGGGAGAATTGATAATTGTCTCGGCACAGCCTCGACAATTTTCAATTCTCCCAACCTCGTTAGATATTTTCTTTTCATACAATACACTAGGTAAGTATTATATATTTGCTTTTCATTGGAGAGTATTTTTTGTTGTGCTGAAGATTAAATTACCTGTAAGAGTAATCTGTATTATTTGTAGTCTTCTGCTGTGTTGTTATCTTTGTTGATCTGTCATATCGTAGAGGTCGAGGCATCTTTTTATTCTTATTTTTACAGATTAGATTGGCGATCAAATGAAATCTATATATCTCTTCTTTTAACAGACTTTCTCTTGAAATCAGCAGCCAAAAAATACACTCACAAAACCAAAGAATTGATAGTCCTGTAGCATCACAAACTACTCGTCAAAATAAGGGAACTTACTATAATTCTGTTTGTTTTTGCAGGTAAAATGGTTGAACACTATAGCCGCCTTCCAAAACCAGACAGGTACAATTAAATGACTTTGCTTCAATTTTGAGGACCCTTTCATGCAAATCTCCATGGACCCCTTCAGCCTTAGAAATTGGTAGATTCCTCTGAGTAAACTTTTAACAAACTTTTTATTAATATAATTGTTTTTGGCTGCAGATCACAAAAGAAAATACATGAAGAAAATTTGGTTTCATTGTGATTTCTTTGAATGACTCTACTTGCAACAATTCATGTTTCAAATTATAATGTATAAAAACCCTTTTCTTAAAGCCTCTATTTGGAGGAGAGAATAACAAGAGGACGTCAAATACAAGTAACTAATGTATTTGAAATCCAATCTAGACAATAAAGTATGTATAAATGTAAAAGTTTCATAAGTTTGCCTGCTATAAGGCTAAAAGATCTGGGTTTAACATTTTCTAGAGAAAGAAAGAACTAAAAGTTTGATACCTCTCTGTTGGAATGACCACTTTGCAAACGGCTTTCGCTAACGTCTGGAGAAATTTCAGGGAGAACAACAATAAATATATTTTAATCATTCAATACAAACATATACAATCATATATAGACTCAAAATATTTTCAAATAGTTCAAATTCTAACATGCCAAACAGACTAATATGACAAAGATATCTAATATTGTAAAGAATTTCAAGTCTTCAATACTGAATGTATCAAAAATGTCTTTTACAATATTTCTGTATCTATATCTTTAATGTATTTTCAAAAGTCTCTTTCTAATATATTTGTATTATTACTTTTCACTTCTAGAAAACTTAGAGGAATGAATTCCCTTATATTTCATTTTCCTAAGATCACATCATTGACCAACAATGTAACATGTTATGAACTTAGTCAATGGAGACTAAACTTAATCCAAGTTTCAATGTTTTTGTCAGTTTGATAGGAAAAAAGTCACTTTAATTTGAAACCTAGATTTCATACTACATTTATTTTATGGTTCAATGTGAAAGTATACCATAAAGACCATAAGGGCCCGAGGTTATAAAACTTTTCTCAGGCTCAGGCTCAATTTTCTCAAATTACAAATTAGAATAAATGTATGAAAATAAAAGATAATATTAACAAGTTGTTATTTATAACAACTTATTAATATCATCTTTTATGTTTATACATTTAAATGAGTGATGAAACAGAATTATGGCTTTAATATCAAACTTAAATTTGAGAAAATTGAGCCCGAGTCTGAGAAAAGTTTTATAACCTCGGGCCCAGGTGCAACTTGTATCAATTTGACAGTGAATAATTAAATATCATGGTACATTTCATGCTCTGAATTTTGATAATAGGTATTAAGTAAAATAGCAAAGTTATGTTGACAGAAAATATCCTGAAATAAATGCATTAATTATTATCACATACAAATATTTTGAATGAAGAAACACGGAGAAAAGATGAATCCCAAAGATGTGCCATACAAACCTATTACTTACCTATATAGCATTAATTCACATCATTTTATATATTTGTGATAATTTTTAAAGGGACTTCACTACATAGGGTGTAGTAGCTAATTGCTGGCTATGAAGCTATTTTTTCAACACACACAAAAGCTGTAATCAACATATTGTCTCTTTATTAGAAGAGTTGAAACTTAGGTTTACATCTTTTAGACAACTTTTCTGCATCCAAATTACATACAGAAGACATATTCTGCTATTCTGTTCCTTAGAAGATCTTCTGTGAAATATATTCATTTGCACAATACACTTTTTGATTTGCTATCAGTGCTTCTAGACATATAACAATTTCACCATTTCACTCATCATACAGACCTGCATTAGCTTTACATAAACTTTCGAAAGTCCTGGAGTTTCACATTTTATAGATATTTCTTTAGTCATTTCAGAGCTCACAAAATTTCCATTAATTTCTGAAATTCAGTTGTCGTCTGAGAAACATAATTTTCTAAGAAATAGTGAGGTGATAAGATACTACATGTAATGATAACTTTGAAACTTTTATTTCTTTCATTTTAATATGTATATTCTCTGAAATGACATTGCTGTTGATTGTACATTTTAGAATGCTGCACAATGGGAAGTCAAATTTTATCTAAGGAAAACACAACAAAGAGACAAACTTTTTTGTCATTGTGGGCCTAACTCGTACCAGGGGCCGAGGTTACAAAAGTTTTATCATTCTCAACTCAAAATTTTCTCAAATTTTAGATTCAAATAAATGGATGAAAATAAAAGATAGTATTAATAAGTTGTTATTTATAAAAACTTATTGATATTATCTTTTATCTAAATACATTAAAATGGGTATGAAAACATAATACGGCTTAAATCTCAAATTGAAATTTGAGAAAATTTTGAATTGAGAATGAGAAATATTTTATAACCTCGGGCCCTGATCTTATCATGCACAAGGAAAGAGAGGTAATGGATTCTAATCAATGTTACCTTCTTTTACAACTCTAAAGTGTTCTGTTCAACAACAATATGTCTCTGGTGAAACTTGAATGTGAAACCATCCAATTACAAGTCAAGCCCCCCTAACAACTTCCCAACGAGGCAGGCTACTATCAACTACCAACAAATTTCCAGATATTGGGAGGTTTTTTTTTTCTGCAATTATGAAAATCTTTTATTCCTTATTCTAACTTAATACTGTGGGTTTAATTGATAAATTCCCATTGTTTGGCAGCTTTCTATGTGGACAGTCCACAGTTTTTATAAGACAAATTCTAGTTATTAATCTATAGCACAAACCAAACTGTCTGATAGTTTTTTTGTCTCTTCAATTTTCATTTTTTCCCTAGAAGTTTCTTTTCTCAATACTATTTGTTTGGAGATTTGTTTTTGATGATTTTGGATTTTTCGACGGCTACCACTGATGTTAGGAAATTTTGCAAACAAAAGTTCCTTTAAATAAAACTTATGAATCATTAACCATTGGGTGCTCAGAAATCTTCTGACATTGGCCAGAGCAGTACTGCAACAAAATATTTTCATTGAAATGTCTACATGTAACTGATAAACATAATTCAGTAATAATAATTTCAACAAAAAAAAATTGAATCCAAAAGAGCAATGGTTGAATACCAGGCTTTAAAAAACAGTGAAAGCACATATCATATATCAGACAATTTAGTTTGTAAAAATATCACATATGTATACATAAATCTCAAATCATCATGGCCATTACCTCTTCTAATTCCTGTTTGCTTTTGGGCGGAGCATGTGCCATGACACGCCCACTTCTGTCTCGTCGTGTTTTCGGCTGACAGTTAAATGGAAGACCTGAGGGTGGTGGAGGCATCGTCAACTCTGCTAAGGCCGGCGGAATATAAATTGGATGTGGTGGTATTGGGACTGGTTTGCCCCAACCTAGCTTCATTTCAAAACCAGTTATGTCTTTTCCTGTATCATAGATTCCAAGACAGCTTGTGCATTAAACTCAAATTCATGACCAGTTCACATGAATACACATCAATAAAGAGAAATACATGGAAATAGACTTTGGTTGATCAAAATTTGAAATTTTCATGGAAGTTATCTTAAACGTTGATTTAGTGAAGATAAAAAGATTAATATGAATATTTATTGAGCATACAATCTCTTGACCTGAACAACAATCCTAACCAAAGCTATATTTCTTCAATGGTTTTTGTCTAAAAGTTGTGGCCTTCATTATGTAAAGTCCTAAATTTTAAACAAAGATAATACTCATAATTTTTTTTTTTTTCATTAATTCTTATAAGTTGATTAACAGAAAAAATATTCAAAATTTGTTTGTATTTATTTCATTTATTAAAAAAAGTCCTAAAATGTATACAATTTTTTTCTAGAAAGTCTAACTTTATTAAATACATATGTAATCTTGGGAAGGAAATTCCAGAGTTTCTTAAAAAAAACCTTATCCGAGTCAATAATAAATTCAAGTCTATCACGCAAATGACCCCATGACATAACTCAGATTAAGAAAATACAATAATAGTTTACTTACAAGATTTTTTCAATCAACTTGTGAAGTACTGTTATTGAAATGTTCCTTTTTCTTGACTGCCAATTAATTCACCTTCAAACTTGTTAAATCAGCCTTTGCACACAAATTTGCAAACAGTTTGAACTGTTTTGTCATCCTAAACACAGGACTGATCTCTTCCAGCTCATGGTAATATATGTAAACATATCAATCACATCTCTTACCCTTCAGATGCTTGAGAGCTCGTTCTCCGTCATTCCTATTCATAAATGCCACAAAACCACAGTTCCTTCCCCTTGATTTTTCCTCATCAGTTCTTGGCCACATGATTTTGACACTAGCTAAGGGTCCAAATCTTCCAAAGAGTTCCATTAACTGTCTCTCTGACATCTAAAATAGACAATTTATAGTCTAAAATAGACAATTTACAGTCTAAAATAGACAATTTACATTCTAAAATAGACAATTTACAGAATACTGGCTACCTCCAGATTCAAAATATCACAACAAAATACTTTGACAGGGTGGTATAAGATACATTCAAAAAGGTTTCCTTCTTTGCACTATAGACATAAAAAAACCCTAAAGCAAAGTACCCTATTTCTCCTAATAAATGCACCCGGGAGCTATACATAACATGGTCAGGGAGCTTTTATCTAGCATATATTTTCTGATTTAAAAGATCATTTAAATCAATGTCTTTTAGGCCCCTTTCCCTTTTATTTGAGGAGAATTTCCTCTAAACAATCATATAAATGATTGTTTAGAGTAAATTCATCTCAAAAGTAGAGAAGAAGTCTCAAAAAGTTCTTAATATTTAGGCAATTGAAGTGAGTAAAAAATGTAGGGGTGCTACTATTAGGGAAGACGCTATTATCAGAGGAAATATGGTAAACAGTGTAACACATGTTTGATAAAGCTAATATATGATGATTTGTTTGTCCATAAAATGGTTTTTCACTATGTGATGAAAGATGCATAAACTGGAGTTTAAGATTTGATTCCTTTTACTGACAGCAGCAATTTTCCTTTCAATCAATCAGTACCTTGCTATCAAGCTCTTGCAGAAAATACAAGAAAAGTTCTGCATTCAGGGTAGAAAGGTTTTAGAAACGGTTTGCAAATTATAGCTAGATTGCAAAGTGGGTATTATTTTTAAGAAGTCTGCAAATGGTTTGTCATTCTGAATGCAGGGCAATCTTACTTAAGTGATAATTATGGATTCTCTTAAACTGAACAATTATATTATGATTTTTTTTGCCTAGAAAGACCTTCATCTAATCAAATGACCTCAATCTTGGTATCTGCAGATTCATTTTAATGAGATCTATCATCATGCCAAATATGAGAATTGAATTTTGAATACAATATATCACAAATGTGAAACTGTTTTACAGATAACATAGAAGATATATTACCTTTGGATTAATATTTCCTACATATATATTGGTTGAAGTTTCGTCTGTTGTTTGGTCATATATTCCTACACCTGCTAGTGATACTGAAATATAGAAAGAATTAATTGACATCTTCAAGGTTTGACACTTACTACTTTTTGCAACTGGTCTGAAGGACCTGTAAGCCCAAAGTATTACAGGCCCCTCCATGATAACAATAGGTCCTGCATGAAAACCATGTTTTAATTTTAGTAATTTAAGGGATAAATTGCAAGGAAGATATTGTCGGAAAAGAAGAAATTGCTTTTGACAAGCGATTTCTTCTTTTCTACGATGTTTTCCATTTGGTAATGCAAATTTTAGTATAGAATGGCAATCATTTATCAAAACTGGACTGATTTTAAACGCTAAGTACTGCCATTATTTACAGGCCTGAAGGACCTGCAGCTTGATAACATTTACCAGTCCTCCCTAAAATCCAGAGGCCTCGGGCCTGAGGACTGGTGTTAGTGTCGATCCCCAGTCTTTACTTTCATAAATCACTTCAACATTGATAATAGATATGTTACTTAAAATAATGAGTCAGGGAACAACACTAACACCAGTCCTTGGGCCTGAGACCTGTGGTTTTTAAGGAGGACTGGTAGAAGCTACTATGGTGCAGGTCCTTCGGGCCTGTACTTAATGGCCATATTATTTACTAGACGATCCAGTTTTGAAAAAAAATCCATTCTCATACAATTTGATATTTCCTTACCAAATAAAAAACATTGTGTCACAACAAATTTCTTCTTTTACCACACTGTTGTCTTTTCACTTTGCTTCTTTAATTGCTAAATAATTAGTATCGTTTTCATGGAGGACCTATTACCTTTAGGGAGGACCTGTAAGATTTGTGGCTAACAGGTCCTTCAGGCTGGTAGCATTAAAAGTATGTGTTGACCCCTGTGAGTAATCACTAACATTATTTAGAAATTTCCAGAGTTTTGGGAAAAAATGGAATATATCAGAAGGAGAGATAAAAGGGAGTAAACCCAGTCTAAAGTCTTTACTATGTCCGCTCAAGGGCTCAATTAAAATTGGCCTTGCCTTCAGGATGACAAAACATTGCCAACTGTTTGTGAATTATACACTGCTTTCCATGTGCTTTTGTGTGCAAAGAAGGGTATAATTAGCCAATGGTTTGCACCGTTTTGTCATGTAATATTTTGTAATCCTGAATGCAGTGAAGGTTTTCTTAGTGCAAGTTGAATTTTCCCAATTACGGAATCTGATTAACCATGCTACATTAATAAGTTTAATTTTCGACCTTTGCCAAAATATGAACTACCTGGTTCCTCTTGTCAGCCTCGGGGCTGAACTATGTTTATCCAAGGCTGTTTTCAGTACTGAGGTAAATTAGACTGACACTATGCCGACTATACCCTATAAGTGCTGGTCCATAATGAAATACCTTTTTGCCATCAAAAGGCAATAACTCTGTCAAAAATCAATAGCCATTAACCAAAAACCAAAAAAGGACTTGCACATCTTGAATGAAATCCTTCTATTAGTTCCTGAGAAGTTGACAGGACATGAAAAAACTACAGACAGACGGGTCAACCAACAGATTGACCAAGAAGCCGACTCCTATAACCCTCCAACATATAGTTTTGGGGAGTAAAAATTAACGAAATTACATTTAACATTAGGCATATTCAACTCACTTTGTGTATCATCCATATCAAACTGTGGTTTTAAATCGTCGTCTAAAGGGTTAAATCCTCTTGGCCCACCAAATCCGTTGTTATCCATGCCGTACCCACTATTTCCCCCTCCCCCACCCCCTCCCCCAGGGTCCCCTGACCTCATTGCACGCTTGATTTTGTGTCTCTCCTCCCGCTCTTCTTGGATTCTGAAAAATATCAAAACAATAATGTGACCTACTATGAATATTGATATTACATGGGTGTAATTACACGTAGTGTACTATGCAATTGAGGTCAGAGCGAATAGCAACTCTTTTTGGTAATTGCGAAAATGACATCATATTGTATGTATAAGATTCTGAGAAATGGCACATCTTTTATGATGAAGAGTAATTATGCTATATAATTTTGAAATCCAATCAAAAGGAGTTTAGCTATGGGCAACTTGGTGTGTATATTGTAGCTACACAAATACAAAGCAAGATAATTCCACCTATCAGTGGTTTATAACTACATATACAATAATTTACCTCTTCAATTCTTCTTTGAACATCTCTAAGTTACTCTTTTTCTTCTCATCTGGTTTCTTTTTTATGGTAGGTTTGTGCTGCAATATCAAACAGTACAGTTTAAAGTTACATGATTCATTTCCATTTAAAGCTCCTCATGGTCAGAACATATAGACGATAATTGTTTGTTTCAGTGTAAGATCAATTTATGTGTCATTGAGTGAAGAACAAAAGCTATATGCTTTTGTTGTTCAATCAATGAAATATCTTCCAATCTTACTCGAAAAACAAACAGTTACTCTTTTTCTTCAATGCAAAAGTAAGACAAAATGTGAAAATTTTAGGACAATTTTTCTTACAGTGCGTCATTTTGCATGTGCAACATTAACTCTTATCATGCTGAATAAATTTTGGCTAAAAATTTGCATCAAAATCAAAGGGCAAAATGCAATATAAAATGCAATTGCCTTAGCACATGGCAAATAAAACCTGTAGGTCGTTATGTTTAAGCCATGTGCTAAGGTAATTGCATTTTATACCAAAATAAACGCAGTGAAAAAGACACTCGTCCCTTATAATTGCAATCTTCTAGATCGAAGAAACTTTAAAATACTCGGGCTAAACATTAAAGCTTCAAGTCTACTTTCTGTGCGTATAGATTACACAATCTATTTTTAGATAGTGTATTTTTCATCTCCCTATCGGAGTGAACTGTCATAAAGTAAAACAAATGATACACGAATAAACGACAACTTTAAAATTCGTAGAGGTACTTATGACAAAAAACTTGTTTCTACCAAGTAAGTCTGTATTTTTTAACGAAAACGGCATGGCCGGTCTTAGTAGAGAGGGTTGCTTGATGATCTTCGTCGACTCGCAGTTTTCTAGGTTTATTTACGTTGGCTCAGAATCAGAACTGTATGCTTATAATCGTTAAGTCGTTCGAAAATATCTTAATTTATAATAGATCAAATAGCAATGTTGTGTTGATGATCGGGAACTAGGTTAATTCGAGTTCCTACAACACAGGACTTGCAGACCGAAGGTCGGGAGTTTCCCAAAAGACCTATTGCATTTTATACAGAAATAAAGTGCAATGGAATTCCCCATGTGATGCGATTTAAACCAATCATAATTCTTTATTTTATTTTATTGCAATTATAAACAGTTGAAGACAAGTACCCTTCTATTCAAGAGAAATTTCAAAATTTCAATTTCAGAATTTCTCAGAAATTACTCAAATAACAGACAAATTTTGAGGACTTTTCCTTGTCAGATATCAAATAACTGACAAAAAAGACACTGTGAGTGTTATGTTTCACACACTAGCATAAAGTGTAAGAATTACCCCACCCACCAATGTTAATTTTGAATTCCTGAAAAAAAAAATTGTTTTATTTTTCATATCGAAGTTTTTTCCTAAATGATTTTCCTTTCATATTTCGATTATTACTCTTTTCAGGTGCAAGAATAAATATTACCTTAGCCAATTGAAATCAATTCAAGGTTGTGAACAGGGGCTATAGGTGGGCAGCCAATTATTGGATGGAAAGTAAAGACTCTGATCAGACTTTGCTAATGCACAAGCTGATCTGAGCTGTACTTTGGGCACAAGGGAAATTGATAGAAAAATCACACACAGGCTCATATACTGATGCATTTTACTTACATATGATTTGTGATCCTCTCTTTCTTTCTTCACAGATTCAAAACTTGATGCAAGTTCAGCCAGTTTAGATGTTGGTTTATACAGTCGTCCTTTGTCACGACCTGCATTTCAAAAGAAAAGAAACATATGATATGATAGAACCTTCTTAACTTCTTAACTTCTACTCTAGAAATTTAACATTCAATTGCAAATAGCTTTGTGCACAGAAAAACTTTAAGATTCAAACAAAATGCTGCTTTTGGTCCGATGTACCTTAAATAATGATAGAAAATTTCATAATCAGGGTTCGACACTAAGGGGAGTTGGGAGTCCAAGACTCCTTATTTACCAGTTGGGACTCCTTCCATTTGCAAGTAAGGAGTCAAATGGACTCCAAGACTCATTTGAGAATATTTTGAAAAACAAACACATGGAGAAGTCTTCTCTCTAACACTTGCCAAAACTGTAGATCTTTTCTTGTTGAAGAAAACATTTGCTTCCATCCCAAAGTTTTTTTTTTGAATACAGAGGTCTTCTATGCAAGAACTTTGTGGAATAGATTACAAGCAATTTCTTCTTTTCTAATTTGTTCTCCCATTATGAAAATTTGGACTCCATACTTTGAGCTTAGACTCCTTCATTTCATGTTATAGGAGTACAGTTGACTCCTTACTCTCTGGAGTTTGAGTTGACCTCTGATAATTATAATTAATTAGCATTTGTAGTCAGCAAAATAATGTAGTCCTAAATATAACCCATCCCACAAAGGAGGAACCATCTGAGAAATGTGAAAATTATTAACTCTATTCAATATTGGAAACTTTTCTTTGCTTGTTAACAGGGATTGACAAAAACTTCCTCAGTAGGGAGTCCAATGAACTTCCAACCTCTGAAATTAAAGTGTCCAAGCTCAAAGTGGGGGTCCAAATTTTTATAAAGGGAGAACATGGTGGAACAGAGGAAATTGCTTATTAGAAGAAATTTCTTTTTTTTCACAATGATCCCCCCCCCCCCCAGAGTCAATGTTATTTTTTTTTATTCATTTCTTTTTTTTCAAAATACAACTAGATGCAAGCACATGTTATTTTACACGAGGTTTGAAATGAAAAGATCTACAGTTTGACAATGGTTGTCCTTGAACATACAACGGCTATGTGTATTTTGTTTGTTAAAATATTCTCATTATGATCCTCATATGGTCCACTGGACTCGTTACTTGAGAAATGATGGAGTCCCAACTGGTAAACAAGGAGTCTTGAACTCCTGAACTCCCCTTAGTGTTCAACAGTGTTAATTTTGACTCCAGAAGAAACATATTTTTTTTGCTATTTATGCATTTTATCTTATAACTATACACATATCCGTATGATAACATCCTGTATGATATTTTTTATGTTATCACATAGTTATTTTTAGAACAATGATATGACGCGGTTATTTTTAGAAACTTGCATTTCAGTTGGAAACATCGATGAAAACAAGGCAAATAGAGGTAATAAGATAACCTTAATACGTATTTAGTGTATTGTATGAAAAAAATATCTAACTCGGTTGTGGGAATTGATAATTGTCTCGGCAGAGCCTCGACAATGATCAATTCTCCCAACCTCGTTAGATATTTTTTCTCATACAAAACACTAAGTACGTATTATATATTTATCAATCTGATTTCTGTTTGGCCTCTGCTTATATCATTAGTTTCTTGATACATGTTTGTTTGACCAGTAAACCATGGATTCAATTTCCAAAAATCTGAAAATATCTTATTTTGACCCTTAGAAGTTTCTTATGTTTTGCACTTTCTGTTTGTATTTAACCTTCTTATCTCAGAATTGACCTCAGAATGTCATGGTGAAGGGGTCAATGACTCCTTACTTTCAAACACAAGCACGAGCCCTGTGCTAGGGTAACAAAGATTCAGCCTGAAGAGTTTATCACAAACCTTGTTTTTCAGCATTGACTGTTTCCCCTTTAACCCATGTTTTCCCATGTTTACTGGTTTCCTGGAATGACGCCACAAACTCCTCGTACACAGCTGCCGCTTCTTGTTGGTCCAACTATAAAATATATAAAATCTTCCTGTGGTTACAGTAATGAACATTGTGAAATGGACACTCATTCCAATCAAAACCATTCTAAATCATTCACTCAGCGCTCCATTCATATATTCCAAACACTCACTCAAATTGGTCAAAAACGCTCCAAAATTGTTGGAAAACATTTCGAAATTGTTAAAGGCAAGTAACATTTCATTTAAATCAAGTATGCATATCTTATTAAATGGAGGTAATAGATTTTGATAATTTTGTTCATCTTGAACAAAATTAGCAATGTTGTATTACCTCCCTTCAATTTCACTCAAAACTCCCACCACACAATCATTCAATTTCAGTACAAAACCATTCCAAAATAGTTCATCTTGTCAATTACACAATGTATTAAACTTTAAAATTCAAGATTTGAGTACTTCTTGCAATATTAGTGATGATTTCTTTTTAGGTTGAATTTTCTTTCCTCTTACCCTTTTCCTGTGCTCCTCTTGCTCTCTTTTGGACATTCCCTTTTTTCCCAACAAAATGTTTCCCTCTTCAAATAACTTGATCTTGTGCTCTGGAATAGCCTGGAAAAAAAATAACAAGCAATGTTTGTAAAAACATTCTTACCCCCGTAAGAGCAGGTCGATGGCATATTGTATGTCATTTACAATAATTTTTAATGATTATTAATTGATTACTCCAATTAAATTGACGATTAATAATTGATTAATGAATGTATGGCAGTGCTATGATTATTAATCATAAATAGCCCAATAATTATTAATTCAATTGATTGCTTTTTCAAATAATAGGCCCCATGTCTGGGCAATAACTAAAAAATATGATGAGTAGAGTCACAGTTCTTTTTTCTTCAATGAGATCTATCCACCTGTGAAGTTTCTTGATTCATGATTCATCCATTTTGAAATATGCTCCTGACAGAAATTATACTCAGATGGACCTACCCACGCACCAATTTGCTGACCTACAAGTGCAACACAATTTTCCCCCTCTTCTTCAAGGGAGAGGGGGGATAATAATACCAAGTTTACCCCTTGTCATGCTGAACCTGGAACATTCCAGCTTTGCAGGAAGTAGTGGACAAAGATCAGCCTAATGACAAGGGTTAGCAGATAAATTTTGGGTGATGGTAGGCGTTAATCCTGCCACATTCCTATCTTTAAATTGAAGGGTCAGTGCAATAAAGGCCATAATCAGGAATTTTAGTAATTCCATGTTGTAAATTTATGAATTTTTTTACAAAGTAAGGAATTTTTCAATCCCACACCTTCCTTTTCCTGCACATTTTGTAAATGCTTATTTCCTTGCTAAAAATTAGTTTCATCTCTCAAATTAGTTTCATCTCTCTCTTTACTCTCAAAGTCATTTCTTGTACCTAGGGGTGTAACAATAGGTTGAACTATCGCTGTATTGTGATAGTTTACCTTGCAATAGCAATAGGTCAATAGCATTTTATCAATTCAATAGATATTGCAATAGTTCCTCTGACTTTCCATAGTTTACAATATTTTTATTTAAGAAATGAAAGTAGAAGCTGAACTAAATGTAGTGAAAATGCTGCCTTTCTGCATGTTTTTATCAGAGAACGAGGTCAAATCCAATTCTTTTTAAGGGAAAATCTGTAATTAATTTATTTGATTAATTTACTAGCCATTGACAAGGTAAACAACATCTTACAATACCAATACACTGCAACTCCATTATAATGAAATCTGTTAGAGCGCTAAATCCATTATAACGCGGGGTCCGCTTGGCTCCCGAAATTTGGGGGGGTCGACCATTTTGGGATGCTGCGGCGATGTTACCCGATCCAACGTTAATGCTTTTTTGATTGCGATTTTAGATCGAAGGGTGAAAACTCTGAGATAAAAATTGATACTGAGCGAAGCCAGGTAAATCAATACAATTGTTTTTCACACCTCCCGTGGGGCAGTGGTGGCGATAAATGCCTCAGGTCAGAGAGAAATGGCTAGTTTGATGGCTGATAGACGTATAGTTATATTACTACTGCTGGAGTACCAAACTCACGAGTACAACAATCACATCCTTTCCTAACCCCAAACTGCTATCTCACTTAGGTCAACGATTATCAACCCATTGGTGAGTGACTTATAGTCAGAAAGAATGTGTGCTGCCGTCGGAGATACACGGAATCCCATTATTGACAGCCCGGTGGGCTACCAACTGCTCTTTGTTGATGGCAGGGACGCAATTGAACACCAAAAAGTCTAGCTCGCGTGCCATTCAATCCAAGTTAATAAATTTCTGAAGAAGGCGTGGTTTCGCAAAATGAGCTAATCTCGTTTTATATTCTCAAATCTTGAACATTTACCGCTGTTGACAAATGATTCAAAAAGTCTCTCGCCCCTTACCCAATTTATTGGTTTATTACCTCCCTTTGCCAATCCCGTTGAATTTTCTTATAAATATTACCTTTTTTGTAAATATATGATAAAATTTTGTTTCTTTTTCATTACACTTATTCATATTATAGTCAAGTTTTACAGGGTTTGAAAATTCAAAGCCTGATTGAATTATTATCTTTGATTCATATCTCTCACTAAATAGACAACTTCATTAAGTTTTAAACAGGAAGCTACATATAAACCTAATTTTCCCGCTTAGAAGTGTCAAACAAAGAAACTGAAAATGGCGCGAAACTGATGGTGACTGCGTCGCTTTGCATTTGTCTGGACTTTCCTGACGATCTACTATCTGATAATCAAAGCCGTGAATTAACATCTTGTCAAACCCAGGGTTACGAACGTTTTACTTATACCGCTTTTCGAGAAGAAGCTTTCAATACCCCTTGACTTGTGAAGATGATCTTTGCAAACCTGCGATCCAAATGTCATAAATACAGATTCATTTAAATGAATTTACGGCATTTTTTCTAGCTCATCGAATAATGCGGTCCTGCACTCCGAGAGATTTGATTACTTTGGTATAGTTTCGATCGGAGGTAGGGTATTGTTTATTTTGATTGTGTAGATAATTATATTCTCCTAATTTTCAGTGCACAACATTTTAAAATTGAAATTCTTTGATCTTATGAAACTTTATGGATTTTACTAACTTTACCCTTTTGAGATCCTCATTATTGGTGTTTCTCAGCTGCAGGGCGGGTAGGCCCCAGAAATTGGGATTCAGAGAACTAAGAGGAGTCTGCGATCGTTTAACCCTACAAACTAGATTACTTTATCAAAGATAGTTTTGTTTAGCTAGGGGACAACAAAACGATCTAAAAATAAAAAAATATCAAAGTTATAAACTGCATATGTTCTTCAATTCAGTTTTAAAAAATATAAAATGCAATGGCCTAAATATGTACATGTTTTGGGCTATTTAGATATCCGATATCGCTATCAATATTGACCCTGTCTGATACGTTTCCGCGGTATGTTATTGTTCACCGCGGGAGGGCGGGAATCTGTCTAATAAAGTGTACACTTTATCATTGATTATTATAGATCTATTTTTTCTGTAAAAACAACTATTGTGATAGTATTGCAATAGTTTTCTGACTATTGCAATACTTTTCCAATAGCAACTTTACTATCGCAATACTATTGTGCTACTAATTTTGAACTCAAAAGTCACCCCTACTAGTACCCATGGTCAAAATAAATTTGTAACCATAAACAAGAGGACCAAGATGGTCCTAGATCGCTCACCTGAGTCTCTATGACCCCTGGGACATCACATTAATTAGATAGGCAGATTTCAAAATGAAGGTAATTGCCTAAGATCAATACCATGGAACGTTTTCAGCGAAGAGCAAGACAGATATGCCTTTTTGCTCTTTGATTCTAAGTAAAAAGGGATGCACCCGGGTGGACCCCAAAAGTGACCCCAGGGTCTTGATATGAACAAACTTGGAAGAGGTCCATAAGATGATGCTGCATTCTAAATATGAAAGCTGTCTGCCTTTTGATTTCAAGGAAGAAGATTTTTGAAGGTTTTCCCATTTTCACCCATCATGCTCAGATAAGCTGAAAGGGATGCGCCCGGGTGGAGCCCAAATATGACCCAAGGGTCTTGATAAGAACAAACTTGGTAGGGGCCCACAAGATGATGCTCTATAGCGAAAATGAAAGCAGTGTGCCCTCTGGTTTTGATTAAAGAAGATTTTAAAAGATTTTCGCTCTTTGATTCTATGTAAAAAAGGGTTGCGCCCGGGTGGAGCCCAAATATTATCCTAGGGTCTTGATATGAACAAACTTGGTAGAGGTCCACTAGATGATGCTACATACCAAATATGAAAGCTGTCTGCCTTCTGGTTTCATAGAAGAAGATTTTTGAAGATTTTTAATTTTTTACCCTTCGTGCTCATAAGAGACAAAGGGATGAACCCGTGCAAAGCCCAAATATGACCCAAGGGTCTTGATATGAACAAACTTAGTAGAGGCCCACTAGGTGATGCTACACACCAAATATTAAAGCTGTCTGCCATCTGGTTACAGAGAAGAAGATTTTTTAAGATTTTCGCTCTTTGATTCTATGTAAAAAGGGTTGGGCCAGGGCAAAGCCCAAATAAAACCTCAGGGTCTTGATATGAACAAACTTGGTAGAGGTCCACTAGATGATGCTACATACCAAATATGAAAGCTGTCTGCCTTCTGGTTTCAGAGAAGAAGATTTTTGAAGATTTTCATTTTTTTACCCTTCGTGCTCATAAGAGATAAAGGGATGCACCCGTGCAAAGCCCAAATATGACCCTAGGGTCTTGTTATGAACAAACTTAGTAGAGGCCCACTAGGTGATGCTACACACCAAATATTTAAGCTGGCTGCCATCTGGTTACAGAGAAGAAGATTTTTAAAGATTTTCGCTCTTTGATTCTATGTTAAAAAGGGTTGGGCCTGGGCAAAGCCCAAATATGACCCCAGGGTCTTGGTATGAACAAACTTGGTAGAGGTCCACTAGATGATGCTATATACCACATATGAAAGCTGTCTGCCTCCTGGTTTCAGAGAAGAAGATTTTTAAAGATATTCATATTCTCACCCTTTTTGTTAAGGGTAAAGGGAAAGTTAAGGGTGGATTTCATTTATTTGAACAACTTTGGTAGAGCTTGACTCAAGGAACATCCCTGCCAGGTTTCATCGAGATTGGCCCACTGGTTTAGGAGGAGAAGATGTTTAAAGAAATTGTGGACGACGCACGACGGACGACGCACGACTGATGACGGACATTCTACGATCCCAATAGCTCACCTTGAGCACTTCGTGCTCAGGTGAGCTAAACTAGAGGCGCTTGAGCGCCTGATTCGCTCCACAGGCCTGAATATCCAAATAATGACTATTAGAGGATGATAAAGATGTTTAAATGAGAATTGAAGTGAATGAATGAGTGAATGTTTATTTCAAGTAAATAAGGGTCATATGCTGAAATATTTGTGCATAAAAAACTCATGATCAGTGAATAACAAAATTGACCTCTACCTGTTACACAGATATTTTTCATTTAATCACAGTAATTTTGTTCAGTCTGATAATGGGTCACCCAAGGATCATTCTAGTTATATTTTGTTAAAATCCAAATATAAGAATTTCAAAACTAACAGAATGTTACTGCACAATATACTGGTGTTGGTCTGCAAAATTTTGATTGTAGATCTTTCCACTTTTAATTAAACACTACTAAAAGATGTTACTTCACAATTGTTTGTCATCAAAACAAAATTCTAACTAATGATAGTAAGAAGTAAAGCCCCGTTCCCACTGTCACCGTGTTTGTCCCGGACACCCACGGTACCTCCCGGTGGGGAAAGAGCCGGTATTCCGGGATGATCCGGGATCTTTTCTCTAAAATATGATTCATATTCCCATATTCCCGACATTGCCCCGGTGTACCCCCGGTTTACTAGCAGGATCTTCCCGTTCGACCCCGGACTATCCCGATTTGTTCCCGGTTTGCCACGGTGTATTTACGGTGCAGGGGCCGGCGTGATCCCGGTTGATCCCGGTACGACCCGGTGTAACCCCGTCGTCAACGGTAGCGCACCGGTAGCCGCCGGTATCGCCCCTTCATATCACGGTTGTATTCCCGGTTTGTCACGGTTTCCCCCGGACCACTCATCCGGGACTAACCGGGGGTCCAAACCGTGACAGTGGGAACGGGGCTAAGCTGAAAATGTCCACGGATCATCAGGGACTATCACGGTTGAACCAAGGTAGAGAACCGGACTTGCCCCGGAATATGCCGGTATTTCTCCGGATTAAGCCGATTCTTGACATCCTCCCGGTGAGTCCCGGTGACTGCCGGTTGTATTAAACATTTTAAAACATCCGGGGTCGGTTGCCGGATCAACAAGGTTCATCCCGGATGGTCCAGGATATTCACGGTGCCGCCACGGTTGTATTCCCGGTTTGTCACGGTTTCCCCCGGACCACTCATCCGGGACTAACCGGGGGTCCAAACCGTGACAGTGGGAACGGGGCTTAAAATATTCAATCCAATATATTTATTTTATTCTGCCAAATGCCTTAGAGTGCAGTATACTCAACTCTTTCTACCCCACTCTGAATGTCAGGAGGTCAGAACATCATTTTACACTCTGTGCAGATTCACCCTTTGTTCAACTAAACTCACCAATTCTGAGTGGGTATTCTAAGGCTACTTATTTCAACTAATGTTTCTATACATTTGAATTTCAACAAAGGTTTTGTTCCTTCTAATCTATAATCATTACACCTATTAAATTTAACAAGTCTAGAAAAATCATCATTGAGATGATACCAAAAGGGTGATCAAATATTCACTTTATATGTTATAATACCCTCTACCAATAAAAAAATATGCTGTTCATCTAATCAAATATTTTTTTGCAGACTGATGCAACTTCACAGAAATAAAATTTCCATGATATCTTATCCATCTGTTTAACCTTTCAGGATAGTTTGTTTTACCCTATATATGAAGAAATGACCTCTGCCCATAAAAGACATATTTTTGATCTGATCACAATATTTTTTAATAGACTGTTAAAGGATCACTAAAGGATCATTCTAGTAAAATTTGGTTGATATCTATCGATTAGGTTCTGAGAAAATGATTTTCAAAGTTTACACTATATAACATATAGGGAAATGACCTCCGCACATAAAATATATATTTTTTAATCTGATCACAATAATTTTTGCTATACGGATAGAGGGTCACTCAAGTATCATTTATGTAAAATGTGGTTGATATCTATCAATTAGGTTCTGAGAAAATGATTTTCAAAGTTTTCACTATATAACATATAGAGAAATGACCTCCACCCATAAAATACACATTTTTCATCTGATCACAATGATTTTTTGTAGGCTGATAGAGGGCCCCTCAAGGATAATTCATGTGAAGTTTGGTAAATATCCATCAATTAGTTCCTGAGAAAAGCCACCTATTACCATATATGGAAATTAGCCACGCCCACTACAGCCATGATTTTCAACTGATTAAAAATCTTTGAAGGAATCTGATAGAGGGTCACCCAAGGAACATTCCTGTGAAATTTGATTGGAATCCATCCAGTACTTTATGAGGAGAAGATTTTTAAAGTAAAAGTTTACGGACGGACGGACGCACGGACGCACGCACAGACGCACGGACGACGGACACCTCGCCATGACAATAGCCCGCTGGCCTTTCGGCCAGTGGAGCTAAAAAATTAAAGTAAAATACATGTATTTAGTACAATTATAAACAAGCATTTCAAAATGAAAAGGGGCTAGTATGACATTTTTGGGGTCTGATTGACCATTCCAGGACCTGTTATATGGAAAAAGTAGCGTAATAAAGGGCGCTTTGCGGCTTTTCCCGCTTCTAGATAAAGTGTGTAAAACATTGACATAATCAAAATCAAAATTAAACCATCAAAGTTTAAATTCGTATTGTAATGGCGGCCTACATGGAGGATGATGATCTCGCGAGATTTCACCATTTTGTTTTATCGATTATTTTATCTTCTTTTTTCTTTGATTTTATTTCTGTCAATCATTATCAAAATTTAGATTGTAGTGAACGTTAAATTAGGATAAAATCAGCCTTACATGAAAAAAGTTGCACATTTTTGCTTAGAATATCATCTGGATGACGTTTCCCTTTTCCCTCAGCAAATGACGTCATTCTTCACTTAGGGGAAAAAGGACGCTACTTTTTCCCACTAAAGCAATGTCATTCTTGTTGGGTTTTAACGTCAGGGTAAAAAGCAGAATAAGACTTGAAAAAGATTAAATCTATGAAAAAGATGAAATCTGTAACAAAATTTGCAGTTTGATTGAAAAAAAATTAAATACAGCTATTTTAGCTAAAAATATGCCAGTCAACATCTTGTCAGAATCGCATCCTTTAAGATTTAGGCCTGATGCAGTTTCTATTATATGTGGGCCTATATTCAAAGTAACCCCCCCCCCCCACCTCCTTACATTTTTTACAAAGAACAACAAATACGAATTGTATTGATTTTCTTTCACTCATATTTTGTGAATTTCTTCCGATGTTACTCATATTTTGTGAACTTCTTCCTATGTAAGCACTTATCAAAATGACCGTGACTGAGGAAATCAATCTAGAAATAAATGAGAAAAATCAAGTAGCCATCGATTTGATAAATAGCCTATTTTGGTCTTCTGAAAATTAGTTATCATGTGCATGTTTTGTACAGCATCTGGGGAAGTTTGTTTCACATTATAATTGCACTTATTTTTTCCAGTGACAATATCTTCGGAGTAGAAAAAGGTCAACAAAGGAATCTTTTTTGTTTGTTTTGTTCGCATTACTTGGAAACGACAAAAAGCGGTCTTAAACCCCATTCAAGCGAAAAACAGAAAGAGTGGTCGAACAGACAGACACATAATATTGAATTTGATACATTATTCATACATGTCAGTACAGCAAAAGGTTGGGAATGCAGGAGCTTTTTTCTTAAATTTGGTAGCTAAAGTTGGGTAAATTAGTAAATCAAGAATGGTTCTTTCTTCAAATTACTTTTCACATTCATTGGTTAAACCTATTATTATATCATATCTTACGAGGTATATGTAAGCACTAGGGGTGACTATTGAGCTAAAAATTAGTATCACGATAGTATTGCGATAGTAAAGTTGCTATTGGAATAGTATTGCAATAGTCAGAGAACTATTGCAATACTATCTCAATAGTTGTTTTTACAAAAAAAAAAATATATAAAAATCAATGTTCAAGCGTCCACCTTTTATTAGACAGTAACTTTACAATGGTCTTGTAAGATGCTGTTTACCTTGTCAATGGTGAGTACATGATCAAATCAGTTAATTACAGATATTCCCTTAAAAAGAATTGTATTTCACCTCATTCTCTGATAAAAACATACCTGGATACCTGGATAGTTGGGCCGTCATCTTAGCCGAAGCTATCATGGCCCCTCTTTTGAATGTCTTCGTTAATGTTTCAGTAATAGAACTTATCAAATTTTGTTAGAAAAACTGGTAAATAGCTAGGGAGTGCTGTAACATGTTGCATGGTATTTAGTGTTATTCCATTGCTCATTGTTTAGTGATGACTTGAAGATATTTAAACTTTTGGCTGAAACAGTGTTTTCACTTAAACCATTCCACAGATGGATTGTTCGTTGACTGAAAGAATGAAGTCTGGTGTTGTGATGGCATTTCTTGGTTTTTAGTTTTAGATGGTGTCCCCTTGAGGTATTTTCAGCAAGTGAGAATAAGCTATTCCATCTCATTTGGTCCGAACCGTATAAGGACTTGTATATCTGGATCATGTCTGCCCTATCCCTTCTATATTGTAAAGTAACCAAACCAAGCTTTTTCAGTCTTTCAATGTATGGTAAGAGGCAAATCTCTGGAACCAACCGAGTAGCCCTTCTTTGTACATCTTCAAGTTTTTTCAAGTCTTTCTTTTAGTAAGGGGACCAAACACAAGATGCATATTCTAGGGTAGGTCTAATAAGAGTCTTGAATAAGGGTAAAAACATTTCTTTATCAAGGTACTCAAATGATCTGTAGAAAAGTCTGAGCATTCTTTGTGCTTTATTGGTTATAGTCAAAATATGTTCCTCAAAGGTCAGATTCTGGGAAAAAGTAATTCCAAGGTCCTTCTCAGTCGGTACATCATCCACATTAACAAAATAGCCATCAGTGTATTTCATTGAATATCTGAAGGTCTCATTTTTCTGTCCAATGTGCAGGACTTTATATTTCTTTGCATTAAAGGATAGTTTCCACTTGTCACTCCAGTTACACAGTTGGTCCAAATCAGATTGCAATTTTTCACATGAGGCAACATCATGTACTTTGCTGTAGAGTTTCGTATCATCGGCAAAGATCCTTATAATTCCTGAAACCACATCTGGAAGATCATTAATAAAACAGAGAAATAATATGGGACCCAAAATACTTCCCTGTGGAAATCCGCTAGCAACCTCTGTCCAAGATGATAAGGATGACCCAATTCTAACACACTGAGATCTGTTTCTGAGGAAATTTTCAATCCACTTCCAAATATTACCGCGTACACCCATTTTATGCAACTTAAATAGCAGATGGTCATGTGACACTTGATCGAAAGACTTGGCAAAGTCCAGATAAAGTACATCAATTGGTATGCCTAAGTCAATGTGTTGTTTCCATTCGTCAAATATTTCGATAAGCTGTATTGCACAAGACCGTCCAGCTCTAAAACCATACTGTGCTTGAGAAAAAAGATTATTATGTTCCATATATTGCATTAGTTTGTCACGGATCAATTTTTCACACAATTTACATACCACAGAAGTCAAACTCACAGGACGGTAGTTAGCTCGATCTTTTTTGTCTCCCTTTTTAAAAATGGGTGATACTATGGCTTTTTTCCATTCCTCCGGAATGTTGCCTTCCAAAAATGATTGTGAAAAAATCAGAAATAGTGGATAACTGAGTTTCATTTTTGCCTCATATAATACCTTTGGATGGACACAATCTGGACCAGGAGATTTTTCTGGGTTTAAAGTGTGTAAAACTTTTAAGACATCGTCTTGAGATATCGAAATATCTGTAAGTATAGGAATCATCTTCTATATCTACTGTATCTGTTTCGCGAAGGGGCATTTGTGAGTTAATCCTCACAAAAACGCTACTGAAAAAAGAATTCAAGACTTTTGCTAGCATGCCCATTCACGCAATATTTTGCGTGAATCACGTAAAATAATGTCTGTGCACGCAAATAAAATAAAATGGTCAGGTACATGCACGCAATAAAAAATGCCCGAAAAAATCGGTACTGAGTATCAAGAAATTGAAATTTTTGTTATCAAAACACTAAAACATTGGTTATCATCTCAAAGATTAACTTTGTTTTTAATTAGTCGCAGCCTTGGCGGAATTTCGTTTTCAGAAGTTGTCGTTCCTTATTGAATTATGTCGTCTGCCAGCGCATAACAGCTGTAGGAACTGATTTTTTTCGTAAGAGAAAAAAGAATGAAAAGGAGGAAGGAAAACCCCAGATTAATCGAGTTTATTCTGTTTGTATTTGCATTTACGTACAATGATAATCAGAACAAAGATGCTGTAGTTAGCATTAGGTCTAGGGGAACTAATTCATTTCCAACCACTCTGGTAGAAAACTTTAGGGAAACTCCGGTCCATATACTCAAATGTTGAAGGTGATCTCTGATTGGTCAATATTATTGAAATTCAAAATTGTTTGAACATTTTTCAGCGATTATAATCTGTTGATGAAATACAATCGAAAAATTAAAGATTTTAAACTTTTTTCCCTGTCCAATAGCTATTTATAAACATGGGTATATTTGTTTGAGGGGCCGGTAAAAACCGCTTCGCGGTAAGGGTCATCTCAAAAATGGCCCAAAAAGTCGTAGAGAAAAGGGATCATGCCATACTAATTTTCAATTCATTCCATGCGCAAGTGAACGGGCCTCAATTTAAGACAGGTTTGAACACTCTCGCATTCTCTTGGACTGAGCTATGACCGGAAAGGTTATAATGGCCGATAACGGAAAATGAATTAGTTCCCTTAGACCTAAATGGTAAATATGCAAATAAGTGCATGTTCTCTTATTAATGGTCTTGTAAGAGTTATTTCGTCCGCTTAGAGTTTTAATTTTAGGTTACTTAATCACCAAATATCGAGAAAAATATTCTTTAAATGATATGTCAAGCTAAAAGGGCCAATTCGGTATTCATTTAGTGCTTTTTGACAGTAAAAACACCACGCTCGCGGGATAATAGCACCCATTTCTTGCATTTTTTAGTCATTGAATGTGTGTCAGAGCCTTGCATTCTTTGCATGTATATATTGCAATATAGTTTTCTTTTAGTTTGACGGTCGATTTTTGTACCCGGAAGTAATAAGGACTATTACGTAATAAGATAAACTTAATCTAGGGCCGTCTCTAGAAGGAAAAATCTACTCCACTGGTTCGTCGTAACTTGATATTGATTGGATATTTTTAAGTCACAAACAACAAAAAAATATTTTAAGGGTAGAACTAAAGAAAACCGAACAAAATCCGGTCTAATTTAACACTTTTTGGCAGAAACATTCCAAAAAAATTAACATATTTGACAAAAAATATATGAAAAAATAAAATTTCAACAAAACATAAGGGTTAATTTTACAAATAAATCCGTGTTGAATTATATCGGATTTGCAAAATATGCGCTTTAAGTATTCATTGAAACAAAAAATAGACAATAGTGAAAAGAGAATGGTATTTTTGGAATATTTCAGTTAATTTCGGCTTTTTTTGCCGGGGGGGGGGGTCAACCAAGTTCATGTTTGCCTGGCTCGAGTGAAGATAAGCGCTAATTTTCAAAAACTACTCAACCAATTGCACTTTTTTTTCCTTAAATGTGGCAAACAACATTTTTTTTATGTTATTATATTCTTAATTTGGATTAGTTATACTGTAAAAATATGTCATTAGCCCCAAAATAAGAGAAAACAAGACTTTTTTGCACAAAAAGATAAGGTTTTTTTGATAATAATTTGCAACCGAAAACAAACATTTTGCGCGAGGTGTCTCAAAATAGTGAAATGCACTCTGGAAAACATTATCATGTAAAGAAAACACAGTTTGAATATTATGGGGTTATGTCCGGCGCGTTTAACCGCTCAGAGAGATAGCTTTTTAACTTTAACAGGGTTAAGGGAGTTCGTCGATTTTTCAAAACCTATTTGACCGATTTCTTTTTATTTTTTGCATGGTTATCAGGCATATGCTTGTGTAATATTCCATGTGTTACATTGTGGAATTAGCTGATAAACAAACACCGTGTAGGCTGAAAAAGGCGAAAACTCGTAAATTTCTTATGAAAGATAAGGGTTACGACAAAAGAAAATCCATGAAAAATAGAAAATGACAATTTTCACCCGCAAAACACCATTAAATGCATTGCAAAGAAGATATTTAATTAAATTGTGATGAAAAAGTAATCCTAAATAGAAAACAACCTTCAGTTTTTGTGTATAGAAAACTCGCGTTTTTCAAAGAACAAATTTTCGCTTGGGACTATATTTGATGTGAATTTTTCCCCGACCGGGTTAAGGGTAATGACCATTACTCATTAACTATAACACGTAAGCGCCTGAAATTTTCAGATTTAATCCAAAAAAGGTAATTGTACGTAAATATGTGCAATTTTTATATTTTATTGGCAAAAAATTTCTTCTTTAGGTCTAGGGGAACTAATTCATTTCCAACCACTCTGGTAGAAAACTTTAGGGAAACTCCGGTCCATATACTCAAATGTTGAAGGTGATCTCTGATTGGTCAATATTATTGAAATTCAAAATTGTTTGAACATTTTTCAGCGATTATAATCTGTTGATGAAATACAATCGAAAAATTAAAGATTTTAAACTTTTTTCCCTGTCCAATAGCTATTTATAAACATGGGTATATTTGTTTGAGGGGCCGGTAAAAACCGCTTCGCGGTAAGGGTCATCTCAAAAATGGCCCAAAAAGTCGTAGAGAAAAGGGATCATGCCATACTAATTTTCAATTCATTCCATGCGCAAGTGAACGGGCCTCAATTTAAGACAGTTTGAACACTCTCGCATTCTCTTGGACTGAGCTATGACCGGAAAGGTTATAATGGCCGATAACGGAAAATGAATTAGTTCCCTTAGACCATTACTGCAGGATGGCGCACTATTACCCGGACAGTTACTAGTAATTCGGATACGATTTCGATATTGGAACATGTGATTTTACAACCCCTTTTCGTCAAAAACACAATTTTTATCACTAAGAATAGTCACCTTTGACGATATTCATGTCAATAGAATTTCGTTTTTGATAAATAAGTAAGAATATTTGCTGTTGTCAGCATCATTGCCCGGGCATCGCGATAGAATAGATCAGAACAGAACATGCCCAACAACATTGACTGTTTGGGATTTAGGGCCTATTTGTAGAGAATCATTACCTGGTATTAATTCAATGGTAGATTTTTTTTTAATTTCTTAGAATTTCTACATGACCAACTGCTAATCTTTTATGATCTAATCTTAGATACAAATTGCAAGGACAAATCTGTTAGGAAAAAAAATCAAACTTAATATGAAAACAAACATGAATACAAACCACCCAAAGTTACAAACGCTGACGTGGATATTTTGCATCATCAGATTTTAAGACTTCATCAATTTAAGACCCTTTACCTATGTTTTTTGATAATAAAAAGTAGTGAAGTAGGAATCATTTCAAAAGTTTTATTAGTATTATTAATTCACATGATTCTAGGTCTGATATTTACCAGCAATTATCGTTGCACATTTGAATTGCTGGATTTTGATAATATTGAAACAACAATAAATATTCAAATCTGTGATTGTACATTATCATTTGTTACATTTTGGATTTTTTTTTTTCAAAACAACATCCATCCAAACAAATAATCTTCAGACTATTTTTGTTTTCCATTTAACTCAACGCAATACATGATTACTCAATGATGTCCATATTAGAAAAGGTAGAAATTAATCTCATTTAAAAAATAATAATAAAAAAAACTTTATTTGATGTAGACTTTTCTCAAACTTATAATATGAATCATTATCAATTAAATGTTTTCTTTTTTAATTGTTTGATCCACTTGATGAAATAAATTAATATAAGACAAAATAATCAGTTAAATAGAACAACCCATGATTTTCCTATTTTGCAATTGTTAATTTTTGTACCCCTAAAATTTCTGGTGTACCCCAAATATTTGAACCCATGGGGTACATGTACCCCACTTTAAAAAAGTGAGTGGGCATGCTGCTTCTGCCTTATCCATGTCTCTCTCAGCTATTGTATTGTCATTTTTCCTAAGAACTCCGATAGAATCTTTAGATTTTCTTTTGGAATTTACATACTTCCAGAACGATTTAACGTTAGTTTTTGCTTCATAGTAATTTTCTTCTCATAACTTTTCTTTGATTTTTTGACAGTGTTAGCACAGTTTTGTCTATAACAGGGTTGGCAAGTATTGACCAGGGCGGTTAAAACCACGTGGTTTTAACCGGTTAAAACCGCCCCGGTCAATACTCCTTAAGTGGTCAATACTGGTCAATACTGGTTGATTGCATAAAAACAAGTGGTCAATATTGATCTATTGCAAATTTAAGTAGGCTAAGGGAGAATGAGTTGTCAATTAAGTGTGTTTATTAAGTGTACTGGTATTGATTAATATGCAAGTATATATATGGATATACAATGTACTGGTTTATGATTATGCTAGCCATGGTCATAGAAAAGGCTATATTGTCACTTTTAAATGAAAACTCTGTACTGGCATTGGTAACTTAAATTGACCACACCTTCACACTCGTGAAATTTAAAGCACACTTTCACACATTTCAAATTACAATCAGATGTCAAAGCACAATAACATCATCTCTATGACCAGTGATTATAAATTGATAAAACTAAGACACACCTATGCAATCATTACATCATCATCAACTACATTTGTATTTTGTAAGGAAATAATGAGACATCTTGATAAGACCACCAATTTGGATCGTAGAATTTTTGTCGTCAGTCGTGCGTCGTCCACAATTTCTTTAAACATCTTCTCCTCCTAAACCAGTGGGCCAATCTTGATGAAACTTGGCAGGGATGTTCCTTGAGTCAAGCTCTACCAAAGTTGTTCAAATAAATGAAATCCACCCTTAACTTTCCCTTTACCCTTAACAAAAAGGGTGAAAATATGAAAATCTTTAAAAATCTTCTTCTCTGAAACCAGAAGGCAGACAGCTTTCATATTTGGTATGTAGCATCATCTAGTGGACCTCTACCAAGTTTGTTCATATCAAGACCCTGGGGTCATATTTGGGCTTTGCCCGGGCCCAACCCTTTTTACATAGAATTAAAGTGCGAAAATCTTTAAAAATCTTCTTCTCTGTAACCAGATGGCAGACAGCTTAAATATTTGGTGTGTAGCATCACCTAGTAGGCCTCTACCAAGTTTGTTCATAACAAGACCCTTGGGTCATGTTTGGGCTTTGCACAGGTGCATTCCTTTACCTCTTATGAGCACAAAGGGTAAATAAATGAAAATCATAAAAAAACTTCTCTGAAACCAGAAGGCAGACAGCTTTCATAATTGGTATGTAGCATCATCTAGTGGACCTCTACCAAGTTTGTTCATATCAAGACCCTGGGGTCATGTTTGTCCTTTGCCCGGCCCAACCCTTTTTACATAGAATCAAAGAGCGAAAATCTTTAAAAAACTTCTTCTCTGTAACCAGATGGCAGACAGCTTTGATATTTGGTGTGTAGCATTACCTAGTGGGCCTCTACCAAGTTTGTTCATAACAAGACCCTTGGGTCATATTTGGGCTTTGCACGGGTGCATCCCTTTATCTCTTATGAGCACAAAGGGTAAAAAAATGAAAAACTTCAAAAATCTTCTTCTATGAAACCAGAAGGCAGACAGCTTTCATATTTGGTATGTAGCATCATCTTATGGACCTCTACCAAGTTTGTTCATATGAAGACCCTAGGATCATATTTGGGCTCCAACCGGGCGCAACCCTTTTTACATAGAATCAAAGAGCGAAAATCTTTTAAAATCTTCTTTAATGGAAACCAGAGGGCACACTGCTTTCATTTTTGGTGTGTAGCATTACCTAGTGGGCCTCTACCAAGTTTGTTCATAACAAGACCCTTGGGTCATATCTGGGCTCCACTTGGGCGCATCCCTTTCAGCTCATCTGAGCATGATGGGTGAAAATGGGAAAACCTTCAAAAATCTTCTTCTCTGAAACCAGATGGCAGACAACTTTCATATTTAGAAGGTGGCATCATCTTATGGACCTCTTCCAAGTTTGTTCATATCAAGACCCTGGGGTCACTTTTGGGGTCCACCCGGGTGCATCCCTTTTTACATAGAATCAAAGAGCAAAAAGGCATATCTGTCTTGCTCTTAGCTGAAAACGTTCCATGGTATTGATCTTAGGCAATTATCTTCTTTTTGACATCTGCCTATCTAATTAATGTGATGTCCCAGGGGTCATAGAGACTCAGGTGAGCGATCTAGGACCATCTTGGTCCTCTTGTATTACTATTACTACATAATTAATTATGGTTGCCTTAGTTATTAAGTCTATTTTATCATAATACAAGAATATGGTACATAGTGGCATGATTGTAGGGTACAGTAATATGAATTGACTAATTGACCACCAATCGACCAGTATTGACCGGTTAAAACCAGTATTGACCACCGGTCTGGTCAATACTCCAATCGACCGGTCGATTGCCAACCTTTATAATCAGCATACACTTTATAATTTTCCTCAGTACGTGAGTATTTGTACTTTTTCCAATACTTCCGTTTATTATTAATAGCCTTTTGCCCATCCTTGTCCAGGCCTAAAGGTGAAGTTGACCTATTCCCTGAGATTGTTCTGACAGGTATAAACTTATCAGTGACCGATTCCAGTGCAGATTTAAAAGAAGTCCACATATCTTGCACATTTTTATCCAACAGAATATCATCCCAGCCAAGGTCATTTAGTTCAGATCTTATACTGTCATAATCACCTTTGAAATATTGACGTCTGCTCTTGGGTGTATCAATATAGTCAAAACAAATATCAAGATCACAGCTTATAATACAATGATCACTTTTTCCTAATGGAGCTAAGACAAGAACTTTATCCTCATCAATGACATTTTCCTCTTTCGTGAATATCAAGTCTAAACAGCTGGGTGTTTGTCCATTTCTAAACCGTGTTGAAGACTTCACATGTTGGAACAGAAAGTTATTTTTGACACAGTCAAAAAACAGGTCTCCTTCCGAATTATCAGGGTAATAACTCTCAGACTTTGGCCAGTTAATATCCTTGAAATTGAAGTCGCCCATCAAAATGTAGTGTGAGTATGACAAACAACATGACTTATTTATGAGCTCAAACAGCCTTTTATTATTTTCTGCATTAGAAGTAGGACTCCTGTAAATTAACCCAACCAGAAGAGTATTTCTTCCTCCTAAACCTATTTCACACCATACAGTTTCGTTGAAATTAACTGTGTCTAAAGAGTTCACAACTGTTGCTCTCAATTTATTTCGGGTTAAGAGTAATACTCCCCTTTCTCCTTGATTTGCTGGAATGATTGTGTCATAGTTCTGAAATTTAATATCACATATACTCGATTTTTCAAATGAGATCTTTGGGAATACCTCACACAGACCCACAATGTCTGGATTTTCCCTGTCCAAGAAAAGCTCCAATTCTGCTATTTTGTTTGATAGAGAGTCAACATTGGAAAAACATACCATGCAGAAATGGAAGGCAGCATTGTTACTACATTTAGTTCTACTTTCATTTAAAAAAAAAAACTATTGTAAACTATCAATTGTTGGAGGAACTTACTATTGCGATATATTGACTTGAAAAAATGCTATCGACCTATTGTTATTGCAAGGTAAGCTATCACGATACAGCGATAGTTTGACCTATTGTTAAACCCCTAGTAAGCACTAAAGTACCATACATCACTAATACTGTTTTTCTGTAACGAGGGGTTGGTTAAACTATTATTTGGTCCGGTTTTGTTTGACCGATATGGGGCCATTTTGACCAGGGACCAGTTTGACTTGTTTCCAAAAGACTGGTATGAAATGGTTATGGTATGAAACGTCTGTATATCTTGACAGCCTGGGCTCTTTAGAAAAAATTGTCTGACCGGTACCCCACAGTACACATACATCTGACCGACAAATCGTTACGAATATTATGCTTTAAAATGTTTTGGTAAGGCTTGAAAGTCCTTGCTTCGGTGCTTCTTTGCACCTTCGCTGCAGCGTGAATAGACACAAGCATGAGCTTAAATTTGTCATTGTTAAACATCAATAAACATTTGCTATATTTCAAATTTGTCAGTCTATCTACCTTCGCCGATCCACTGCTATTTGCATCTTTCAGATTCCACGCAGATGAGTTTTTGTCCACCATTTTCTGATTTTTCGATTCAGTCACGTGACACAGCCCGTCGTCAAAATTACATATTCGTAAGTTTAACAATATCTATAGACTAGAACTTGAGCCTTTCCTTAAAAAAAAAAAAAAATCACTCGCATTCTTTCTACAATTTTAACTTTTCTTTAAACCTGGCTTCTCAAGTTTTTATGTACAATGTTTTGTATTTCGATGATGAACCATAATGTGCTCAAGTCGATATTCTAAATAAAATATCTGTTCTGTATTTTGAAAGGAATAAAAACAGGGCCACAGTGTTTCTTCTTTACTCAGAGCCGTAGTACGAAATTTGGCAAAGTCCAGAAAACGGTCGAAAGTACAATAAACCTTATTATGTGACATAAAAATTACGCCTAGTTTATATACTTGTCTAATGGAGCATTTCAGAGCTCACCAACTCGACTAGAACCCGTACCGGCACTAGAGCATGTAATTCCAAAGCCCAAAGCCAAGTCGTGTCTGCCAAAGCGTCATACAATGTCCATATAATTGCACACCTTTATGGCTGTCATAGATCTTAAAATTTAATTTTGTTTACACGATAAAAAGTTGAACATATTTTTTTCTCTTCAAATCGCAAGGCTGATCAGAGGCAGTGGCATAAAGAGAAACTGTATATCATACAGTTTCCAGAGAGAAATTACACTGTGATAATACATTTTTTTGCTTGTTTATATTTGAAGCCCTTTAACCTAAGGTCCCCGTCATAGTAGCTGAACTATTTCCAAATTATTAATCTTCAGCAGCGGATCTAGGTTTTTATTATTATTATTATTATTATTATTATTATTATTTTTCAAGGGGTTCGATGTCGCCCTTGAATTCGAAAAATAGGGGAGACCGAAGATAGTTGGTAACAGGGGCAAGTTGGAACACATCGTTTAATTACTATATGACGTAGTTTATGACGTCATAACCTCCGAAAATACGCGCAATTCCAATTCCGCCATTTTTTTCGCACAGTGAAGAACCATTTTCTGAGGTATGTTGCTCTTTATTGTATAAAAGGTCAAAATGGCCACAAAAAGTGAAATTCTTACTTTTTGGGAATTCGTAATACTCACTGTATGGAAACACTGTACGGTAGTTTGCAACGGTATATTCAAAATGGCGGATAGGCGTTCGTGAAAAAGTAAGTGTTCTTTATTTTTGTTCGATATTACTATAATCTGTCATCCTGTAGCATAATGACAACATTTACGTAATCAGCTTTGAATACATTATCCATCGTACCTAATGATTAAACGTCCTATAGCACCGTCTGTGTGTAATACAGCTTCAAACATTGTGTTTTGGTGACATTTAAAATTGAAGCGCAAAACGAAAGTAGAAATGGCCATATTTTCTCTAAAATGACCGCACCAGCAAAATCAAATGTGGCAGTGGATGGGGACAAGATATCTCCCTAAATATGACCCAAAATGTATTGGATCTAGCCCCTTGTCTAGGAAATATAGACACTTGAAAATTCCGATGGTGTACGCTACAGTTAAAACCGAAACTAAATCGCTGTACAGTGCGGTAAATGGATATATTTGTACTCACCGGTTTAAATTTCGAATGAACATCTGTACGGAACGGTTTATATAAATAATCACGTGAAAATCTTTCAACGGATGAAATAGCACGAAAAGGTGAAAGGTGACTTTGATACTATTTAATCTTAGTGAATACTGCCGAAAGACTAATATGTTCTTTTGCTTAATTTATTTGTTTTGCCTGGAAATGAAGAAAACCGTCGAAAATGTAATTAAACACATTTTTAAATTGTAATCTAATGTTTCTATTTTTAAAAATTCTCCTGTTCTTCCTCAATAATTTTGTAAGACCTTGTACATATTGTTAAGATTAAAGCGCTTACCAAAGGCATATCAGTATTTCAGACATTCTTCTCGATGATATAATAAGACTGAAAAACGTGAAATGCGGTGAAATATGAAGCAAAATCGCTATTTGTTGGGCTATATAAAGTTTTCTTTGGCTCACTGGTAAGGGTGTAAGCTGCTTGTTTTAAAATTCCATTTTCTTATGGGCGATTTTAGGAGCTATCTTTTTCTTCAACGGGGGAGCTTTTAACGATGTCACGTGACAGTCAATATCGCGGGTAAGGCATGTGAAATCGATCATTGTTAATTGTGCTTTCGAACTACTTTATGAAAGAAATGGCTGCGCTTTTAACTGTCTTAATTCAATTCAAAAAACAAAAAAGCCGATGCACAACAATTTGGCGAAATACTAGTCTCCCCTATGTGTGCGATAAATCAATTGTCCAAATTACATAAACCAATTCCTTTTTCTAATAGAACACTTTTTAAAAAAAATCCGTTGTGTTTAACAATAACGGTATAAGGAATTCGAGAAAAACTTATTTTCAAACCCAAAACATATTTTCAATAACTTTGTGTCTGGAACGGTGAAATTGTATACTAGATTCCTTTGAAGGAGTTTATCAAGGATAAGGGCAAGGACTATCTAGCAATAACTTTGGAAGATTGGAAGGACGGAAAGACACGCAGCTTGGTAACTATATGCTTCCATGAATTTTCTCTAAATATCCATGTACACTGGTCTTGTTCGAAGAGGGTGATTGTCAAAATGTGGAATTACCACAGGAAAAAAGATGTTATCGCGAAATTTATCGCCAGTCAATGTTCCTGGAACTGTCACTAGGTCCAGTTTACAGCCGTAGGAGACACAACCCCATATCATAACGGGGCCACCGCCACCCTGATAGGTTGGTTGGACGTACTTTGGTGCAAATCGGGTGTTAGGTTGTCTCCAAACACGAATTCGGCCATTGGTGACATCCTGCACTCATCTGACCAATGGATCCGACGCCATGATGCCAAGTTCCAACGTGCCCTCGCTCCACACAATATTAGACGTTCATTGATGTGTCTCTGTTGTAACTTTGGGCGTTTGAGCGGTCTTCGTGCCTTATACCCAGCCATCCGAAGTCGATTTCGCACTGTTGAAATAGAGACCCGTCTGTGTGTTTTCCAGTTGTTCCTTAGTGCAGGTGAAGGGCAGACGTCTGACGTGACGCAAAAGTGCTCTATCCTCTCCAATAGACGTTACTCTAGGGCGTCCAGATCTGACACGGTCCTTAACGTCGTTTGTCTGTGCGTGTTTTTGTACCAAATGTGTTATGACAGTGTGGTGATACCCCAGCAGTCTGGCAATGAGACTACAAGACATTCCAGAATCTCGCATTCCAATTATTCGCCATCTTTCATTTGTAGACAATCTACGCCTTGCCATGCCTGAGTTTCAAATCGAAATGTATACAATTGCACGTGCTACACGACGTAAGTATTTCTGACAGAAAAGCTGATTTTCCACTTTGCACGAGCCCGTGCTTTACAGTCATTGCACGAGACTTGCTGAATATGCACGTGCATCTAAAACGTTTTTAATCAATAGCTACAAGGTTGTTCTAACCGTTTGACAACATAGATACGCTATTTAAGTTTTCGATAGAAATTTTATTAACTTAAAACTTAGTGGCGCTTAACTTTATGTTCTGAGTATATATTCTTGTGTGTATCAGAACTATTGAGTATTAAATCAATTATTTCATTAAGATTTCTTCTAACTGTAAGCTTCTAAAGCTGAAAGTTAAAAAAACGTAAGCATTTCGTATGATATCAGAAACAATAATCTAGCTTCAAGCTTATAAAACTGTTTTGAGTACTAAACTGAAACTTTCTATGACATAGAATTAAGTAGATACATAACATTAGATTTAAAATGGTGTTTAACGATACTCTATCAATTATTTTTCTTCGTTTCAACGCAAAACAAACAAAAAAAAAAACAACAAAAAGAATCATAAATTAATATTACATCATCGAGAAGAATGTCTGAAATATACTCCGACATTTTTTAAGTTGTATGCCTTTGTTAAGCGCTTTAGTCTTAACGATTTGTACAGGGTCTTACAAAATTATTGAGCAAGGACAGAAGAATTAAATAGAAACATTAAATTAGAATTTAAAAATGTGTTAAATGATACTCTTTCGACGATTTCTTCATTTCCAGGCAAAACAAATGAAAATAAGAAAAAGAATATACATGTATTCGTCTTTCTGCGAAATTAAGCAAGATTAAATAGTATCAAAGTCACCTTTCACCTTTTCGTGCTATTCAACCCGTTCAAATATTTTCACATGATAATTTATATAAACCGCTGCGTACAGATTTTTCATTCGAAATTTAAACCGGTGAGTACAAATATATCCATTTACCGCACTGTACAGCGATTTAGTTTCGGTTTTAACTGTAGCGTACACCATCGGAATTTTCAAGTGCCTATATTTCCTAGACAAGGGGCTAGATCCAATACATTTTGGGTCATATTTAGGGAGATATCTTGTCCCCATCCACCGCCACATTTGATTTTGCTGGTGCGGTCATTTTAGGGAAAATATAGCCATTTCTACTTTCGTTTTGCGCTTCAATTTTAAATGTCATCAAAAATCAATGTTTGAAGCTGTATTACACACGGACGGTGCTATAGGACGTTTAATCATTAGGTACGATGGAAAATGTATTCAAATCTGATTGCGTAAATGTTGTCATTATTTTACAGGATGGTAGATTAAATCAACATCGAACAAAAATAAAGAACTCTTACTTTTTCACGAACGCCTATCCGCCATTTTGAATATACCGTTGCAAACTACCGTACAGTGTTTCCATACAGTGGCTTCATTTTCAAATGTAAAATGCTCATACTTTTAGATAGGGATACCGGCATGGGACTACTAGCTCAAACTCTGCACAACAGATATATTTCATTTGTAGAATTTCTATTTCCTGCGATTCGAACACAAAAAAAGGGTTGGTTTTTTTTTCTTTTGCAAACCTTTGATTGAATTTGTCCACTACAAAGAAGTAATTTGGATACAGCCTCTGAACTTAGATCTGCCTATGATGGACCTTATTTAGTGCTGTGCAGTTCATAGGCGTATCTAGGATTTTGAAATTTATACGCACTCAGATGGCGACTACCAAAGAATATATAGGAGAAAGGCGATGAAAGAGGAATGTCTTCCGTTCGCTCTACTATTCCATGATTTGAGCGTTGGTGAATAATCATAACATAGTAACCGTACAGCATAAATAAGCTGTAGTTTCGATGTTATGATCATTCATCAAGTTCAACGACATTTTTCGAAAGAGGATTTATTTCTATTACGCACTTGCGTAATATGTGTAATGGGAGTTACAGATCTATGCCACCATGAGAACAGGACACGTATTTTGTGAGTATTTGCACTTCTGCACAACCTAAGATAAGCGTGTCAAATTTCAAAGGACAAAATTGAGATCACTTTCAAATGCTCATACCCCTAATGCATTCAGGGTCCCCAAGTTGTAATCATCAGCCTGCCCCCCCCCCCCCCCCCCCGAATATATAGCTCTATATTGCGTTGGTAAAGATTTGTTGATAATAGAAGAAAATTGTGCTTGAATACAGGATTAACTGCTTGTTTACAATTGGCTTCTAAGAAAGATTAATTGTCCAAATTCTAGAGGCTTTTTACTGTTTTGTCAGATTTAAGGTAGTGGAACCGTAATAGTTCCGCAACATTTCGGAACTCATGATCTTTCACAATGTTGACCGAGGTTTCCTAATGAAAATCATCAGGAAACCCCGGTTAATACTGTTAAAGTTTATTACTTCCGGAATGTTGCGGGTCTATTACGGGTCCACTACCTTAATAAAGAGATCAAGTTTAAATGTACAGGAAGCTTAAAGGAATCCAACATTGTATCTTAACTATTGTTTGCTTCTCCTATCTGCTCTAAATGGATTTCTGTAGAGTTGTCAAAATTCAATGAAGATATTTGTATGATTAATCGAAAAAAAAATTTCATATACATTAACTGATCTTATTAATGTATTTACTTTGTTTTGTTCCATCTTATTTGATGATGAATTTTAATAACCATACCTTGTTGAAACACAAGCAGAAGGATTTATGTATCTGATTTTGAAGTCCGGAAATCAACTTTAGATCAGAGTTGAATCTTTTTTTCAACTGTCTTCAATTCTTTTCTGAAGTTGTTCCCCAGAAGTTCAAACCACTCAAAAAACGCCCTCCAAAATAACAACAAAATAAATAAATAAATAAATAAATGATAAGATAAACAACTACATTCAAAACATAAATCGCTATCCACGTTTCCCTGACTTGATTGAATTTTATAAGCGTCTAATTGATTTGCGAAAACACATAAAGCAATTTTTAGAAATTTTATGCATTTTTTTAAAGGGAGGTAATAAATATTGCAAATATTGTTCATCTTGAACAAAATTATCAAAATTGGATAACCTTCCCCGAATTTCACCAAAAACTCGCTACACACTCATTCAATTTCATTTCAAAATCATTCCAAAATCTAGTTCATCCCGTCAATTTCACGATCTGCTTAACTGTAGCTAATCCAGAGAATATGTATATATTTGCACAAATCACGATGATAGCTGCATTTTAAGCATGGACCACAAAACCTTTAGAGACTACCCTTACTTGCATAAGTCCTTGGGACCTTTTTGTTGATGCTGTAGCCTACAAAAAGACCGGGGTTCGTTTTTCCTTCTTTTACCCAATTTAAATTGAATTTTCCCATGACAATGAAATAAATATGTCTTAGAGGAGTTCGTTTGAAACCACAGAATCCCCCCTCCCCCCTTGATCCGCCGATGGATTTATTCCAGTAGAGGTCAACCAAA
Source organism: Fragum whitleyi (assembly GCA_948146395.1). Lineage (NCBI taxonomy): Eukaryota > Metazoa > Mollusca > Bivalvia > Cardiida > Cardiidae > Fragum > Fragum whitleyi. The sequence continues at coordinate 20,019,072 of OX411557.1, forward strand.
ACTGTTACTATTAAAATGATGTTAATAGAGGAAGGCAGAATGATTATTTAACTTGGAGTTCAGAGATTTAGATTCAATCAGGTGTAATTAAGAATTTTGACTTTCGTCAGTCTTTGCAGTCTGAAAAGGATCTATATATTTCGAACTGACCGAGAACGTGCCTTTTCCGTCGCATTGCGAGGCGCTTCCGCCACCTCAGTCACGGTGATCTACATTCGGAACATCTGCGGCTCGGTCTTTTCCGTGAATTGGAAAGTGCTTTGGACGCATATAGTGAAGTAATATTTTTGTCACTTTCTTTGATAACGCATAGTGGCCGTCATCGCTTCGGTCGTGAAGTCGAACCATAGCCGTCGATTTAGTTTCATCGGACATAGGGGTGTGCGTGGTATAGAGGTAGAGCGTCGGCCTCTTGATCCAAAGGTCCTGAGTTCGATTCCCGGGAGCGGCTATCGATCTTGGTTCTTTCAGTAGCCCACACATTCGGCGCGAGTACTGGTGAATTTTCCAGGAAGCAGAGGGATAAATCTAAGTTGTAAGAACTTGTTTCCCAATCGATGTAAAATAAATAGGTTTAAACCAATTTAGTTTCATCCGGCGAAAATTAGCGAAAGCCTTTGTGGTACGACTCATTCATTTTCAATCGAATTGTCAATTTGATATGTTGTAGGCATAAGTAGTTGGTGGCTCGGATGAAATATTGTGGGAGAACTGCCCTAAGTTCAGGGTGACAAAACGGTGCAACCAGTTTGCCAATTATACCATACTTTGCACGCAAGTGAACTTGCAAAGCGAGGTATAATTGGAAAACTGTTTGCACCATGTTGGCAGGTGTTAGAAACGACGACATGAAGCCATGAGTGGGCGCATCAGGATCAAGAGAAAAGTACATGGAAGCTCAGCTGTAGTATATTAATAGTGAGTGTGAAGAGTTCCAGTTTAAACATGGGCAATATTACGACAAAGATGTGTTTCGAGTGATTTTTCCTTAAGGTTATAGAAAGTAGACATACGCCTAGATAGAGGAAACCATTTCATAAATAGTGCTAAGACCGAAGTTCGTCACGCCAACATCATGACTGTAACAAAAATGTATATAATGCAATATGGAATAGACGAAGACACCACTGCATTAGCAATAGGAAATTCTTCGTAATCGGCTGAAATATTGATTGATTGAATGGGGTTTAACGCCGCTTTCAACATTATTTCAGCTATATCGCGGCGGCAGGAGCACCTAACAATGGATTCCTGGTATTTCTCTCACCAGAACAACCATTACATCCTTTCCTAGCATCCAGCTACTATCTCACATAGGTCTACGATTATCGACCCATTGGTGAGAGACAAATACATTAGTCGGAAAGAATGAGTGCCGCCGTCGGGGATCGAACCCGGGACCTCGGCTGAAATAGACCAGAGCTGCAGATAGAGGGGGTATTTTGAATTTCAAATAAGACTACATCAACCATACTTGTGCAAATCCTATATTCTGGGTACTCATTTGAATCGTCTTGTCGAGACGATCCATATGAGTATCCACACCACAGGTTTTCAATGATTGGGATTTAAGACTGACTTTATCCCCTCTTATCTGTACCTCTGGCGCTGGATACTGAACATTCTAAATAATCAGGTGCATATTCACCACAAAAAGTATTTCACTCTAATCATCCTTAATTTCATTTCACTTGCGATAGTTTACATGCATGTCAATTTAAAAGATACTTTCAATGATAACAGATTATATGACCAAGGTTTAAAGTTTCACCGATCGCAAGCGTGTAACTTTACTCATGAAAAAAGTTATCAAAATAACAGAAGGGCGAAAATGCTATTCAACTTTCATCAATGCCATTGTCGTCGTTTTGCCACGTTGCATGCATTTATTATGCAAATTTTATTTTTAAACTACTACTAGGGTTTCAAAACGTCTGAAGGCGTTAGCAACAACTAAACAAGTATCGAAATGAACCATATAACAAGACTGCCATCGTCACAATATACGCCCCCATATTGCAGCTTTATAAAAATGATTATAGAGACTTCTTATTTTTACAGAGCAAAATTCAAAACATTTGCAGATTACCTTTTTAATTGTCAAGTTCAAACAGTTTGTTATGATTGAATGATTGAATGGTTTTTTTCTCCTCTTTAAACTGCAACTAATAATAATAATAAAAAGAACTTTCATGACATGGCTGAAATTCACTTAACTGCAACAAGGGATGGACGGACGGACGGACGGATGGATGCACGAACAGACAGACGGAGAAGATGACGCCAATATACGACCGCCTCCGGCGGCGTATAAAAAGACAGACCTTCGGTAAACTGGAGGGAATGTAAAACAAGAGGCCCAAGAGGGCCTGTATCGCTCCACTGGCTTTAAAATCTTTAGACTTTCATTAAAATAAAGCTTACTTTAAGTGAATACATTAAAACTCCAAAAATCTCCTAAGACCTATTTAGTAATAATTAAATGGTTCTGGTCCATATTGCACCAAAATACTCAATCACAATGAACCTGCAACCCTTGATCAATCTCGTTAAAACATAAGCTTCAGAAGATGTCGTTCAAAGATTTCGGGCTCAAAATAGGCCCAACCTGACATGCCTATATTTATGGACCAAACAAAATTTCTTTAACAATTTACGTAAATAGTCACCCAAGAAACATTCTGGTAAAGTTTCATTGAAATTGGCTGAGTGGTTCCGGAGATATCGTTCAAAGATTTTGGCCTCAATATAACCCCGCCCTGCCACACCCAAATTTATAGGCCTATCAAAATTTAGCAAATAATTTTTGAAAAGAGACACCCAAGGAACATTCTGGTAAATTTTCATAGAAATCAGCCAAGTGGTTCAGGAGAAAATGTCATTTGAAAATTTCGGGCTCAAAATAGGCCCCGCCCTGCCACGCCCATATTTTTAGTCCAATCAAAATTTCTTAGACAATTTAAGTAAAGGGTCACCCAAGGAACATTCTGATAAAGTTTTATTGAAATCGGCCCAGTGGTTCAGGAGAAGATTTCTGGCTCAAAATAGCCCCGCCCTGCCAAGCCCATATTTATGGACTAATCAAAATTTCTTAAACAATTTAAGTAAAGGGTCACCCAAGGAACATTCTGATAAAGTTTCATTGAAATCGGCCCAGTAGTTCAGGAGGAGATGTCGTTCAAGTATTTCGGACTCAAAATAAGCCCCGCCCTGCCACGCCCATATTTATGGGCTAATCAAAATTTCATGAACAATTTTAGTAAAGGGTCACCCAAGGAACATCCATGCCAAGTTTCATTGAAATTGGCCCAATGGTTTGGGAGGAGAAGATTTTTAAAGATTTCAAAGTGAAAAAATGCCACGCCCTGCCACGCCCATATTTGGGGGCCAATCAAAATTCTTTGAACAATTTAAGAAGGGGACCACCCAACAATCATATCTACCAAGTTTCGTTAAAATCCGCCCATTGGTTTGGGAGGAGAAGATGTTTAAAGAAAAAGTTTACGCACGGACGCACGCACGCACGGACGCACGACGAACACTCCGCCATGACAATAGCTCGCTGGCCTTCGGCCAGTGGAGCTAAAAACGAGAAAACTTTAATCAACAAAAACTGTTTTAATAATACTCTTTCCTTAAAGTAACAACTCACAATAAACACACAACTCTTAACAAATAACGATAATACTTATCATATAGCAAGGAAATCGTCTCTTGGCGACAAAAAGTCCTAAATACAGCTTACTTAAACTGTAGTTACATGTTTTTTCTTTAAGGTACTGGACCAGTAATTGTAATTGTTCCGCAACGTTTGGGAAGTAATAGACATAATCAGTGTTAACTGAGGTTTCCTAATGATTTTCATTGGGAAACATCGGTCAACATTGTGAAAGCTCACGAATTCCGAAATGTTGCTAAACTATTACAGTTCCAATACATTAATGACGATATTTAAATAACGAACAAAATCAAAAATAATAACGAGCTACAAGGTAGTTTTGTAATCATGATTCAGATTTAAAACGTGTACAGACAATGATTTGGTGTGAAAGTAAATCCATTTAGCGACTCCGAGAAAGACAGACAATTTATAAAACCTACTATGATGAAAAGTGAATAGATAATTTGGATTTCATATCGTCCAATTGAAATGTTAATTAATGTCTTTCTTTCCATGAAACGTATCTTTTAAACATATATGTAGGATTTGTCATGAAATTTTATTTGAGACAAGCTGATCTCAACCGAGTCTAGAATTGAAATGTAATTAAGGTAGCCTCGACGAGCTTAATAGCTTCTATTGTAAACGAAGATCAGCCTGTCTCAAATAAAGTCGAGTAACAGAATCCTTTTCTCACATAAACACCAGTTTTGTACGTTTAAACTCATTTTGGAAACGCGCAGATGATAAAAATACTGCGAAAACATGCTTGAGATCACATCATTATGCGTCATTTAGAATGTGATCGTACACACGGGTAAGACAAGGATATCTTTGAAGGCTATTCGTTACAGAAGACGAGGCGAGCTAAGTGAGAAGTTATGCATCCCAATTACTGTGATATTTTAAAAGGAGTATTGATAGGAGAAATATTTAAACAGTTTTGAAAAGAGGCGCGATGGACAATAAATAAAATGTTAATAAAAAGTTTCATTAACATTTGCCTCATTGTTGAAGAAGAATTGTTATTCCAAGAATATAAAGTCATTATAGTCCCACCCTGCCCACCAATTCATTACTGAGGTTACTCAACATAAGCCCCACCCTGACACGCCCATTTTTATTGGCCAATAAGAAATTCACGAACAATTTTTAAAAAGGGGCACCTAAGGAACATTCTGGTAAAGTTTCATTGAAATGTGCCTAGTGGTTCAAGAAGAGATGTTGTTCAAAGATTTTGGGCTCAAAATAAACCCCGCCCTGCCACGCCAAAATTTATGGGCAAATCAAAGTTTTGAGAACAATTTTTTTAAAAGGTCCCCCAAGGAACATTCTGGTAAAGTTTCATTGAAATCGGCCCAGTGGTTCAGGAGGAGATGTCATTCAAAGATTTCAAAGTGAAAAAATATCACGTCCTGCGGCCCACGCCCATATTTGGGGGTAAATCAAAATTTCACGAACAAGTTTTAAAAAGGGTCACCCAAGGAACATTCCTGTCAAGCTTGTTTAAAATCCGCTCATTGGTTCCTGAGGAGAAGATGTTTAATTAAATATTGAAGGCTTCCGACGACCGACGCACGACGGACAAAAGGTGATCACAAAAGCTCACCTTGAGCACGTTGTGCTCAGGTGAGCTAAAATGTATGTATCAACAATTTGCAATAATACGGGCGTAGCTGTTCTCTTTATAAAGTTTAAATGCAGTAACATCGTGAAATCGACACTAACCTAGATCAAAACATTCACGGGCGTAACTACTATTACCCATATTAAGCAAATGTATTATACAAAATAAATCCTTTGTCGGAAAATGTCGTTGAAGAATGGTCATTACATCGTAACCACAGCTTTTCAAGCTGAAGTTACGATGAATTGGCCATTCATCATTGTTGAAATTACTAAAATTATCCCTGAAGACCCTTGCACTTTCCTCCATTTCTCCACAAATGGAGAGCATGGACTTTGATAAAGTTTTTCCAAACTCTTTTATAAATTTCCGGATGGTCGCCAATTCTGTGCGCATGAAAGTTTAAATACTAGTTACGCATTAATTCTAATTACTTGCTAAAAGCCCGATTTATAGAATCACTACCACTCGCTCAAAACCCTTTCTGGTGAAATCATCCAAAAACCCTCTTCATTGTTTCAAATGACTCGACAACTTCATTAAAATTAATCAAATAATGCCATGACTCTATTCGCTAGCGCGGATTTGGAAATGTCTAATAAGTTCCTAAAGAAGCATACATCTTTTTATAAAACAGTGCGTAGATTTTATGAAAGGGGAGGGGGAGAATGTAATATCGCCTATTTCATTATCTCGTTTTGAAATCTTTCAAAACTCATTTATCTAACTCATTCGATTTGAAAATTATTTACCAGTCCTGCATTCAGGATGACAAATTGATGCAAACTGTTTGCCATTTTCCCCGCTTTGCACGCTAGTGCATGTGCAAAGCGGGGTAAAATTGACAAACACTTTGCACCGTTTTGTCATCATGAACATGTTACCTGGTTTTATTTTACCAAATGTTCCTTTTTTACTTCTTCAATGACTTCAAATCCATTTTGCCTTCAATCCACCCAATAGTCCACAAATGACAGATCGATCGGATCGTCGACTCCACTTTGACCCATAGATACAATCGGGAACCCTCGGCGATTCTACGGAATTGACCTCGGGAATAATACGGGCGCTACCATGTAAGCGCGTCAGTTCGCACGTGGCTTTATATGACGTCACAAACATCAATGATCCTTCTAGGGATGACGATGCATATTTACAAAATCAAGGAAAGACTAAAAGTGGCCATATTTATAATTCAATAACAAAACGCAGTATGTTACTGCGTTTTGTTATCAAATTATAATATGCCCGAACTTTCTGGACAGATGATCGAAAAGAATTAACAAATTGTGATTTTCTTCACGCGTATTAAATAACCGAAGTACCTCCAGAAACCGAATTACCTAAAAATGTCCAAAAATTACTACACTTACGTCTGAGGTACTTTCCAGTTTACGGAAAAGTCTGAGCGATGTTCCGAATGCCGTATATATTCCGGTAATTTCTCCACTGTTTTTTTCTGTTTAAATAGAAATTAATCTTTTTCTACGTCAATTATAATCAATTCACCCTCTTCTATATTCGTAATGAAGAGTTCATTATCGGAAATAAATAGTTCTTCAAGTTCATAAAACAGTAAGACTCGAGTCCAAGCAATAGGACTCATTTAGGAATTCATTCTGGTGCTATTGTGATATAGATCTAAAAAAGGTTTAACGCCGCTTTAAATAGTTTAACTCCGATTCCAAAATCTAATTACCACCCATAATTGTCATTCACGATCAATGATATTGTCAAACTAGGAGATTGGCAATATTTGTTAATCGTATATTGGCAATATCAAAGATGATCGTATGTTGTACAGTTAATTACATCGTGAAATTGACATTCACCTCAATCAAAACCATTCTAAATCGCTGACTCAGCGATCCATTTATTTATTCCAAACACTCACTCAAACCATTCAAAAACGATCAAACCTATTGAAAAATATATAATCAGAAACGTCAATCAAAATAAATTTTGATAGAGAAAATTCGCGATTTCACTGATATAATTCAAATAATTAGAGTCTCATGGGTTATTGAAGAAATAGGAAGCTGTGTATATAACTTTTATGCATTTTTATTAAAGGGAGATAATCAATATCGCTAATTTTGTTCTCATGAACAAAATTTGCGATAAAGGATTACCTCCCATTAAATTCACCCAAACCTCGCTCCACAAACTCATTCAATTTCATTCCTAAACCATTCCCAAATCGTTCGCCTTATCAATTTCACGACGTTGTTAACTGTATTCATATGGCAATTTAATTTGTAACATTTGCATGGTACCCTTTCGACATATTGATTTCCCAATTACAATTTTCCAAAATACTTTAGATTCTTTTTACTTTTTGAATTACTTCAATCCCACCAATAGTCCACAAATGAAAGATCGATCGGTGCGTCGACCTCCACGTTGACCCAATGATATTCCGGAATATACCGATTCCTGATCCATGTCACATCTCCGCTATTGTTTTGCTTCACAAGATATTCTTCTTCTTCTACATCCATAATAAGGAATTCATTATCGGTAATATCTAGCTCGTCTAGGCCCAAACAATAGGACTCGGTTAGAAGTAGATTGTGGTACCAAATATTGTGATTTGTTCGCCTCTGTTTTGAAGAGCTCACGAAGTACAGCTGAGGATCAACGAACTGGTTTCCGATGAAGGTTTGGACGTCGATTCCGATTCTGAATCTTCCGTAATAAGGCAGTTTGCTTGGAACTTGACCGTGGAGAAGTGTACAACAGAAATGTGTGTTTTCGTTCAAGATTCCGCTCTTTACGATACTTTTCTTCAAATTTGTACTGTGGTACAGGAATTCAAAAGGTTCCCTGAAAAACAAAATGGCGGCCCATTGAATATGACATGTAAAAATAAGCAATGAACTCGCTCAAAAGTTTGAGTTGGATTTAACGACGATTTAAACAATCTTCCATTTATCGCTGTTGTCCGTACGGCTTAATTAAGACATTTTCAATAATATAATAATAGGTTTAACCTATAGACGGGAAAAGTAATTTGAAAAAAGAACCATTCTTGATTTACTCATTTACTCAACTTAAGCTACCGAATTTAACAATCAAGCTCCTGCACCCCAACCTTTTGCTGTATCGATACGTATGAATGATGTATCAAATTCAATTTCATGTGTCAGTCTGTTCCGACAGCTCATATGCGCATAAGCTCATAAGCTCATAAGTCATATGAAAACAAAACAAAGAAAAAAGAACCCTTGTTGACCTTTTTCTACTCCGAAGATATTGTCATTAGAAAAAATAAGTGCAGTTACAATGTGAAATAAACTTCCCTAGGTGCTGTACAAAACATGCACATGATAACTAATTTTCAGAATACCAAAATATGCTATTTTTCATATCGATGGCTACTTGATTTTTCTCATTTATTTCTAGATTGATTTCCTCCGTCAATGTCATTTAGATAAGTGCTAACTTACATCGGAAGAAATTAACATAATATGAGTGAAAGATACTCAATACAATTCTTATTGGTTTTTATTCGTAAAAAATGTAACGGGCGTACTTTGAATATGGGCGCTTGTATTATAGAAATTGCGTCAGGTCTAAATCCTAGAGAATGCGATTCCGACAAGATGTTGGCCGGCATAGCTTTAGCTAAAATAGCTGTATTTCCATTTTTTTAAATCAAACTGCGAATTTTGTTATAGATTTCATCCTTTTCAAGTCTTAACCGGGAATATTGCTATAGATTTCATCTCTTTCAAGTCTTATCCCGCTTTTTACCCCGACGTTAAAATGCAACAAAAATGACGTTGTTTTAGCGGGAAAAAGTAGCGTCATATTTCCCATAAGTGAAGAATGACGTCATTTGCTGAGGGTAAAAAGAAAACGTCACCCAGACGAGATTTTTAAGCAAAAATGGGCAACTTTTTACAGGTAAGGCTGATTTTTATCCTAATTTTACGTTCACTACAATTTAATTTTTGATACTGATCAACAGAAATAAAATCGAAGAAAGAAGTAGATAAATAAATATAATTAATAAAACAAAATGGCGAAATCTCGCGAGATCATCATCCTCCATGTAGGCCTCCATTACGACACAAAATTTTACTTTGATGGTAAATGTATTTCATTTTGATTATTTAAATGTTTTACACGCGTTATCTAGAAGCGGGAAAAGGCGCAAAGCGCCCTTCGGGCGCTTTGCGTTTCTTTTCCCGTAATATTGGGTAATCAGAGGTTATTTTGAACTTTAGTCATATAGAGTGGAGTTTCCCTATACTAGATTCTTTGATTGATCGCGGGAATTTGAATTTCTTTCTCTACATCATAAACCCGCAGTTATAATGAAAAGGGACGATCCATGAAAATTAACAAACAAACAAACAAAAAAAACCAAAAAAAAAACCGTGAAAATTAAACTTTGAAAAAAGTCCAGAAGATGTTTAAAGCAGATGTCCCATGCCTTAAATGAATGATCATTATTGCATTTATCTTTGCTTACCAAGAGTGATGCACGTAGAGGGCATCAGTATTGGCTAGCAAAGATTTATTTAAGCAGTGTTCCCACTGCTTTTTCAATTGGGTATTTTACAGCGTGCATGTACCCCCTCTATATAACACAAAGAAGACTGGTTGCAAAAATTGGGGGGTACAAGCTTTAATTTAGGGGTAAATCACCCCAATTTTGGGGTTTTGGGGAACATTGTTGAAGTGTGAACATATTCGATAATGAAACATACCACGCGCATACAGATTGCAAGTTGGTTGATAGTTTTCGGTTATCCATGTACATGCATCAGCATGATTTATTCACTCGACTGGCTAAACTTTCATATGCATATCTATGCCCAATATCAAAACTAATAGGAAAACGCCCAAAGCAATACTGACCTGTAACCTGAAAATTGGCTAGTCAATCAAGTTTAAATTTGACCACAAAACTTAGGCGGTTAAAGGGTAAAATAGATTCGCTTGACCTTTTCAATAAATATTTTAGAAGGTCATCCCTTGCACAAAACTAAATGCGTTAAATCAATATTGCGATTTAAGCAAAGAAAACTTGAGTGTCAATCTGCTACCTTGTTCTCGGAACTGTTATGAAATAAAGAACTACTAGGGCCTACTGTACAAGGGGTCAGGGCAACCAACGGGTGCCGACGCTGATCAGCAGGTGCGGGGCAATTAATAAAAATCGAAAAGGGGACACAACTCTTACAAAAATTATATCAGAGTTAACCCCCTTCAGTTTGCATAGCAACTTTGATGGTGAATACACATTCAAGTATGAAAAAGATATATCTTCAATCTTCAGAGATATGGCTTAAGTTAAGTCCATTACATGTATGCTAATGCCTACGGCAACAATTACAAAATCAACGCCAACGAAGCTAAGGCGATGAAAATACCCTGGATTTTCTCCAATAACAGCCGAACCTGTCCGATTCTGAACAATTTTTTCAGGACTATTTCGGCAAAAACTATGGTTTCTAGAGTGTATTCAGGGTAAATGTTAACGACGGACGACATGCTTACAGCGAGCATCGCCTATATCCCCAAGAAACCACATTGGGTACTTCTTAAAAGCCAGTTCTCACATTAAAGCCGCTTGTATCAGTACGTAGATGTAATACACACATGCCAACTTTTAAACTATTCTCTTTTTTATTTTAAGCAATTTTCAAGCGTTAAGCTAGTCTTATCCTCGTCTTTCCGAAAAAATTGAAAGTTTTTTGTTGTTGTTGTTGTAATTGTCGTTCCAACATTATTTAAGTTTTGTCGCTGCGGTCGGTGAAACTAACCATCGCTTCCAGTCCCGGGAAGTTCAGTCTTATACCAATACAGCCCGGCAACAGCTACCCATCCCAACATTAAAGGCATGCTATTAGTTCTCAATTGACTCGAACTTGTTACTTTGACTTTTGTCAAGTAGATCTATCGGATAAAAATTGGCGCTTTTCAAAAAAGTAAAAGACATAGACGTCAAAAAGACAACCAATCATTTCATTGAAAGTGGGCTTTCCATCCTCGCAAGCCAATGGTTCTAGTCCCATTATGTTCCTTACGAGTGGAGTATAGTGGAGTAAAAACATTGTCTAACGAAGCTGTGCAGTTTCTAATACATTATAGGCCCCCTGGTTTAAAACATTGAATAATGAACTGAAAGGAGTTAATATTAAAGCGTAGTCTACTCACATAGTCTGTTAATCAGTAGCGACTCCTCAGGCAGAATTATTCGACATACAACTTCGACAATTATGTACAAAGTGTTTCAATGTTTATGTTGTTTCTACGTGTGTGTAGTATCGACCTGCGGTATAGGTCATACATAAAGCTACAGATACACGGAGTAAAATTTGGCAACTTGCCAATTGTCATTATATTTCACATTTCGTTTGTTAGTACTTAGAGCAGACTGACCAACTATTCCATATACATATCCTTTTTAAAGAAATTGAAAGGAATAGATAAAGTGTAGTACTCACATAGTTTATAAATCAGCAGCTAGCCCCCCCCCCCCCCCGACAAAATAATTCGAGATACAACTTTGACCAGTTACAAAGTGTTTACACGGTTTATGTTGTTCCTACGTGTATGTAGCCTAAACAGGTTTAAACAACACTTTAAAAATGTTACAATTTACCTTCAAAATGAAAGTTTTTGATTCTTAAATAGTAAAGTTTAATCATACATCCACATTTGAAGCCAAGGAATTACGTTCAATTCGAATCATTATGCTTTTCAGGTATACTCGATATACCAATGGTAACGGACTCGGGGCCTACGTCAGGGCTGAGTTTTGAAAAAAACACAAAAAACTTATAGTATCGACCTGCGATATAGGTCATACATAAAGCTGAAGATACGCGGAGTAAATTCGTGTACCCAAATTTGGCTAATTGCCATTTATTTTCATGTGAGCCGTTGTGTGACATTTTCAACAATTTCAAATGTGCGCCAAGCAAAGACTCTGACCAGCCTGTATATCTGCACAGTCTGCCAAGAATCTTCACGTTGCGCTGTATGGGAAGTCAAAGTCTCAAAGTACCTCTAGACAGAAAGTTAGACACATTTTTCATTTTCACTGTGTGATTGTCTAGGATACACAAATATATGCAACTCACACAGATGTCAAATTGTTGAAAATGTCATGCATAGGCTCATATTACATTTCTTGTTCGTAAGAGTCACCCAATTGAAACAATTTTCGATTGTAAGTAACCGCTAAAGAAGCACAACAGTTTCAGCTGTTAAATTATAGACGCGTATTTTATCTAGAGCATAAATTAGACGGTCAGCAACGGACATCACGAATAAAACACATAAATCGTGTAGCCCTAGTACTGTCAATTTGGCATAATCAGCAGACAGTAACATTTTATTATAGGCTACAAGTAGCCTATGCCTAAATTGTTTTTAGCTCCACTGGACGATGCACAGCGAGGCTATTGTCATGGTCAGCCTTTGTCTGTTGTAAGTGCTTCCGCCCGTTTGTCCGAGCGTCCGCCCGTCCGCTGACTTCTACTTTAACAATCTTCTCGTCTGAAACTACTGGACAGAATCCAATCAAATTTCACAAGCATGATGATTGGGTTTTGTTTGAATGGGTTTGACGCCGCTTTCAACAATTTCGCAGTTATATCGCGGCGGCCGGAGCACCTAACAATGGATTCCTGGTATTTCTTTCACCTGTACTACCATTACACCCTTTTCTAGCCTCCGACTGCTATCTCACATAGGTTTACGATTATCTACCCATTGGTGAGAGAAAAACGTCGGAAAGGATATATGCCGCCACCGGGGATCGAACCCACAACTTCCAGATTGGAAGTCTTATGCCTAACCAACTGCGCTATGGTGGCGGCTACATGATTATTGGGACCTGCTCTTTCAAATTATATATCTAAATCCTAAACGGACAGATAACTAGGGCGCTACAGCCTGTCGCCAGAGTCATATACTCACCGTGAAAAGGCCCGATATTGTGAAAAAAATATTCGCTGATCATGACTTCAGGGCAAAATATAAACCTTTCACAGGAGTGATGCTTAGAACATTCTCTGTCAGATTCATTCTTTAAATTATGATCATGCTGAACACTTGGGCGCTAAGGCCTGTAGGCCCTGTAGCCAAAAATGGCCCCGGTCTTTTGATGAAATGAATAAAAAATCTTCTCCGAAACTACTGGGCAGAATTAAACTAAAAACCACAAATGTGATACTTAGAACATGCTCTTTAAGATTAGTTTTTTCAAACTGAATTGGAATGGGAACTTGGGAGCTACGGAGTGTCGAGTCACCAAACGAGGCCCCTTTTGTTTTGCGCATACTGTCGCGTCATAAAAATGGCACATTTGGTAAAATTAAAAAAAAAAAATCTTCTTCTCTGAAACTACTGGGCAGAATTCAACCCAACTACATAGTAATAGTGCTCCGAGGATATGCTCTTTTAGATTGCTTTCTTTATACTGATCTGGCTGTTCACTTTGGTGCTACGGGCTTTCGTGTCATCAAAAATGGCCCAATATGGTAAAATTAAAAAAACACTTCTCCGAAAGCACTGGGCAGAATTTTAACCATGGTTTATAGAAATGATGCTTGGAGTATGCTCTTTTAGAATCCTCGATTTAACCTGCAATGTGCCAATAGCTTAGGTGCTATGGGCTGTCGTGTCATAAAAAATGGCCCCATGTTGTTAAACATAAAAAACTCTTCTCCGAAACTACTGGTTAGAACTAAACCAAACTTCACAGGAATTATAAAAAAGGATATCCCCCCATGTTATGCATAAACTTGCTTCGGCCTTTTATGATTATCCGTTTATAAATAGATAATGTCTTAGTTTAAAACTGTTGATGTTTACAACAATGTTAACGTTATTTCCTGCTCGAAGGAAAGGGCGATGACGTGTTTCCCGTCTGTACATCCGTAAACTTTTTTTCTTGTTACTCGCGGCGACATCTAGAGTCATCAACTTTCAACCAATTTGATTAAGGAAGTGAACCGTAATAGTTCCGCAACATTTTGGAACTCATGAACTTTCACAATGTTGACCGTAGTTTCCTAGTAAAAATCCTTATGAAAAGTGGGCTAAAACTGTTAAAACGTTGCTTCCGAAATGTTGCGGAACTATTACGGGTTCACTTCCTGAAAGAAAACCCTCGTTAGTTCGATATCTAGAGTCCATAATTTTCATCCATTTTGCACAAAATGAATTAACCAACATAATGACCGTTCCTTTCGCAAACTATGAATGGTCAGGTCCGTTAGGTATCACGGGAAAAGGGGTATTGTGAAAATGTGTTAGAATACTCTCGTTAGCGCGATAGAGACCACAGTTTTCATCCAAGAGGCTTCAAACTTTGACTGATTATTTTATTACTATAATTGATCATTGCTTTCGAAAGTTCCGCTAAGTATCATGGGACTACGGGCCAAATGTAAATTTGTTAAAATATCGTAATTGCGACCGATTTGCATGAAACTTTCACAGAATAAACGTACCAACAAAGGATGTTTAATTTTTAAAAGTTACCATAAAGTGTCACGTGAAAAAGGGACTTATGTAAATTTTATTAAAATATTCTCGTTATTGTGATAGAAAATTTTCACAAGATTCGCTTTGAAAGTTGACATAATAATTACACCAAAAAAAGGATCGTTCCTTAAATAGGTGCAGGTCCGTCGATTTTCCTGAGAATGGGTTTGACATTGCCAAATGAGGAAATAACCAAGCTTGATAGCCGCTACTGTGAATCGATTTCGGCACCTCCTACAAGTGACCTCGAAGCCAAACGCTTTACAATTAACAACATTGTGAAATTAACACTCATCTCAATCAAAACCATTCTAAACCGCTCACTCAACGTTCCATTCACTCAGTTCAAACACTCACTAAAACCAACCAAATTCAATCATTTATCAAGGGAATTTTCTTCGGTGAAGAAACGATGAGAATTGTGCACACATCTAAATAAAACCGATTCTAGGCGTTCCTTTCAAGGCATTAAAAAACTCATTGAATTGTTCAGACCACAAAGAAACCCTTCTGAAACGCTATTGTGCACGAAAACAGCTATATGCTTTTACCTCCTTTTGATATCATTAAAAGATCCTTATCTCACCCATTCAGCCTATTCTAAATTCACTCAAAATCTATCTAAGAGATGAAATGAATATATTATAAATTTCATGGAAGTATGGAACTAAGAACCGCGAAGCGGATTCTAACAAAGTTGTGATTAGGTTTGAGGTATTAGTTTTACACCGCCTTCAACTAGAATTAAATAATTTATCTTGTCAATTCAACAATGCAAAAAACTAACAGGTGCACGATGTGCTTTTTTTCTCTTCGAAATATCTATTTTCAAGAACTCAATGACATTTTTCAACCCCGGACATCGCCGCATACTGATAGTATAGTTATTATCCAAACATATGATTTATGTGTCTGTGAAATCGAATAACCGTTAAGCCCAATTTCGTCTGTTTAATGATAATACTACATTTTCCAAAAATATTTGAAAGATTCTTTATCGCCGTTTTCAACAATCTTTTAGTTATATCGCGGCGGGTGTAGCACCTAACAATGAATCCTTGGTATTTCTCACACCAGTACTACTATTACATCTATTTGTCTCTGATTACCAACCCAATTTGTGGCAGACAACTAGTTGGAAAGGAGGAGCGCAACCGTCGGGGATCAAGCCCAGAACCCTCAAAAGTCCGACGCGCTTCTAAATGCGCAATGGCGGCGGCCTAATAAAGGTCACCGAAGCAAAATTATCCGTAAATTCTAGACTGTCCTTTGTCAACAATAAGTCATATAATGTTTTTTTTTTTTCTTTGAAATATCTTTGAAATTGCTGGATCAAGTCCTTTGCGAAGAAACAATGAGAATTTTGCACACATCTTATTAAATACGATTCTGAAGGATAGGCACTACACTCAAGGCATTCTAAACTCACTTAGAAATCGTTAAAATCACACAGAAATCACTTTATAACGCTAAAAATCTCAAAACGGAAAAGACAAAAATCATTTAATAACTCGATTGGCTAGCTTGGATTTGAAGGCGTCTGAGTAGATGGAAGGAAAGTAATAAAGTATCGCTGATTTCGTTCAATTTTGAACGAAATCAGCGAAATGTTATTACCTCCCTTTGATACCATTTAAAGTTTCCTCATCCCATACATTCAGCCTATTCTAACTTTATTCTAAAATCATTTAAGAGATAAAAATAGTATTTTTTTCACGGAGGTATGAAACTAAGAAACTAATCACACTGTATAAACTCGGTACTTCCAGCAAGCGACCTCGACGCCAGTACTTACAGTTAAACACACCGTGAAAATGACACTCTTCTTTATCAAATCCCTTCTAAATCGCTAACTCATCGCTCGATTCACTCTTTGTTAACACTCAAACCATCTAAAACGCTCCAATTTTACGAAAAAAGACAAGATCAACAACTACTTTCAATATAAATATAGATAGAAAAAAACGCGACTTCACTGATAAATTTGAAATTGTATTTATCTGATTGGTTCTTTATTTGCATTCATTTTTATGAAAGGGATTAATCAAATATCTACTTACAATGTTCAACTTACAGGTGCACGGTATGTATTCTTTTTTTTTTTTTTGGAATATCTATTTCGAGAGCTCATTGACATTTTTCACCCCCGGACATCGCTGTAGACTAATGATACAGTTATTATCCACCAAACACATGATTTATGTGTCTGTGAAATCGAATAACCCTACGTTAAACCCAATTTTGTCTGCTAAGTGATAATTCTATAGAATCCCAAAGGATTTAGAGCCTACACATATCCCATACGGTATGTTTAAGCTCTAAGAAGCTAAATAATACTAATATTCTAAACTAGCCTTTGTCAACTATAAATAATAGATTTTGTGTTTCATTTATTGAATGCTTTGAAAAATTTTCCACAGGGAAAAAGAATTGTGTTTTATGAAATAAAGAAAAGTATATTTGCCTTGCGAAAAAAATACAGATAGAAACTAAGAACTGTCATTTGTTCAGGGCACGAGGTTATAAAAATTGTCTCAGGCTCAGGCTCAATTTTTTCAAATTTCAAATTAAAATAAATGTATGAAAATAAAGCTAAAATTAATAAGTTGTTATTTATAACAACTTATTAATATAATCTTTTATGTTTATACATTTAGATCAGTAATGAAACAGAATTACGGCTTTAATCTCAAACTGAACTGAAAGGAGTTAATATTAAAGCGTAGTCTACTCACATAGTCTGTTAATCAGTAGCGACTCCTCAGGCAGAATTATTCGACATACAACTTCGACAATCATGTACAAAATGTTTCAATGTTTATGTTGTTTCTACGTGTGTGTAGTATCGACCTGCGGTATAGGTCATACATAAAGCTACAGATACACGGAGTAAAATTTGGCAACTTGCCAATTGTCATTATATTTCACATTTCGTTTGTTAGTACTTAGAGCAATCTAACCAACTATTCCATATAGATATTCTTTTTAAAGAAATTGAAAGGAATAGATAAAGTGTAGTACTCACATAGTTTATAAATCAGCAGCTAGCCCCCCCCCCCCCCCCCCGACAAAATAATTCGAGATACAACTTTGACCAGTTACAAAGTGTTTACACGGTTTATGTTGTTCCTACGTGTATGTAGCCTAAACAGGTTTAAACAACACTTTAAAAATGTTACAATTTACCTTCAAAATGAAAGTTTTTGATTCTTAAATAGTAAAGTTTAATCATACATCCACATTTGAAGCCAAGGAATTACGTTCAATTCGAATCATTATGCTTTTCAGGTATACTCGATATACCAATGGTAACGGACTCGGGGCCTACGTCAGGGCTGAGTTTTGAAAAAAACACAAAAAACTTATAGTATCGACCTGCGATATAGGTCATACATAAAGCTGAAGATACGCGGAGTAAATTCGTGTACCCAAATTTGGCTAATTGCCATTTATTTTCATGTGAGCCGTTGTGTGACATTTTCAACAATTTCAAATGTGCGCCAAGCAAAGACTCTGACCAGCCTGTATATCTGCACAGTCTGCCAAGAATCTTCACGTTGCGCTGTATGGGAAGTCAAAGTCTCAAAGTACCTCTAGACAGAAAGTTAGACACATTTTTCATTTTCACTGTGTGATTGTCTAGGATACACAAATATATGCAACTCACACAGATGTCAAATTGTTGAAAATGTCATGCATAGGCTCATATTACATTTCTTGTTCGTAAGAGTCACCCAATTGAAACAATTTTCGATTGTAAGTAACCGCTAAAGAAGCACAACAGTTTCAGCTGTTAAATTATAGACGCGTATTTTATCTAGAGCATAAATTAGACGGTCAGCAACGGACATCACGAATAAAACACATAAATCGTGTAGCCCTAGTACTGTCAATTTGGCATAATCAGCAGACAGTAACATTTTATTATAGGATACAAGTAGCCTATGTCTAAATTGTTTTTAGCTCCACTGGACGATGCACAGCGAGGCTATTGTCATGGTCAGCCTTTGTCTGTTGTAAGTGCTTCCGCCCGTTTGTCCGAGCGTCCGCCCGTCCGCTGACTTCTACTTTAACAATCTTCTCGTCTGAAACTACTGGACAGAATCCAATCAAATTTCACAAGCATGATGATTGGGTTTTGTTTGAATGGGTTTGACGCCGCTTTCAACAATTTCGCAGTTATATCGCGGCGGCCGGAGCACCTAACAATGGATTCCTGGTATTTCTTTCACCTGTACTACCATTACACCCTTTTCTAGCCTCCGACTGCTATCTCACATAGGTTTACGATTATCTACCCATTGGTGAGAGAAAAACGTCGGAAAGGATATATGCCGCCACCGGGGATCGAACCCACAACTTCCAGATTGGAAGTCTTATGCCTAACCAACTGCGCTATGGTGGCGGCTACATGATTATTGGGACCTGCTCTTTCAAATTATATATCTAAATCCTAAACGGACAGATAACTAGGGCGCTACAGCCTGTCGCCAGAGTCATATACTCACCGTGAAAAGGCCCGATATTGTGAAAAAAATATTCGCTGATCATGACTTCAGGGCAAAATATAAACCTTTCACAGGAGTGATGCTTAGAACATTCTCTGTCAGATTCATTCTTTAAATTATGATCATGCTGAACACTTGGGCGCTAAGGCCTGTAGGCCCTGTAGCCAAAAATGGCCCCGGTCTTTTGATGAAATGAATAAAAAATCTTCTCCGAAACTACTGGGCAGAATTAAACTAAAAACCACAAATGTGATACTTAGAACATGCTCTTTAAGATTAGTTTTTTCAAACTGAATTGGAATGGGAACTTGGGAGCTACGGAGTGTCGAGTCACCAAACGAGGCCCCTTTTGTTTTGCGCATACTGTCGCGTCATAAAAATGGCACATTTGGTAAAATTAAAAAAAAAAAAATCTTCTTCTCTGAAACTACTGGGCAGAATTCAACCCAACTACATAGTAATAGTGCTCCGAGGATATGCTCTTTTAGATTGCTTTCTTTATACTGATCTGGCTGTTCACTTTGGTGCTACGGGCTTTCGTGTCATCAAAAATGGCCCAATATGGTAAAATTAAAAAAACACTTCTCCGAAAGCACTGGGCAGAATTTTAACCATGGTTTATAGAAATGATGCTTGGAGTATGCTCTTTTAGAATCCTCGATTTAACCTGCAATGTGCCAATAGCTTAGGTGCTATGGGCTGTCGTGTCATAAAAAATGGCCCCATGTTGTTAAACATAAAAAACTCTTCTCCGAAACTACTGGTTAGAACTAAACCAAACTTCACAGGAATTATAAAAAAGGATATCCCCCATGTTATGCATAAACTTGCTTCGGCCTTTTATGATTATCCGTTTATAAATAGATAATGTCTTAGTTTAAAACTGTTGATGTTTACAACAATGTTAACGTTATTTCCTGCTCGAAGGAAAGGGCGATGACGTGTTTCCCGTCTGTACATCCGTAAACTTTTTTTCTTGTTACTCGCGGCGACATCTAGAGTCATCAACTTTCAACCAATTTGATTAAGGAAGTGAACCGTAATAGTTCCGCAACATTTTGGAACTCATGAACTTTCACAATGTTGACCGTAGTTTCCTAGTGAAAATCCTTATGAAAAGTGGGCTAAAACTGTTAAAACGTTGCTTCCGAAATGTTGCGGAACTATTACGGGTTCACTTCCTGAAAGAAAACCCTCGTTAGTTCGATATCTAGAGTCCATAATTTTCACCCATTTTGCACAAAATGAATTAACCAACATAAGGACCGTTCCTTTCGCAAACTATGAATGGTCAGGTCCGTTAGGTATCACGGGAAAAGGGGTATTGTGAAAATGTGTTAGAATACTCTCGTTAGCGCGATAGAGACCACAGTTTTCATCCAAGAGGCTTCAAACTTTGACTGATTATTTTATTACTATAATTGATCATTGCTTTCGAAAGTTCCGCTAAGTATCATGGGACTACGGGCCAAATGTAAATTTGTTAAAATATCGTAATTGCGACCGATTTGCATGAAACTTTCACAGAATAAACGTACCAACAAAGGATGTTTAATTTTTAAAAGTTACCATAAAGTGTCACGTGAAAAAGGGACTTATGTAAATTTTATTAAAATATTCTCGTTATTGTGATAGAAAATTTTCACAAGATTCGCTTTGAAAGTTGACATAATAATTACACCAAAAAAAGGATCGTTCCTTAAATAGGTGCAGGTCCGTCGATTTTCCTGAGAATGGGTTTGACATTGCCAAATGAGGAAATAACCAAGCTTGATAGCCGCTACTGTGAATCGATTTCGGCACCTCCTACAAGTGACCTCGAAGCCAAACGCTTTACAATTAACAACATTGTGAAATTAACACTCATCTCAATCAAAACCATTCTAAACCGCTCACTCAACGTTCCATTCACTCAGTTCAAACACTCACTAAAACCAACCAAATTCAATCATTTATCAAGGGAATTTTCTTCGGTGAAGAAACGATGAGAATTGTGCACACATCTAAATAAAACCGATTCTAGGCGTTCCTTTCAAGGCATTAAAAAACTCATTGAATTGTTCAGACCACAAAGAAACCCTTCTGAAACGCTATTGTGCACGAAAACAGCTATATGCTTTTACCTCCTTTTGATATCATTAAAAGATCCTTATCTCACCCATTCAGCCTATTCTAAATTCACTCAAAATCTATCTAAGAGATGAAATGAATATATTATAAATTTCATGGAAGTATGGAACTAAGAACCGCGAAGCGGATTCTAACAAAGTTGTGATTAGGTTTGAGGTATTAGTTTTACACCGCCTTCAACTAGAATTAAATAATTTATCTTGTCAATTCAACAATGCAAAAAACTAACAGGTGCACGATGTGCTTTTTTCTCTTCGAAATATCTATTTTCAAGAACTCAATGACATTTTTCAACCCCGGACATCGCCGCATACTGATAGTATAGTTATTATCCAAACATATGATTTATGTGTCTGTGAAATCGAATAACCGTTAAGCCCAATTTCGTCTGTTTAATGATAATACTACATTTTCCAAAAATATTTGAAAGATTCTTTATCGCCGTTTTCAACAATCTTTTAGTTATATCGCGGCGGGTGTAGCACCTAACAATGAATCCTTGGTATTTCTCACACCAGTACTACTATTACATCTATTTGTCTCTGATTACCAACCCAATTTGTGGCAGACAACTAGTTGGAAAGGAGGAGCGCAACCGTCGGGGATCAAGCCCAGAACCCTCAAAAGTCCGACGCGCTTCTAAATGCGCAATGGCGGCGGCCTAATAAAGGTCACCGAAGCAAAATTATCCGTAAATTCTAGACTGTCCTTTGTCAACAATAAGTCATATAATGTTTTTTTTTCTTTGAAATATCTTTGAAATTGCTGGATCAAGTCCTTTGCGAAGAAACAATGAGAATTTTGCACACATCTTATTAAATACGATTCTGAAGGATAGGCACTACACTCAAGGCATTCTAAACTCACTTAGAAATCGTTAAAATCACACAGAAATCACTTTATAACGCTAAAAATCTCAAAACGGAAAAGACAAAAATCATTCAATAACTCGATTGGCTAGCTTGGATTTGAAGGCGTCTGAGTAGATGGAAGGAAAGTAATAAAGTATCGCTGATTTCGTTCAATTTTGAACGAAATCAGCGAAATGTTATTACCTCCCTTTGATACCATTTAAAGTTTCCTCATCCCATACATTCAGCCTATTCTAACTTTATTCTAAAATCATTTAAGAGATAAAAATAGTATTTTTTTCACGGAGGTATGAAACTAAGAAACTAATCACACTGTATAAACTCGGTACTTCCAGCAAGCGACCTCGACGCCAGTGCTTACAGTTAAACACACCGTGAAAATGACACTCTTCTTTATCAAATCCCTTCTAAATCGCTAACTCATCGCTCGATTCACTCTTTGTTAACACTCAAACCATCTAAAACGCTCCAATTTTACGAAAAAAGACAAGATCAACAACTACTTTCAATATAAATATAGATAGAAAAAAACGCGACTTCACTGATAAATTTGAAATTGTATTTATCTGATTGGTTCTTTATTTGCATTCATTTTTATGAAAGGGATTAATCAAATATCTACTTACAATGTTCTACTTACAGGTGCACGGTATGTATTCTTTTTTTTTTGGAATATCTATTTCGAGAGCTCATTGACATTTTTCACCCCCGGACATCGCTGTAGACTAATGATACAGTTATTATCCACCAAACACATGATTTATGTGTCTGTGAAATCGAATAACCCTACGTTAAACCCAATTTTGTCTGCTAAGTGATAATTCTATAGAATCCCAAAGGATTTAGAGCCTACACATATCCCATACGGTATGTTTAAGCTCTAAGAAGCTAAATAATACTAAGATTCTAAACTAGCCTTTGTCAACTATAAATAATAGATTTTGTGTTTCATTTATTGAATGCTTTGAAAAATTTTCCACAGGGAAAAAGAATTGTGTTTTATGAAATAAAGAAAAGTATATTTGCCTTGCGAAAAAAATACAGATAGAAACTAAGAACTGTCATTTGTTCAGGGCACGAGGTTATAAAAATTGTCTCAGGCTCAGGCTCAATTTTTTCAAATTTCAAATTAAAATAAATGTATGAAAATAAAGCTAAAATTAATAAGTTGTTATTTATAACAACTTATTAATATAATCTTTTATGTTTATACATTTAGATCAGTAATGAAACAGAATTACGGCTTTAATCTCAAACTGAAATTTGAGAAAATTAAGCCTGAGCCTGAGAAAAGTTTTATAACCTCGGGCCCTGGAGTCCGTAACCTGAGAACCGGAAGGCAACCTTAATATGAGTCAAGCTGAATAAAAAAAGAAAAAAAAAAACACACTTTAATTCTTTCTACCTTTATAGGTCGTCATTGTATAAGCGGATCATTTCATGATTTCAGCATTTTAACTTGATGCCATTTTTCAGTGTTTCGGATGACAAAACGGTGTAAACTATTTGCAAATCAACCCGCTTTGCACGGAAGTGCATTAAACGGGGTATATATTGGAAACACTTTGCACCGTTTGTCATCCTGAACGCAGGGCAGATGTTCATAGATTTACATGTCCGACATGAAGTCATTTTTGTATTACAAAAAGCATCGAATTGGACTGTGAGATAAAATGTGACTATGCAACCCCCTAGACAATGTCCGGCTCCCCTTATGACATAAGCCAGCTTGTATAAATTCTATTCCGCCGGATTGATTTTGTTAATTAGAAAACGGAAATTATTCTGGATACAACACTGAGAGACCGTTTTGTGTTACGTAAGATTGTCTAGTCAGGATGATTCGAAATTTGTTTAGACCATTTAATGAGCAAACATTGATAGACACTTCAAGGTTATTTAACTCCCGCGACGTAGGTCATATTATAAAAATGTTACTACATGAAGCGAAACCTCCCCAGACAATGTCCGGCATGGCTTTCCTTATGGCATTAGACAGCTTGTATAAATTCTATTCCGTTAGACTGATTTTGTTAATTAGAAAACGGAAATTATTTTTTGTACCACACTAAGACACCGGGAGTAATGTTTCTTTTGTGTTTTACGTAAGATCGTCTAGTCAGAATGATTCAAAATTTGTTAAGCATTTCATTGAGGCAACTCGAATGGACACCCTAGCACTTTGATGCTTAGTAGATAACATCGTGAATTGACACTCCTCAAGCTGAAAATCATTCTAAACCCTGGTTAAGATCCAATTCAAAGCTTTCCAAACATTCACTCTAAAATCAATCAAAACACCAAGAAAGCCGTCTGGAAATGTCCAGAAAACTCATCAGATTTATTCAAAGTGATAAAATCATTTCACGATTCTACTACGTCAACACGGATTTTGTAGCAAATGATTCATATGTGATGATACACAAATCTATTTACAGAAAAGTACCTTGATTTATTCAAGGGAAGTAATGAAATATCGAAAAATTCGTCCGATTTGGACGAAATTTTCCATATTTTATTGACTCCCCTTTATTTCTTTCAAAATAATCTTACTCATTCAATTTCGTTCTAAAATCATTCCAAAATCACTCACCTTGTCAAAAACAGGACTGTATAAAATAAAATGTGACAATATGAGGTAAGACCCCACCAGACAATGTCCGGCTCCCCTTATGATATAAGACAGTTTGTATAAATTCTATTTCACCAGATTGATTTTGTTAATTAGAAAACGGAAATTATTCTGGATTCCACACTGAGAGACCGGGATAATGTTTCTTTTGTGTTACGTAAGATTGTCTAGTCAGGATTATTCCAAAATTGTTAAACCCCTTACTAAGGCAACACGAATGGGAACTTTAATTGTTCGTATTGTTCAGTGTTCTCCATTGCACTTAAACCATTAGTTAAAACCAAACATATTGTTTAAACCATAATCAGTTTTGATTATTCTCATGAACTTGAATGGTTACAATTTGAAAATTTAAAGCAAAAGATAGATTAGGTTTGAATTTTCCCTTTAAAATATATGTATATACAATTATTTATCAGAATTTTTATTTTTCAATCAGTCATTTTCAGACAGTATCTAAGAAAAATTTAGTTTTGTCGTAAAACTAGTAAATATATTAAAAGAAATTTAAATGAATACGTGAAAAAATAAAAATTAATGATCGATTTATCTTTATAAATATTTTCTTATGAATTTCTTAAGAATAACAAAAAATATCTATAGGGACTGTGGAAGTTCCTTACTGTTAATAACATCGTAATCGACAAGGTGAATGATTCCGGAATGATTTTGGAATAAAATTGAATGAGTGTATGGAGCGAGTTTCGAGTGAATTTAGAGGGAGGTAATCAAAAATCGATAATTTTGTAAAGGATGAACAAAATTAGCGATAATAATTACATCCCTTTAATAAAATATGCATACACGTTCTATTATAAATAGCTTCCTATTTTTTCAAGACCCAACTAGACGCTTACAATTTAAATAATGTCTGTCAAATTGTGATTTTTTTTCTAGCTATATTCAATTTGAATTTGTTGATGATCTTATCTTATTAAGTGATTTTGGTACGTTTTTGATTGGTTTGAATGGTTTGAGTGAGTGTTTGAAATGAATGATTAGAGCACTGTGAGAGCGATTTTGAATCGTTTTGATCGAATTGTATGTCAATTTCACGATGTTGTTAACTTTGACTGAAGGCAAATGAAAAAAACAACTCTAAGATTTTTATCATTAACTAGATAATGGACTATTTCTATTATAACTTTATGATTGTTAAAGACAGGTTCACTGTAAGTGGATAAGGGTAAACCATACATCACTACGAAATCGGAAATTGTCCTCGGAAATACGCTACGGAGAGAAAATATTACCTTACCATTTTTGTGGTCTGCCTTCTGGATTATCTTTCAAAATTTTGTGTTAAATGAGTAGTATTTGGATAAAAGCATTCATTGTGTATATCCAAAAGGTAGGATTTAAGCATTCTTTCATATTAGTATACTATCATAACGCAAGAAAGAAGCAAACAGAAGGCTCTAGAAAGTATATATATATGATACGTACTTAGTGTTTGTATGAGAAAAAATATCTAACGAGGTTCGGAGAATTGATAAGTGTCGAGGCTCCGCCGAGACTATTATCAATTCTCACAACCAAGTTAGATACTTTTTTCATACAATACACTAAGTACGTATTATATTTATCTTATAACATCTTTTTGCCTTGTTTTCGTAGATGTTTTCCAACAGAAATGCAAGTTACTAAAAATAAATGCATGATATCATTATTCTAAAAAAAACTATGTGATATCATAAAAAATATCATATGGGATGTTATCACACGGATAATTGTATAGTTGTAAGATAAAGTATATACTGCACTCGTTCTGTCCGTCCTAACTTGTTTGAAACTTTTTTCTTATTTTGTCATTTAAAGAAGCCTGACATGATATCAGACAGCCTATTTTTAGAAATAACTTGATTTGCATACACTTTCACCTGAATTTCTTTGATTTCCAAGGGTTTATTATAATTAAGCGCTGAAAAAATTACATGATAAACAGAATAACATGTAAGTGTCTTAAAATATCAATGTTATCTTGTCTCGGCTCGACAAAGCCTCGTCATGATAAATTCTCCCAACCTTGACCAGATAACATTGATATTTTAAGTCACTAATATGGTATTCTCTATACAGATAACTGGATAATGGCTAAAATCTACTATTGTTAAACTTTTCATCAAGTAATACACAAGGAAAAGATATCAAATTTTAAGCTTTTTTAAATTAAGAGAGAGAGAGAGAGAGAGAGAGAGAGAGAGAGAGAGAGAGAGAGAGAGAGAGAGAGAGAGAGAGAGAGAGAGAGAGAGAGAGAGAGAGAGAGAGAGAGAGATAGAGGGAGAGAGAGAAGAGAGAGAGAGAGAGAGAGAGAGAGAGAGAGAGAGAGAGAGAGAAAGAGAGAGAGAGAGAGAGAGAGAGAGAGAGAGAGAGAGAGAGAGAGAGAGAGAGAGAGAGAGAGAGAGAGAGAGAGGAAAGGGAGAGATAGATAGAGAGAGAGAGAGATAAAGAGAGAGAGAGAGAGATAAAGAGAGAGAGAGATAGAGAGAGAGAGAAGAAGAAGAAGAAGAAGAAGTTGAAGAGAGAGAGGGAGAGAGAGAGAAAGATTTTGTGCAGTGAGCCGTGAAATCTATATTTATATATAGATATCCGAGCTCAGTTTTGAAAATACACCTATAATATTGTTGCCCTTGGTTGTTTTTGCAAGGATTGCAGACCCAAAATGCATTCTTTCCAGGTAAATAACTTGAGTCAGACCGATAAGTTTAGACGGAAGAGCACTTGGCGAGCACTTGGCTTCTTGGATGAGAGATTAAACCGAGGCTCCTTGTGTCGGTGCCGTGTAAGAATCATCGCGGATCTCAACAGTAGATTTTTGTTATCCAAGTACATTTGCACTGTCCCTTGTAATAACTGACCGTCTGCTAAGGGCGTTGCTCATATGGGCATATACTACGGTAGAGCGATAAATAGAAGGAAATACATAAATAAAAAAATCTTGACTTGAATGGATTCCAAAAAGCGCCAAAATTACATAATGGCAGACGAAATATACGACTGCATGCTTTTAGGTCAAATTTTCGCCTTCTTTGAGACTAAGCTTAATCTCTCTCAGCATGCTTTGAGTCACAAACATCGAAAAGGCTATAGTTAACAATTTCATGAAATTGCCAAGGTGCATTCTAAATTGGAAAGATTTCAAAATGAAATTGAACGAGTGGGAGGAATGAGGTTTGAATGGAATTAAAGGGATGACACTGTAATGTCGCTTATTTTGTCCAATTTGGAAGAAAAACGCGATTTTTATTACCTCCTTAAAAAAACCTGCGTATTTTTCTGTTCATGTCTTTTCTATCAGACGCTTTGAATTCCACGTCAGTGAGTGAATTATAGAATGGTTTTGAGCATAATTAGCGTCAATTTTACGGTGTCTTTAACTTCAATTCATATCGACGTATTCCTGAAAAGAATATACGACCCGACGGCGAAAAAGACACCAACTGGGTACTACATATGTTGCTGATCTTAATCTGATTGCGTGCAAAGCACAGGCTCAATAGGATCGAATGGTTTCGCACTTGGCTGATTTTCTGAATCTAGACTGACCAATCTACCGACCCATATTAGAATTTACCTCTGACGAAAATAAAGCTTTGCTTGTTCATTAAATGAAAGACTTAAAATTGAAATTATAAATAAAACAAATGGTTTTACTTGAAAGTCTTTACCAAGTGATTATCTGCTGTTTTTGACCGATAATCTACCCAAAATATAATTGAAGAAGGATGAATCGCCTTATTAACTGATAAGATGCACAGAAATCACTATTGGAATATGTAGCATCGTTCAATTACAGTTTTTGGCATTGCTACGAAAATTAATTATTATGAGATTCATCCCATCTTCATCAGGTATTATTTAAGAAAGTCATAAGGAGCGGTCATAAGGCAATAACAGGTGCGTATAGGATGCGAAACCCATGAAATTCTTGACATCCGCTGAAAAGACGTTTTACATCTGTTTCTTACCCTTTTTATTCGCTTTACATACGTTCTGTCTGTCGAGCGTTCGCTCATTGTGATTTCCCCCGCGCAGACAGTTTTGAGCTGAACAAAACTCGTAGAGCGCATAAACTTTCCGCGATGGAAACATCACAAGAAACCAACGTTACGCATCCCATACCATCCGATATACTTCCACTGCATCCTCAATCATTCCGTTTGGTATCCTCGGAACTAGTATTCGCTATGGATGAACACGTAGAGAGGGTAGAATTTTCAGGGGCAAGAAAAGTATGTAAAAAGATAGTTACACGGACATTTAGTCGCTTTGTATCCATTTTGTTTGAGTTCATCATACGTGGTGTTTACGTCCAATACTTTATGCATTCGCCCTTTCGGCTATTCGAATACGTTACAGTTATACCCGATAACCCATTCTGAGCTGTCATTCGCTCTTATTCACAAGACTTCCGATGATCATCCACTCAACATCCTGGCTAAATAATTTACGCGTCCGATGTTTTTTCGTACTGTTTTCGCAAATCTTGGCCATTAATGGAAATTCCACTCCTCTGGCATTTCCATTTAGCATACGTTTTATGTCCGTTTTGCAATGGACCGGGTCTTTAGAACACAAGAATACTGTACGTATACAGGCTTTTACATGTACTGTAGAAAATGTGAATTTCAACTTTTTGCACAATTTTCGGTTGATGGTAACTTACAGTTAATTACATCCTGTAATTAAAATTAAGCTCGATCAAAACCGCTCTAAATCACTCACTCATCGTTCCTTTCATTCATTCCAAACACTCACTCAAACCATTCAAAAACGCCCCAAACTCACTGAAAAACATTTAACAACAACTTCGTTCAAAATAAAAATACATGGGGAAAAAAATCGGGATTTCACTCAATTAATTGAAATTGTAAGCGTCTGATAGGTTTTTGAAGAAATTTTGAGCTATCTAAAAATCATGTATGCATATTTTATTAAAGGGAGGTAATCAATATTGCTAATTTTGTTCATCCTGAACAAAATTTGCAATACTGGATTACCTCCCATTAAATTGACTCAAAACTCGCTCCGCACACTCATTCAATTTCATTCCTAAATCATTCCATAATCATTCACCTTGATAATTTCACGTTGTTGTTAACTGTATTATAAAGACTAGGTCTTGCTTTGTGAAAACTGAAATCATTCTGTAACCCCTCAACTTGCCAGACCTGCTTTCAGTACGAAAATGTTCGCGAAGCGTTTTGCAAATGATATTCCGCTTTGTACGTTTTATCCGTGCAAAGCGGTGTATCATTCCATAACGTTTACAAACTTTTTAAGATCCTGAACAAAAAAACAAAAACAAAACAAAAAAACCCTTAAACGCTAAAAAATAGTAGCAGTCAAATCAAGTCAGATATTCTGTCAAAGAGTCTTTGGTGCAAAGACATTATTTGAAAAACAATTCCGATTTTAGTGTCAGATATTGTCTAACATTGTCATTGTTATTAATTCCAGAAATGTTGACTTCTTTCTTCTTGAAGAAATCAAGCGATCGAGACACGCTTGATGTCACCTGAGCACAACGTGCTGAAGGGGAGCTTTTAGGATCACCCCGAGTCCGTCATGCGTCGTCCGTAATCCGTCATCCGTCGTCAACAATCTTAATAACTTCAAATGAACCACTTGACCGGTGTAAATTAAACATTGCCAAGTTGTTCACAATGTTCTGATTGGCCCATTAATATGGGCGAGGCAGGGCGGGGCTTATTTTGAGCCCGAAGTATTTGAATGATACCCCCCCCCCCCTCCGCCCTTTAATCACTGGGCCGATTTCAATGAAACTTTTCCTGAATGGTCCTTCGGAGGCCCATTTTAAAACTTGTTTGCTAAATTTTGATTGGCCCAAAAATATGGGCATGGCTAGGCGGGGCTTAATTTGATTCTCTTCAGTTATGAATGGCTGGGCAGGGACTATTATCATTTTGAATTCTTGGAATAACACCTACTCTTCAACAATTAGGCAAATGTGAATGGCACTTTGCGAGAAAGTTACTTGGATGAGATCCACTGTACCAATAAATTTCAGATGAGCTGTTTGGGGGCCATTCTGGTCCACTTTTTATGTGTGTGTTTGTTTGAATGTGTTTGAACGGCACGTGAAACAGATAAGATGTCATGTGGTAGCGCAAGAGGACCTTATAATTGATTCCTTGAGTTTCGCACACCAGTAATACCTTTATGCCGTTTCCTAATCCCTAGCTTCTATCCTACGAATGCTCACGAGTATCCATTCATTGATAGGAAACAAATATTGAGAAGGATGACATGCCACCACTCGGGAGCGAATCCATGACCCAATCTTAGACAACTAGGTTCAATTGCAAAACAAAAAAAAATGTAGTTACGGGTTATCCATTATATTGATATATTTAAACTATAAGGTAAACAAAAATATTTTGTTAGGTAATTTTGTCCTATAAACCTTTCATGTTTTTAGCTCCACTGGCCGAGGGCCAGTGAGTTATGGTAATGGTGGATGGTCCGTCGTGCCTCTGTGCGTGCGTCCGTCCGTGCGTAAACTTTTTTCTTAAAACACCTTCTCCTCCCAAATCAATTGGCGGATTTTAACGAAACTTGGTAGAAATGATCATTGGATGACCCACTTCATAAATTGTTCAAGAAATTTTGAGTGACCACCAAATATAGGCGTGGCAGGGTGGGGCATTTGTTTTCACTTTGAAATCTTTAAAAATCTTCTCCTCTCAAACCATTTGGCAAATTTCAATAGAAATTGGCAAGGATGTTCCTTGGATGACCCTTTACTTTGATTGTTTTCAATGAACATTATCAGAATGTTTCTTGTGTGACAATTTTCATACATTGTGCACGAAATTTCGATTTCGCCATAAAATATGGGCGTGGCAGGGCGGGGCTTATTTTTAACAATATCTCCTCCTGAACCCGGGCCGATTTTAATGAAACTTTACCAGAATGTTCCAGGGGTGACCCTTTCCAAAATTTGCACGCGAAATTTTGATTGGCCCTTTAATATAGGCATGACATATTTTGAGCCCAAAATCTTTGAAAGACATCTCCTCCTGAATCTAATATTCAAATAAGATGGGCAAAGGGATGCAGGTGTATGGTGATTGAGAATTTTGGTGATATGTGGGCAAAACCTAGTTAATTATTATAAAATAGGTCTTTTGAAATAGATTTTGAAGTGTTGTTTTCATTCAAAGCTTGGAAGTCTAAAGATATATAATGCCAGTGGAGCGATACATGCCATCTTTGGTCTCTTGTCATTATCATCTTATAGCTATACAAATATCCTAGTGATAAAATCCCATATGATATTTTTATGGTAACACTTGGATACTAGTAATTCTATGAGAAACATCTACAAAAACAAGACAAATAGAGATTATAAGATAGATATAATACGTATTTAGTGTATTGTACGAATAAAACATCTAACTCGGTTGTGGAAATTGAAAAAAAATGTCTCGACAGAGCCTCGACAATTATCTATTTCCTCAACCTCGTTAGATATTTTTTTCATGCAAACACTAATTACGTATTATATATTTATATACTATTGGTTGACTTTATATTAATTTGTTTTATTTTGATTGTGACGAAATCGTAAGCTTAAAGAATAGGTCTCGAGTACTTGGTCATTTTTTACATATCCCAGGCGAGAGAGAGAAAGGCAGAGGCAAACCCTCTATAACTAAATTCTACAGTTGCGTTGACTTGGGCTGGCCTTTCAGTATAGAATCCACAAACACATCTTAGGTCCGATAGGCTAAGGATGCTTCTTGCTTTTCACTTCAAAATATTGCAATATGATATTACCTTCGTCGCGGGTGTGAAACAATCCCGTTGAATATGTTAGATATTTCACGGGTGCTATTAAACTAGTGGAATAACAATGCAAATGAGCTAAGAACGGAAAGCAACGTTATATTTTCGTTGTGAAAATGACGTCATAGTGCAATTGTTGATGTCATTCGCAAACGGCGTTATAGACCTATGTTGAATAACTTGAATCGATACCTTTCTGTAATTTTCTCGTAAAAATTATGATATGATAAATAGAATATCAAATTTGTGCTTATAGAATACCGAATTTATTGTACTCGTCATCTAAAACAGATTAAAACTCGGCACAAACCCCATTTTTATCAATTCGGTATTCAATGACCACTCACTCAAAATCCTCTTAATATTTTATGTTGCTCTATTACAAGTATTTATTAATCGAAACAAGTATGAGTATACAAAGTACTTGAAGTAGATATCAATAGATTCGTTAGCTTGTCTTCAATGAATGCATATTTTCAGGTAACGTTACACAAAGAAATAGTAAATATGATGAATTTGAATGCTGTTGTGAAGAAGTAAAGGTTAGAAAATTCGAACAGATTTTCATACACGAAAAGGGGAATTTCCCGTCTTTTATGTGTGTATCAATACATCAGTTTAGCAGTTAAAAGATGCCTGTGTTATCAAATTGACGTCTGGATATTTTCTCTGAATTCAGATTTCCATGTTTGACAAATTTATGAGGATTTCAGTCACGCCAACCAATAATATGGCATAAAAAATATGGAATGACGACAAATCTTCTCGAAAACCCAAGTACATTTAAATATTTTTTGGTGTAATAAAGTGAATATTGGATACAGAATCTTGAGCCCAATGCAATCTACAGTTAGTTACTTTGTGAAATTGAAATTCGCCTTAATCAAAACCATTGTAAATTGCTCACTCAGCGCTCCATTCATTCCAAACACTCACTCTAACCATTTAAAAATGCACAAACCCTTTGAAAAATATAGAATCAACAACGTGATTCAAAATGAATTTGGATAAAGAAATACATGTATCACGATTTCGCTTACATAATTCAAATTGTAAGCGTCTAATAGGTTCTTGTAGAAATGTGAAGCTATCTATAGAACTTGTATGCATATTTTATTAAAGGGAGGTAATCAATATCGCAGATTTTGTTCATCTTGAACAAAATTATCGATATTGGATTACCTCCCTTTAATTTCACCCAAAACTCATTCATCGCACTCGTTTAATTTCATTCCAAAATCGTTCCAAGATCATTCACTGTCATATAAGGCCCCATTAAGTAATTGCAATCGTTACAACATTTGAAAGTCTAATTGTAGTTGTAGAATAATACACCATTGCATGTTGACTGATTATCACGTTGGTATTGAATTAGGCCTACGACTTGTCATCATTTCTTGAACATTCGTGCATTCCTTTCATGTTTTCATGATCCTCTGTTATTTTTCTTCTTAAGATAGTACGCCCTAATAAGAAACTTGAAATTTGGTTCGAAATACATCGTTATACTTCGGGTTTTTTTTCTGTTTTTTTTTTTTATATCGATGGCTCAGCGCGAAACAGTTGTTACTCCCTAGAAACATATAGGGAGTTACAACTGTTTCGCGCTGAGCCATCGATATATCGTCACAATATTACTGAAATGTCGTTAGTACGGGTCTATAAAATTTATTGACAATTGCCAGATTTAAGGTAGTGGAACCGTAATAGATCAGCAACATTTCGGAACTCATAAACTTTCACAATGATGACCGAGGTTTCCAAATAAAATCATTTGGAAATCTCGGTTAACACCGTTAAAATTCATTACTTCCAAAACGTTGCGAAGTTTACGGGTCCACTAACTTAAATAACGCAATAACGCAATCTATGACGAAATTAAAGTATTACCATGACATAATCTATGACAAAAATACTGTGTCATTTTATTCAGCTAGCAATCTATTATTAAAAAAAAACAAGATGCCAAAGATGGTCAGTATCGCTCCACTGACACTTAAAGCCTTATAGATTTATGAAAATTCTTTTTTTTATATATGTGACCCGTCAGGCGAAAGGGGACCGACCACCTGGGAACCCAAAAAAATGATTTTTTGAAAAAGAGATTTGGTCCAGCATCGGTCAACCAAAGGTCGCATTTAAAAAATTCTTTCACTGGAAGGTAAATTGAACATTCCAGATTCAGAAAATAAGCACATTGCGAAAAGTTTCGACCCTAGTCAGTCTGCGCAAGCCGCGCAGTCTGACTAGGGTAGACACTTCACGCACTACCCAGATGGCCCCTTTCGCGTGACGGGTCACATATATATATATATTTCACCATAAGGGACCTTTTTTCGGTGACTCGACAGCCAGTAGCGCCCAAGTCATCAGCCTGGTCAGAATTTAAAAAAGGGAATCTGAAAGAGCATGTCCTAAGCATCCTTCGTGTGGATTTGGTTGAATTCTGACCAATAGTTTTAAAGAAGACGTTAGTTTATGTATTTTACCATTAGGGGCCATTTTTGGTGATAAGACAGCCCATAGCGCCCAATTTATCAGCTTGATCATAATTAAATGAAGGAATCTGGAGGAGCATGTCCGAAGCATCTCTCCTGTGAAATATAGTTGAATTCTGCCCGTTGTTTCAGAGAAGAAGATGTTTCAAGAATAAAGTTTACTGACGGAAGGACGCACGGACACACGACGGATACCAGGCCATGACAACAGCCTCACTTGACAACGTCCAGTAGATTTAAAAATGAGTCGTGCTCATAGCACAATTTGAAAGTAGAGTAAGAAGTAATTAATAGACAAACATGAAAAATAATCTTATAATTTAGCAGAGCGTAATCTACAATCTTGTTTGTTTGTTTATTTGATCATCGTCAGAAAAGAATTAATGTCTAAAAGTATAGAATTACACCACAAATAATCAAAGATAAAAAACTTACGGAAAATAATGAGACAATTAATTTGTTTTGACCTTTAGATATTTCTTCATTCTTTCTTCCTCCAAAGTTAAAGCCAAGAATTAAATACCGTAAAAGAGTTCACCACAATAACTAAACTTAAAAGCAATAGAAAAGCACCACTTTTGAAAGCTTACATAATCTGTTCTAAATAATTGGCATTTAAATTTTCATTTCTTGACGTCAGAATAGATATTTTCAGAGGCAAGTGTCAGGCGTTGTATTTTATTAGTTATACGGTTTCTTGCCGGGGTATATGACGATTTATTCCCGGCTGGAAAAATGATGTCATCCGAGCCGTAGGCGAGGGTTGACACCATTTTTACTGCCGGGAATAAATCGTCATATACCCAGGCAAGAAACCGTATTACGAATTTATTATACTTCAAAGTTTTAGGGCTAAATATCTGTCTTTTTCCTATTTTAGGCGTTCGTATAAACCAATTTCTTTTAAACCACGAATATCCCTTAATGCGCCCCTATGAAAAGTAAACATGTACAAAGTGACGTCATATATAGTTGTGACGTCAAACTACTACACTGCGCTATTGTGATATGGAAGCGTTTGTTGGCTGAAACTGCGAGAAACTTGGCACTTTAAATGGACAGATTTGTACAAATTTAAGGTATTTATTGACATCTATATCATTTTTTATTTGCACATTATTAACTGACATCCTTTTCAACTGTATCCTAGTGTGTATATTCGGGTCGTGTTATCAGCGGAGCGAGAGAAACATGGCTGCCATTACCGTTTCGATTTTTTGTCTA
Source organism: Fragum whitleyi (assembly GCA_948146395.1). NCBI lineage: Eukaryota > Metazoa > Mollusca > Bivalvia > Cardiida > Cardiidae > Fragum > Fragum whitleyi. Next base: position 20,055,549 of record OX411557.1, read on the forward strand.
TGTTCACGTCGAGGCGCCTTAAGGAAACATTAGAGGTAATACCGGAGCGGCCGTAGCTATCAATGTTTGTCAGGTCAGCATTAACCAATGAAAATGCTAGAATTTTCTTTGCAGTATAATAAAAACCTTTTCTAAGGCTTTGCATTTACAATAGAGTAGAGATGTATCGTAACAATTTGAAGTATTTCATATAACCCAAGGCAGCATATTTATGCCACGAAGTAGCAGTAACATGACAAATTTGAAAATAGCATGAACAATCAAAATTTTTAAGAAATTTTATCTTGATCACATTTTTTTCTTGAATAAATTATTGTGATATTGATTTCTGTTATTTCACCCTTTGAACGTTTATTGTAAACTACTGACGTCAAAATAATATACTGCGATAGAAATTCTGACTTCTATAAATTGAAAACTGACTCGTATTACTTTTTTCCCGTGTACTATAAATTAAAGATATCTCTATACAAAAACATTTATGAAAATTTGACAAACTATCCATCGGCATGGTTTTATTAAATGTGGAAATATTTAAGAGATGAAGAGAGTATTTGTTGATTTCTTTGAGATATGAAATCAAAAACTTAATAACATTGTATGAATACGCAAAGCGAATTCATACATGAATGTGATTAGATTTTTTTTTTATTTTCATACCTCTATGAAATCAACAAATATTATCTTCATATCTTATAATTCAATATCATGCAGCAAAAATATAAATATTTATTTGTTAAGAAACAGATTTTTACGGGATTACTTTTTGCGTAAGCTCATGAAACAGCTGCGTACTGAAAATTGTTTTCATTTAGGAATAAAGCTATTTTTAAGCCAATCAGATTGCACAATTATTGATGGACACAACTTAGATTATAGTATTCAAAATTGAAAAGGCTTTGATTGCAAGATTTCCGTGCAGATTTGCGATTTGTAAAAAGAATATAATTATTTTGTTCCAAAAAGCAAGGTCTACAAGCATGCGAGGAACGCTCGGATACCATATACCGTCACACGGACATCGCACGATTTCGAGGCAAGGGAAAGTCTAAGGGCGCCGTACGGGCTCTATAAGTCAAATGAAGACTGGGTTGAATCCAGAAAGTAAAAGGTAATAACATTTCATGGCAGACGCGAATAATGCTCACTTTGATATTCTAGACAAAACTGTGCAAATAAAATAAATCACGAAGACGGATAAATCTATAACTGCGTGTTGTAAGATCCAATTTCCGTCTTCTGTGCGACAAAAGCTTAATCTTCCACAGCATGCCTTTGAATCAAACTGCTTCACTGACATTGAAAAGACTTATTTAAGTTGATGTTATCCTTGAAAAATATGTAGGGATTTTATAAAAAAAAAAGAGAGAAGTTTTTGCATGGCATTTCCACCAGTATTACAATTACAAAGTTGAGATTCAGATCGCAGGCTGATAAGAGTCACAGCTAAAGATAGAGGGAGTATTTTGGATTTCAAATTAAATAATTTTAATCAAACTTGCACAGATCCTATAGTGAGGGTCCTCATTGGAATCGTCTTGTCAAGACGATTCCAATGAGTACCAACACATAGGGTTTCATCGAGAAATGAAGATTTTAGAATGTCATACCCCCGCCCCCTTCTTTTCTGTACTTATGAAGAGTGTTCAATTGTGGCGCTCTGTTCAACACTACTTCTCAATACATGTACATTCAATGAATATTCTTAAAAAATCTTGTGACTGGTTAGGCTGCTCATACATGAACATCAGTCACGTGGTGGACTATGTTTCACATAGGATCATATTTCAGTTGTGTACATTACAGGCAAAATGTAATTCTATAGTTGAAGATTCTAAATTTAAAGAAATATATTTTTCGTAGATCTACTTAGTGTATTGTATACAATAATCAATTTCCTCAACCGAGTTAGATATCTTTGTCATACAGTACACTTGGTACGTTTTATATTTTTCTTATAACCTCATTTTGTCTTGTTTTCGTCGATGTTTCTAACAGAAATGCAAGTTTCTAAAACAAGCTGCACTTTGTGAATGTTCTAAAAATATTCATGTGACATCATAAAAAATGTCAAACGGGATGTCATCACACGGATATTTGTATAGTTGAAAGAAGTAAAAGCAATAAGTTCCTCAGAAGCTAAGCGGTACAATAACCTCGTAATAATATAGAAATGTAATGCAAATTTTCACGTGTACGCATATGAAAAGCGAGGTACGATTTCCAAACGTTCGCAAACGTTTTTAGATCCAGCCCTGCGTTTCGCGAGCGCTTCGAGATGATAATCCGCTTTGCACGTGCACATCATTTCGAAAGCGCTTCGCTAACGTTTCCATCCCGAACGCAGAGCTGATTTTACCAAGAATCATTCTAGGATTCTATCTGGAGTCGATTATCTTAGTATCTACCTTATATTCATGGAATATTTCTATGAAATAGATACATTTGAAAGGTAACATTTCACAATCATAACTGTCATGTCGGCCATCTGCCTCCAGCTGCTTTTCCATATAGGTTTATGATTACCAACCCATTGGTGGAAGACAGTCAGTCGGAAAAGATGAGTCGGGAATCAATTCCTAGACCTTTTGACGCATTTCTCTGACTCTGCGCTTCTAGTAAACTTATTTTCCGTTTCATAACTGTATGATAACGAAAATATTATCTTCATCTTTTATTTAGGAAGCAATGGCATACGTCAAAAGCACTTGTAAAACACATGTTCATTTTAAATGGTTTTGGAATTATTCAGGTTGCATTGGCTATGACAAGCCAGTTCCGAGTTCAGTATGCATAGCGTCTGAAAACTGTAAGAAGGTATACCTGGCATTGCATGTATACTTACCTGAAATGCAGGCTGTTATTTCCCTCTATTTTCTTTCGAGAAGGTTTTCATTTACTAGCAATTCAAATTGTTAATATAATCAGACATTGGTGTGATCTACTGTAAATTGAAATCGTCGAAAAGTCTAGTGAAATTAAAAAGAACAATCGATAATCTGGAGAAAAAAACACAAACAACAAAAATTACGGAGCTTAGAACCTTGCCTTCTCAATTTTATATAAATTCCTGTATCTAATAAGCAAAGTTTCACATTTATTTGTAATTCTAGAATTCAAACTGTCACAGAAATACGAAATAAATCACCAAATGCGCAAGATTCCTTGACATAATTATGTGAATCTATTGATAATTTTGTTGTATTCTTAACAAGTCAGTTTTTATATGAATCAATTCCAAGACGAAGCGTTTGCTCATTTCATGCAAATGTTTACGTATTAGCGATTGTCGATTATTTGAAAAGACAAAACTTTATTTGAAATGTAAAACATTCGGAAATGATATAAATGATATATATCGCGTCACTAGAAAGGTATCATTCTTAGCGCTATTAGATCTTACAAATCCAACTCATCTATGCAGTTTAAGAACGATATAATTATATGCCTGAATTTGTACCAAGGTTGCATGGTTATTATCATTTTAATGAGATGTTTAGAGACCAACGAGTATATTTGTAATAAATCGTACATTTATTGAATTGTGGTTTGTTTGTTGTTTTTATTTTGTGGTAACTTTAAGTGATGACGAGTATAAATCCAAGAAGTAAAAATAATGTCATAGACGGGAAATATTTTCGATTAGTTAATAAAAACAATGATCTGAAGATATTACATGAAGAAAGGCTCTGGCGAAATTGGATTGCTTGTATAAATTCGGTTTTGAGCTCAACACAACTTCGTGAAATTATTAGAAGAGAAAACAGAATGAAGTCAATAGTAGTGTTACTATATTTTTGTGCTTTTATAGAAGGATAGCAAATAGGAATAAGCAATGTACAAATCTAAACTCCAAAGAAAAAAAGAGAGAAATAAAGCTTGAAAGAAGACATGACTGCGCACCAATACGTTTAAACGAGGGATAGACATATCTTAATAACAAAGGTTAGCAAGACCGAATAAAATATTGAAAAATTGCATTTGGTCGGATATTCTATCTTTCATAGCGGTAATGTAGATGTGTCGATGTATACAAATATTGTCTAACCTTGTCAAAGGAAGGTGTTATTAATTCCAGTTGGAATCTTCAATTTATGCCTTCTGACAAATCAACAAAAGTGGCTCATTGTGTTTTTGTCAACCAAGCTTGTGAGACGAAAACGTTTGCTAAATGTCTTAGAAATGAAACCTCGCAGTGCACGTTTACAAACAATGTAAATAAAAAATTAAATAAAAAGATAAAAAAAATAAATCAATCGATCTTTTTGTATCTTGATTACTGGACACAAAACAATGTGAACACTTGTGACTGATTGAAGTAAATAGTTAAACACTACCATAGAATAGCGAAAAGTGGGAAGAAAACTTACTACAAAAATGAATTTCTACTCCTTTCAAACACACAAAACCCTTCTTATCTTTGGAGCAAGGATAAAAAAGCATAAAATATTAGGAATTGAAGATATCTCATATATACTCAGTTCCAAAAGAAAGTGTGCACTTTTAAAATTCGAATATCTCGAAACTTACTCAATGCACCGTCACAAAATTTTGCGTGACAAACTTCGACACTATTTACCGTCGATACTTAGAGAAAAAAGGCACACGGAAGTCATTGACTTAAGGCTAGTAAAGGATCCTTGATTTTGAGTGATTTTCGGACTAGCATTCAGTTCAATTTCTGTGACATACCTTGTAATAAATTCACATCTAAATGACAATTGTACACTATAAAACACCGTAGGTTTACGTACAAATTTCGTGTGTAAGCGAAAATTAACCCTGTGCGAGGAAAACTGTCCATAAAAGTGGATTATCACTCATACTACAATAGAAATCGTATGTATACGCGTGGGCTTCCTCTGTTACGCATCATCTAATTTTGTATAACGTTATTGCACTGTTGTATCTGACGTTATTGACCAATCAACGTAGCGATTTCTAACGTTGGCAAGGTATGACGTTTGTACGTAAACTCAAAATTCTGTTTGGAAATGGTAGGAAGTCCCTAGTCAACTTAGCAAACTTAGGAATACCATAAAAGCAAATTTCCCCTTACAAGAAAAGAAATTCTAGAAAGACCAATCTCAACACCATTTGTGCTGAAGAAATGCCCACAGTATACTTTACGCAACCTTTTTCGAAATCGGATTTCATGAGTCGTTTCTACATGGTCATATCTAAAACATGCAACAGGTTTTACAAGCAAGAGTTCCTCCAACTTTGCTAAAAATAAAGAAAACAAAAAAAGTGAAACTGAACACTTTATTTTGGAACTAAGTATATGATTGGTATTTTATTTCTATGGTATAGCTGATTTCTTGCATAAATATTTCTCCGGAAATGTTTTCCTATTTATATCAATAATTGACAATTTCACATGCGAAAAATCACATTTATTTGTCATACACTAGCTCAAAATACAAAATATGTGATAAATCATCATTTACAGCAAAACTTGTGTTAGGCGACCACTTAAGGGACCACCAAAAAGCGGTCGTTTATTGGAATGGTCGCTTAACACGAAATACCATGATAAATGTAATTGCTTATTTTGAAAGCATTTAAAGATTGTCGGTCAAGTCGTACTGAATCTTATGATGTTCGAATCCATAGAATCGTCTTATTGAGACGATTCTAATGGGTTCCAACAACATAAGATTCAACAATAACCAATTTTTTCGTTAAGAATGTCCTCTTTTTCAGAGAATCTGCTTACTTGGATGGGACTTTTATGGTGGTCGCTTAATAAAATTGGTCGCTTAATAGACGTGGTCGCTTAAGCAATATCGACTGTACATGTGATTTCGTGACATCGACAAATCTTAATTTTCTGTCTCTTGGTTGAGCGTTTCTGCACCAAATTAGACGTATATATTTCGATGATTTCTTTCTCACTGCGTATAATACTTATTATTATGCTTATTCTTTTTTATCACAAACAGCAATCAGAAATGTCACTCCCTTAAGCTTAGTTTATATATGCCACGGTCGCCGTACGATATCGCAGCCTTTAATTCTTGTTATAGATTTACATAATTCATGGCATCCATTCTTAAAGATAAAAAAACGAAAAAAAAAAAACAAAAAAACTATTCTTTATCCATTACATTTATTGCGTTCATTTCTCTTATGAGGTAAGCACTAAAGCACCATATATCATTAGCTTTAATTGTCTTAAAACATACCAGTTATATAGTAAAAACAACACGTGCACACGTACATGTTTTTTGTTACCTGGAGTGTTATTTATACTGTATTGGATTCTTGGACAACACTGCGATTTTTTTCTACCAGCATGTAAAAGAATTCTTGGGGCGTTAGAGCTTCGTAGATAATAGCATTCTTAACCTTGACCTTTCTTTACGTTTGCAATTATTTCTGATAAATGTGTTCCCTGCGGTTCGGGAAAAAAGTAAAGGATATATAAAATAAACAATGAGGCATTGTAGTTTGATTTTGTACTGTCTATGTATATCTATGTAGTTTTCTGTCTTTAAATTATTTCCGTAACTTTTCATTACATATTTATATTTACATATTTGTTATTCAGCTGTCGATATATAAAGAACTCGCTTTAAAACAAATTGTCTAAAATAAATCATTTTGGCATCAATAGATTCTAAAACCTAGGTTTCACTCAGTACATAATTCTTTAAAGATTTTTACTGTGGAATAGATACAATTTGAGCACTGGTTCGAAAATTAAGGGGGGGGGGGGTTTTGAAAATACAAGGGTTATATTGTTGGTTTGAATCAATACAATACAATACAACAAGTTTATTGCATTAAACATTCACAATGTTTACAGCAAATGACATATACAAAAAACAGAGGAAATACATGGATTAACAGAAGAACATCGAGTAACGTGAACACATTTAGTTTCTAGATTGAAAAGTGTAATATATATACTTCGACAAATTCTGCAAGGTGGTTTTCGAATTTTGGGACATCAAATTTGTTAACTTATTGAGAGTTGGCCAAGTAATATAATATTTTTTGATAAATTTGGCTCTTAAGTCTGTATATTTTGGGCAAGTTAGAAGAAAGTGAAATTCATTTTCGATATATTTTGTTTTGCAATACCTACATATTCTATCTTTTCTATCAATATTTAAGTATCGACCACGTTCGATCTCTAAATCATGTGACGAGAGTCTAAATTTGGTTAGAGCGATTCGAAATTTCTTCTCTTTTATAGAATCAAGATAATTTTCAAAATGGAATTCATGTTTAAATAATGAGTAAGTTTCCAGTCGATTTGAATTGTTTATGGCAGAATACCAAGTTTGGTGATAAATATCTAATAAGCGTTGTTTTATTATATCAAAGTTGACTGGGGCAAGAAACTGGTTTTGCCAAATAAAATGTAGCCCAAAATCATCGAGGATACATTTCACTTGGTAAGCCCAATTACAATTGTTATATGTAAGTCCGGTTTCAAGATCATTTAAAAGCATTAAATATGTATTATATAGCAGCGAATTTACATCTGTATTAAGTATTTTATCCAATATTTGACAATGATAAATTTTCTGTGTAGAGATAAAGGTATACGCCCTAACTCTCCATAAATAGCGTCTAAATTGGTAGATTTTTTTACCACAAGTATTTTTCGACAAAATTTTATCAAAACAGATTCGATATCCGGAGCTGGGTGATTTCCCCAGACGTCCGCGGCATAGGTAAGACTTGGTAATACAACACTATCAAACACTTTCAGTTTGCTTGATACTGGTAAATCAATCTGGTTAAAAGTGACAAATAATTTGTGGATTGAAAACGAAGAACGGTTTGCAATATCAGATTGTGTTCGTTTCCAATTACCATTTTTATACAGATTTACACCTAAATATTTGAAACATTTTACATTTTCGAGTAGCGTATTCTTTAAATAAAAATCATAGTTTGTATGTCTACCTCTTTCAAAAATCATTATTTTTGTTTTGTTTACATTGAGGGCTAATTTTCATGTATCGCAATATTGTTCAACATCATATAAGATAGATTGCAATGAGACAGGATTATGTGTAAAAATAGGTGCATCATCAGCAAATAACAATAGAAACAATTCGATTTCGTTAACGGTTAATATTCCGTCTATATTACTATTTATATTATTTAATAAATCATTTAGATAAAATAAACACAAAATGCTGCTTGACGGATCACCCTGTTTCACACCAATATGTGAGTAGATATAATCAGACTCTTCGGATTTGTATCGAACAAAAGATTTAACGATACTATACATTGATTTGAGTGATTTAACAAATTTACTACTTACTTTTTCATTAATTAGTTTTTGGAAAAGATATGTTCTGTCAATTTTGTCAAACATTTTTTCCCAATCAAGAAAAGCCACATATAGTTTTTTATTGCTTGCTAAAGTTTTTGATATAAGCGCGTTTAAGATAAAAATACAGTCTATGGTAGATTTCCCTTTTTGAAAACCATATTGGTTATCGATAATTTTATTGTGCTTATATGACCATTTGTTTAATCTTGTAACTAATAGCTTAGATTAAATTTTCGAAATAATATTATTTAATGTAATACCTCTAAAATTTTTAGGATCGGCACTGCCACCTTTGAATATTGGTATAATTATTCCTTCGCCCCAACTATTTGGGTATATTCCATTGTGGAATATTTTGTTGTAAAGGGAAGTCAAAAACGAACCAACGATGTCAAAAGAATTTTTAAAGACTTCTGCGGTTAATTTGTCATGACCAGCACTTTTATTATTATTTTGAGAAAAGACTGCTTCTTTGACTTCTGATATAGTAAATTCCCTATCTTGATCATCATCTGTTATGATGTAGTTATTTTCGGCTAAGTTAGCATTTTCAACAGGTTCTGAATTATATAGATTATTAAAATGTGAAAACATATCTTGCATCGATATATTTTCCGGGTTTTGAGAGTTTATTTTATTACTATTATTTAAACTTTTCCAGAATGATTTTGGATCTGACTTTGCCAGTTTTGATATTCTGTCGCCTTCAATCCTTGCGAATTCTCTTTTTCTTTTTCGTTTTAATTTATTATAGATTCTCTTTTTTTCTAAATATTTACTTTTATTTTCGAAATTTTTATTTCTCACGAAGACATTTCTTGCTTTGTTAAATTCTTTACGTGCGGCGTAACATTCCGCGTTAAACCATTTGTTCTTTTTAGTTTGTTTATTCGATTTGGAATCATTGATTTTTTTACCAAATATTTTGAGTGTTTTTTCATGTAAGTATGAAGTAAATTTATTGACTGTCTCGTCGATATGCTGATTTTTCAATTCTTCCGTGAGTAGGTGGAGTCGGTCAACACTATTCAATAATTCATCTCTAAATGTTTGTATAAGCGAATCGTCCCACTGTATAACCATCCTATCGGGGACGGTATTTTTACATTCATAGGTATTAGGGCGTGACATTTTTATGCAAATTAGTAGCGGGCAATGATCCGAAAATTCGTTAGGTGAAAGTATTTCGAAAGTTGCAATATTTTTGAAATCATTGTAATTTAGTAATAAATAATCGACAACACTTGATCCGTTATGATTTATAAATGTGTAGTTTCCAATATTTTTATCGTATCCTAAACGGCCATTACCTATTAGTAATTCGGTATTTTTGCATAATTGTAAAATTCGTCTTCCATGCGCGTCAATTACGCAATCTTTATTTTTACGATTTATTATGTCTTGATAAAATATCTGATCTGAGTCTAACGTAAAAAATGGATTATAATTTTGAAAATCTAATTCGGTTGAAGTTCTGGCATTTAAATCGCCGACGAGAAATATTTTTCCTTTAATGCAATAAACTTGTTGTATTGTTGTATTGTTGTATTGTATATTGTTGGTTTGAATCTATGCTTATTTCAACGATTAATTATCTTATTGTTTGGATCATAAAAATGGGTAGAGTGAACCTATGTAAAATCCTGGTAAATTTAACTTAGATAAAGGCTATTTTCGAGGCTTTGGGCTGAGCTTACGACCTGCCGTTGCAAAAAGATCCATTCAACATATTCGAAAAGTACCTATAAAACATATCAAGCTAGAGTTCATAGACCCAAATTATTTCATTTGAGGTTCATAAGCACTGGAGGGATAAATGGGTTTAATATTAAGGTTTTATTATTTAATTATCTTAAGTTTATACTAAATCGTTGCGGATTAATTCATCATTTATATTTCCAAAAAGTTAATTTTAGACATATTTACGTGTATCAAATTGGTTTTACATTCATTTTGGTTGCCGTGTAAGTACACCAGTGTGAACAATCCAGTCAGATATCATAGGCGTTACTAGGATTTTGAAATTTATACGCACTAAGAAGGCGACTTACAAAACACTAAGTTCGTATTATATTTATCTTATAACCTCTATTTGTCTTGTTTGCGTCGATGTTTCTAACTGAAATGCAAGTTTCTAAAAATAAACGAATTATATCATTGTTCTAAAAATAACTAGGTGATATCATAAAAAATATCATATGGGATGTTATCACACGAATATGTGTATAGTTATAAGATAAACATATATTCCGCAGAAGCCCATATCGTTTGTTTTCTCTCTTGAAATACCATAAATAAGGGCATTTCAACTCAGTATTTACGTAATTTCAGAGAGAAATGTTTCAGGAAAAATCTAGATATTATTGAAGGCACGCGAAATATATATTCATATTATTTATTAGTTGGTCTTAGATTAGCATACTCAATAATGACCGTGATTTTCCCTTAAGAAATAGTATTTATTGCACGCTTCACCATGAAAATGATCTATCTTTTGAAATTAGAAAAAAACAACAACAACAAAGCCAATTTTGCTTTTATCTTAATTCTGAAATTATCCTAAAGAATTAGCAAGTTTAAGAATGAAATTAGCGATAAAACAATACCTAATTGCATTGAAAACTCGCCCATTTTTTATGGGCTTTTTTTTTTTACGTTTGTTTAGATTTCAAGGACACCAGTGAGTTTAGAATCCAAAATTCTTTATTTTTACATTATGTTAATGGCAGGAAATTTCTTTGAATTCAGATTATCATTTTAGACAAGTTCATTCTGATTATCTTCCTTGTCTGGGGTTTTCAATAATGTAAATTGGGTAAAATTAACCTTGTACGGAAAATAGGTTTTGACAAACAGCATATTAAGAGCGTTAATTGAATTTTCAATTTGTGAATTAATTAGAATTCCAACTAGAACTTAAATTTCTTGCATGTTTCTATATGAGTCCCTCATTGAAATTTATATTCCTTTAAAATTCAGCGAATATGTCAAATACATTGGACAGTTGCCTTTAATAACCCATCTTAAAAAGAAAAGAAAAAAAAAACATCTAAGAAGACCAAAAAGTGTTGTACTTCGTACAGTTAATCACATAGTGAAATTGACACTCATCTCGATCAAAACCATTCAAAACCACTCGCACTAATCGTTCATTTTCAACATTCAATCCAAGCACTCAAAAACACTCCGAATTTATTAAAAAAAATTCGCGTCAGAAAATTGTTTGATTTTATTTGCCGGTGTTGTTGATCCTTTAGCGTGTGATCATATTTGTGATGTACTCTGTGTTATATTATACTGATTGTTTTACCATAGGGAAATATTTGTTAAGTGCAATTACATAACTATCTAAGACATAGTATTTCACGACATACAACTAAATTTAAGAAATTGGCACTTGTATATCAATCTGGTGGATTTCGATTTCGATGGATTAGTAACTTTGAAGTAAGGTATCTCACAAACGCCGAATGGGTTATGGAACTAACAAGTCTCAAAATGTTTTATAAACCATGGGCTATCAAAAAGACAATATTACCAAATTCCCAGTGAGGCAGGGATGGAAAATCATTTCTATTCTTATAGTTTTCGATGAATTTTAAGGGTAATGTACATGTATATTACTGCAATTTCACGCCTCTTTGGTTGAGCGTTTTTTTTTTCTTTTTCAAAAGGTGCCATAAATTGGGCCTACAACTACTCAGCAATACAAAATAGGTATAAGACCATTATTTTCTATCATTTTGACTTTCATTTTTAAGGTACATGTACTCTTTTAAAATCCATTTTCAAAACTCTGAGGGATACTCCTTTAAAGTAAGCTATCTTACCAAAGCCCCACTCGACAGAGTGCTTACATGTCCGGAAATGTTCTGTATACCATAGGCGTTCAGATAAATATGGTCTACATAATCCCCCAAGGGGGGGGGGGGGCAATTCTTTCTGGCTATTTTGCCCCCAAACTCAAAGACCCTTGATGCTTTCAGAGGATGATTCTATGGTAGTGAAATTTAATTGAAACACAGGAGATCTAATTGATTATTGCTAACAACAAATTTCAGGAGAGAAAAAGAATTTGATTTTGTTTCTACTTTATAACATCTTTATTAGAGCAATAAAGGTCCTGGAATATCAGAGTGAACTGAGGATACATTAAGTAACATCGTGAAATTGATCATGGCCATCAACCCCGCTAAATCAGTGCTCCATTCATTCATTCATTCCAAACACTCATTCAAACCATTTAAAAACGTTCCAAACAATAAAAAATATTGGATCAACAACTGCATTAAAAAAATCGATAGGAAAATTTCACGATATCACTGAAATACTTGAATTTTGTAAGCGTCTGATTGGTTCTTGAAGAAATTGAATGCTATTATAGAACTTGTTTGCATATTTTATTAAAGGGAGGCAATGAATATCGCTATTTTGGTTCATCCTAAACAAAATTATCGATATTGGATTAATCCCCTTTAATTCACTCAAAACGCATACATCGCACTTGTTCGACTTCATTCCAAAATCGTTTCAAGATCATTCACATTGTCAATTTCACGATGTTGTTAACTGTAAACTTGATAATCAATAGAGCGTCACCGGCCACAAAGACCTCTTGTCCAAATATGTACTGTAGTTCTAAAATGTTACATTATGGCGTGAAATTCATATTCCTTTCTTACAAAAATATAGTCAAATGCTTGTTTTTGTTAAGAGACAACCTACCATGACCGCATAGATGTTAAAAACTACGATCTAGAAAAAGTAAATTTGTATCATAAAAATATCCCACGGAAATTATTTCTTTTCTTTCGTAGCGGATATTACGAATGCGCGCTGTTGTGACACAATTTTCCTCTTAGGGGATTTATCACGATGTGAGAACCAACTTTATGTGTTTCTGTTCAATGATTCAGTGAAATTAATTATTGAATTGTCAAGAGATAGCCTTAGTGGCGTAATACTATCTGAACAACTGGTTTATTGGGGGATAGAAAACTATCGACGTCTCAACAATTATCATATACGCAACTTGTTAATAAAACAGCCAATGAACTCAAAAAATATGTGTGACAGTTCATTATTTGTGTTCAATGTTTTGGACATCGAAATACCTATGCGATTTAGAAGATAAATGTCGTTGAAATTTCGTTTGGAAAAAAGCCAGGTATCTTACCTACACAACCCGATATTTGAACTTAACACTGACGGATGACATTTTTGTCCTTAGTGAAAAGAATAACAACGATATCCTCTCCAAGCCGTTGAATTGGACATAACGTGCACATTAAATTTCAATTGAGCCTGTGCGTGACATTTCCAACAATTAAGATGCTCATGAGGTGCAAACATTGAGTAGCATAGACAGCCCCATACGCTTAACTTAAATTTACCTGATTGTCTACAGATACTTTGAGACCTTATCTATCTACTGGGCACACAGTTAAGACTCTGGTCAGACTGTGCGAATGCACTTAATTGCCGGAGTCTTTGCTTTGTGCGTATTTGAAATAATTGGATCTCACGCACAGGCTCAATGAAAAGAATTTAAACTAATGTTTTTTGTTTGTTTTTTTTTTGTTTTTTTGTTTTTTGTAAAATTTCATTAAAATTTTGAAATCAAAAAACAAAAAAAAAAAAAAAAAAAAAAAAAACAAAACAAAACAAAAAAAACCCCGCTCATTTATAGCGATTTTATCATTTTTTTTAAAAGGAGGGTAACTGCCATCTTCTTTTTCTTTTCAACGCCATTTTAATTGAAATATTCGAGACTTAAATATATGTATCTTTCTTTAGGAATGAACCTCGGGAATACTATACGGCGCAGCCACGAAATCGCGTCGTTTCACACGTGGGTTTATATGACGTCAAAAGCAACAAGATTAAATTGGGCAAATTTAAATCGGCGAAAGATATTTAAAAATTGGGCATATCTTAATTTGATAACAATACGCAGTGTTTTACTGCGTTTTGTCATCAAATTATAATATGCCCGAAAGATCGCCAACGCCGATCGGAAAGCAAGTAAATAATAAGAAGTTATTTAAAATTATCGAGTACAATACTTGTTTCTATTGGATGAGTACCCTGCAGAACCAGTCTATTTTTGACGAGGCGACATCCGAGTCAAAATATAGACTGGTTCTGCAAGGTACGAATCCAATGAATTCAGTATTGTACTCGATCATGTTAAATGACATCTTTATTTCACACATACACTAAAAGTTCCAGAATTAACAATTTGCAGCATTAGAGAGAGATACAAAATCAATTGTTCCAAACTGACACAGGGTATCAAATGCAAGTTACTATGGACATGATAAAATTGAAAGAAACAATTGTTCTAAAAATAGAAATCCAATGAAATGTTTATTTCAAGTGTCAAGTGAAACAGTTCTCTATGAATATGATATGTAATTAACATGAAACAGATTGACTACCCGTCGCCTTTGAAATGTATATTTACGTTGACAAACGATATTCTGAAATCATGAGACAACACCATTTTCTACCTCTCAATGTGACTTGCATTTTTCTTTTACTTTCAAAGCCTGAATGTAATAAACAAGATGACAAGAATCTTCTCAAACTTATTTCAATACCTCCGATCAGAGGGTTTGATACATTGAAAGAGCCGCGAAAACGTGGTGATATCGATGTTCGGGACTGCAGCCTCACTTTCATCGTACAATATAGCTTGCCTCGCTTTCATCGTATAATATAGGTTGTCTCGTTTTGGAAAAAAAAACATATTGTACAGCAGCCTCGTTCTGGTCGACAATATGGATCTAGATATTTTACTCTCACGTGATACAAACTAAATGATGCCATTGGTTTAAATTGTTTATGTGTGAAATAAAATCATTATTCAAGTATATTGTCCAAATTACCAACAGTAGCCAAATTAACCAGAAATGACCAAAAATTACTACACTTACGTTCGAGGTGCTTTTCAGTAAACGGAAATGTCCGAGCGATGTTTCGCAACGGAAAGCGCATTTTCTCTGGTATTCTCGTAGGTTTTTGGCTCGTTTTAATGCGTTTTTATTAATAATTTCGCAATCTGTATTTGGATAAATACTCTAGTCTTTCTTTTCGTGCAAATTTAGCGACAATCCACTTCCTATCAGGTGGTTGCAGTTGAGCATTATGGCGAAAACCATTTTTAGGGTTTTCACAAATGTTTTCGCCCTAAACAAGTGAATTAACCCAATATTCAATAGCCACGAATGCCAAGCAAGAATATTACACATCACCATTTATATGAGATTTCGCGAAATAATCTTAAATAATCTTAATTTTCTGTCTCATGTATGACGAATTTAACGATTAAGACATTTCCGTGTTTTTCTTCAAGCTAACAGCACAAATACAGTTATATACATCGTGAAATTGACACTCATTCCGATAAAAACTAATCTGAATCGATCATTCAGCGCTCCATTCATTTATTCCAAGCACTCGATCAAATCGATCAAAACGCTCCAAAATCGTTAGAAAATATTTCGAAATCGGCCAAGACGATAAAAATTTAATTCGAATTGATCTAATTATTCTACGATTTTATTGGCTGGTCTAGATTTAAAAGTGGTTGAGTGGTTAATGAAGACAAACAAACAAAAATTACGTATATTTATTAAAGGGATGTAATAAATATAGCTTATTGTGTTCATCTAAAAAAATAGCTATATTGGTTTATCTCCCCTGAATTTCACTCAAAACTCGCTCCACACTCTCATTCAGTTTATTTCCATAATCATTCATAAACCAATCATCTTGTCAATTTCAGGATGTTGTAAACTGTACCATGTTCATGGACCAAACGTTGTTATTTTACGCAGCATTTTCTTTCTATTATAAGCACTTACTCGAGCATTCTCTTTTAAAAAAGAAATAATACCTACCCTGGAGTTTTTTTTTTATAAAAAACTTGAAATGATAAATCGACGGATCTATTTTGTCTATTACCAACTCTCAGAATTAAACAAATAGACTGTTCAGTACTGTTACTTTGATTTCTCATACGAGGGTATCACTAAAGCATCATACAACATAAGCGCTAATTTGCTCATTATTCCCAAGTAGTTACCTTGTTAAAACAACACATGTAAATGTTTATTCGTACTTGTTACCTGGAGAGTTAATTAAATTCTTGAACCACAGCAGCGAACTTTTCTCTTGACATGTGAAAGAAGTTTTGGGGCCATAGAGCTTTATAGATAAAATATTTCTTGACCTTGACCTTTCAATATATCCTAGGTTATTCTTTTAATTGACTTCTTTGTATCAAGAGAATAAGTGAAGCTTAATAAGCTGTTGAGGTATTGTAACTCGTTTTCCTTCAGTCTTTATCTAGAAATTGGTCAAAACGATCAACATTTTTCTTTAAATTTTGTCAAATCATTCCAGTATATTTTTAGCTGGTATAGATTTCAAAGCGTCTGATTTGTGGGTCAAGACATATAAATATATACTTTATTATTCCTTCTTTGGAGAAGATTAGCATATACAATTATAATGAAAGAAACAAACGCGACTACATACATGTCAAGAAACGTAACACACACTCATTGCATGTCACTCCTAATTCATTCAAAAACCATTCAACTTGTCAATTACAAAATGTACTTAACTGTACACTCGAAGTTTCTTAACTTGGACGGGAAACATTTACAATTATTGTGCGATGACATTTAGAAACCCTACTGAAAAATCATTTTCTACATCGATTGAAATAACTTTCAAATCAAAATGTTTATATCACTGTGATATAAACCCCCAAGACAGGCCATTCTTGATGCGAAACAAGTGAAAATTACTACTTCCTATGAGAAATTCACGGAAATAAATGTGTATGATGATCGAAGACAAACTAATAAATTTATGAATGTATGTTTCGCGTGCCTTGAATAATAACCGGATACTTCCTGAAATATTGCTTTCTGAAATTACATAATACTAAGCTTACAGGATGAGGTTTACAAAAAATAAACGATATGGAACTAAAAGGAAAGTATACAACAAAAGAATAAAAAAGCAAACAAAAATTACTGAAGTTTTCTCTCGATTTTTTTTATCCGAGAGCACTTACCTTCTCAAATGTATTTAATCTATCAAATTCATTTGTTGCTCTCTTTGACGTCGTACAAATATGAATTCATCCAGATTATAACATGAAAAAAAAAAATGAAGCTGGGCCAGTCCTTGTAGGGTGTAGAAATCCGGGAATCAGTATGGATAAGATTTCTTAATATAACGGGTATACTGTAAAAGCCTTTTGAGAATAAAGCTTGGATGATTAAACTACATAATGTATTTTTACCTATCATACATGCTAAAGGACATAGAAATAAGTTAAACAGAGATACAGTGACTGAAGAGATGAACATACAATTGCCCAATTTCGATTTTTTTCTAACGATTTCGGAGCTTTTGTGAGTGATTTAAATGAGTGTTTGGAATTAATGCTTGGAGCACTGAGTGAGCGATTTAGAATTGTTTTGATCGAGGTGAATGTCAATTTCAATATGCTAATAACTTGGGGTCTACAGTTTGCATAGTGAAGACTCTTATCAGACTTTTCAGATACGTGGGCTTATAAGAGAATTAATTTACAAATATTTGAGACTTTTAAAATACTAGTATGCTTATATTAGAAGGCCCCTCCTAATTTCGAGCATGCATGTCTGTGTGGCAGTATAATTCAATAGGATCCGATCGATATTTTACCTCTTAATCCCCGATGGTCCCTTTTTGCATAACGTGTAATATATTCTCTAGTGTAATCACATAATATTCCTAAGGGAATGTAATAAATATAATGAAAAAGTTTACTCTAGTTCAATATTTCGGCATGAACCCTTTATCAAGAAAATCAAATAAAAACATTAAACTTTCACATATTTTCTCTCACTGACCACCATCTTTACAAAACAAACTGAAATGACGTTGTCATTAGAAACATGACGTCATTTTGGCGTACTAACGTCGTTTGGCGCTTTAACGTCGTTTGGCGCTTGTTCTTATATATATATATATATATATATATATATATAAAAAGTGGAAGAAATTCCACGGTACGGAGAAAGTTTATAAGAATGTAAATTAAACAACAAGCCTTATATGAATTATACTCATCAAAATTTAATAATCCTCAACCGGTTTCACAATGCTCTTCAGGAGGAAGACGTTGTTTCTATGAAAATAACGTGACGACGTCAAAACAAACGTCGTTTAGTTCTGACAAGGGACGTCACTCTATGTGACGTCAAAAATTTCTTTCTGGATCGACAAACATCCCACCGAAATACCAAGACGCTTTTCCAAGGATTTTATTATTAAAGCATTAACATTCATACTAGAAAATAACACTTTCCAGTTTAACAACGAATTCTATCGTCAAGTGAAAGGAACGGCCATGGGAACCAAGGTTGCACCAACGTATGCTACATTAACGGTTGGCTATTTAGAACAAAGTTTATATGAAAGCATCAAAAACATCTTTGGAATAGAATTTTCACAACATTTTATTAATGCGTGGAAAAGATTCTTAGACGACTGTTTTATTCCATGGACACGTTCAAAATCTGATCTAGAAATATTACACAACGTTCTTAACAATTTACATGAATACATTAAATTTACAATCGATAGCAATGAAGAAAAAATACCGTTCTTAGACTGCCTCATAATCAAGAAAGGGAACGCTCTCATAACAGACATATTCTATAAGCCTACTGATAGTAAAACATACCTCTTATTTACGTCATGTCACCCCAAACACACTAAAATCAGCATTCCATTTTCCCTTGCAAGACGACTTAGGACTATCATCACGGAGGAAACAACATTTGACAAGCGGTCTAAAGAACTTAAACAGTTTTTACTGAAACAGAATTACCCGGAAACACTCATTCAAGCTGGAATAGACAAAGCTAAATCATTAAACCGTATACATCTCATTAACCAACAACCGAAATCGGAACAAACAAATACAGGAGATATCGCATATGTAAGCACCTTTAATCCGCGAAACCCAGAAGCCTTTAATGAACTTCAAAAGGACTTAAGCCTACTGAAACGAGATCAATATATGAAACAAATTATCGATAAGTTATCAATCATTAAAAGCAAAAGGCAACCGCATAATCTAAAAAGAATTCTTACCAAAGCGAAATTTTCAGAGATTACTACAACATCAACTGTAACAAAGTGCCGACGACCTAACTGTGGACTATGTATTCATATGATAGAAGGAGAGTCGTATACCTTAAAATGTGGCAAAACATTGAAATTGAAAGAAAATATAACGTGTGATGTAAAAAATATCATTTACGCTATGATATGCAACGGATGCAAGGAAGAGTATATAGGAGAGACTAACGACTTAAGATAACGTATGACCATCCATCGACAACAAATCCGTGATCCAAACGTACGCATGCTTCGAGTAAGTGAACATCTAGCGCACTGTTCAACAGAACCATATTTTAAAGTCTTTCCAGTTTTTAAAATGATGACGGACAATATAAGTACAAGAAGACAAAAAGAAAAACAACTCATTCAACTTTATAAACCGAAACTAAATTGACTTTTTTGACGTCACATAGAGTGACGTCCCTTGTCAGAACTAAACGACGTTTGTTTTGACGTCGTCACGTTATTTTCATAGAAACAACGTCTTCCTCCTGAAGAGCATTGTGAAACCGGTTGAGGATTATTAAATTTTGATGAGTATAATTCATATAAGGCTTGTTGTTTAATTTACATTCTTATATATATATATATATATATATATATAATCAAAAAAGTAGTGCTAACTTCCTTAGCTAGCACTACTTTTTTGAAAGCTATTAAACTCTCTTGAAGACTCGACTCTGCGAGACAACTATGCATCATTAAAATGGCATGTTACAAGGATTCTGATTTTATATAGGGTAAAGATTCCCTTTATAATGCAAAAACATATGCAATTTTGAGATCACGCGTAAGATTTGCAGGCTTAGGTTTATATCAGGCCAAGTGATTGATTTCTAGTGGTCTTTTATTGGAGGGCGCGTTTTGTTTTCCCATGGTCTACGGGAGGACACTCAACAGACATGATGTATTCAAGGAGTAACCGGAATACGTATAGGATAGAAAACGAGTGTCTTGGTATGTGGGAATCAGACACAAGCGTCAGCGAGTGTTATAATTATGAAATGTGTATTAGTGCTGTAATGACTTATGAATCAATCTACGTTACTTTTTTTATATCTTTTGTATTTTTTGCGACTATAGAAAGTCTTTAGAAAAAAAAAATACGCCCAAATAAAATGCTCGTTATCTTTTTGAATTGACACCACACGCAAAACCTGTCAAGATTCACGTGCACAGCACACTACAATCGTATATCTGTATTCTGCGTAATTAATGAACTTGCAGGGCGGGGCTTAACCGTTACGTAATTTTACGAGTTTACTTTTCAGTAGTTTGGGTTCTTTCAAATTTGAGTCGGTTATCATCTTTAGCGCGTGCAAATAACTGTATCCTAAAACCTCACTTGCTTTGAGAGAGTGAACACATTTTATCATTTGGTTACGAGGAATTGGTTGCCAATCTACGAATTAAGGTCTCGAGTTATTTATGTCGTCATTTTAAAAGTAGGTTATTTCAGATTAATTAAAATTAATTTAAATTAATACTTACCCTTTCCTTTGCATCGCAGGGATCTTTCCTAATAAGCCTTACATTAATTTTAACTGGTAACATTGGAACTTAACTGCGAAAGTGTACTAAATAAGAATCATATCTAGACAATCTCATTACGTTTTCCTTTATTTGACATCAGATAATTAATTTTCGTCGAATCTCAACAAGACACCGAAATAGACTTAAACCGTATTAATGTACGTTTGACGAAATGTGTCGAAATATACTACACATTTAGTCCATGTAGCGCAACCGACCCTCCGGGCGTATAATGATAATAATTGAACCAAATTCAAGTATCTAGCAAGCAATGTCAAATTCGACTTGTATAATGATGACATAACGTAAAAAAGGGACATTTTTGCAAGAAATGTCCACCATCTGTACTTTCAGTGCTTTTATTTATCTAAAGGTAAAGTACTTTTGATATAATATCGTGAACGTGACGAGTTGAATGATTTTGGAATGAATTGAAATGAGTGTGTGGAGCGAGTTTTGAGTGAAATTAAAAGGAGTTAAACCAATATGGCCAATTTTGTTCAAGATGAACAAAATGAGCTCTATTTATTACCTCCCTTAAAAAAATTGTACGTTATGTTCTGTTTGTGTGTGTTCATGGACCAATAAGAAATTTTAAAATCCACACCAGCCAATAAAATAGTAGAATAAATAGATCGATTCGAACTAATGTTGATCGTCTTTGTCGAATGTGAAATGTTTTCTAAGGATTTTGGAACATTTTGATCGATTTGAACGAATGGAGCGCTGAGTGATCGATTTCGAATGGTTTAATTGAAATGTTTGTCATTTTAATGATCTTATTAACTGTATTCAAGTTGACCCTAAGGTTGATACTTATATGAAAGATACACCGATTCGAATCGCTCTTCTGTAGACAGCGCAAATGAGGGTTTTAGGCATGATTACGTTCAAATTAACCTCGTAAAATACACCCGCAATTATTCTTCTAACTATAATCAAGTAAATTAAAGTTATGTTCAGACAATAGGCGATGACAACCAGCATATTTAGGACTTTAATTGAATTTTCAACCACCGCTAGATTAGAATATCAAGTCTTACTTGTAGACCTTTGTAAATTCAGTTATTGTATGTTCCTGGATAATCTTTGATAAAAGGAAACAAATATGATCCGTCACGCAAAAGTGACCATTTTGGTTGTGCGTTAAGTGTCTATCCTAGTCAGACTGCGCGAACTGCGCAGACTGACTAGGGTCGAAACTTTACGCAATCAACTAATTTTCTGAATTTAGAATAATCCGTTACCTTATTGTGAAAGGATTTTGGAAATGCGACCCCTGTTGTCCTGTACTAGAACCAATCTCTTTTTTAATTTTTTATTTTACGGGGTTTCCAGATGGTCCATTTTTTGCACGACGGGTCATAAATTATATATGTCTGCGACTGTCTTTCTTATTTTTGGCAAACAACGTTTTTTCATCTGAAACAATTAGATAATGCGGTACATGCTCAAGGTATGATCTTGAGATGACCAATGCTAATCGATAAAGACTATATTAATGTAACCCGTCACGCGAAAAGGAGCCATCTGGGAACTCTGTAAAATGAATATTTGAAAAAAAGAGATTGGGTCCAGCAGAGTTCAATCAGAGGTTGCATTTTATTTTTTCCCTGGAAGGTGGATTGATTATTCTAAATTCAGAAAATACGCACATTTCAAAAAGTTTCGATCGTAGTCAGTCTGCGAAATCCGCGCAGTCTGATTAAGGTCGACACTTTACGCACTACCAAGATGGTCCATTTTCGCTTAACGGGTCATAAATGTAAACATGCATATAGGTAGAATAGCTAGGGCATAAATTACTTTCACGCTCTTCAAAGATTATCAAACTTCAACAGACAGTTTACAATTACATGCACCTTGCTCTAATAATTTTGTCATTGTATGAGGCTTAACGCCATTTTGACATAATTGCATTTTTATTGCGGCGTCTTGTACACCTACCCATTGTTTCCAGTCATTTTTCGCACCAGTACAACCATAACATTTCTTTCGAGCCACTAGCTTCTCAGACGTATTTCTTCTCATTCGTCGATTAAAGGGCGACAATGACATTATAAAATGTCAGTTTGAAGTTGGCCGCACTAGGGTCAAACACACAATCCAATTACTGTTAGGCCAACAGATTCCCGCCTGAGCCAACCGGGTAAGTAAGTAAGTAAGTAGGTAAGTAAGTAAGTAAGTAAGTAAGTAAGTAAGTAAGTAAGTACATGTATTTAGGTAAGTAAGTAAGTAATTAAGTGTTAATTTATTTTATCTTGTAACTATACAACTATCCGTATGATAACATCCCATATGATATTTTTTTATGATATCACATAGTTATTTTTAGAACAAAGATATAATGCGGTTATTTTTAGAAACTTGCATTTCAGTCAGAAAAATCGACGAAAACAAGACAAATAAAGGTTATAAGATAGATATAATACGTACTTAGTGTATTGTATGAAAAAAATATCTAACTCGGTTGTGAGAATTGATAAATGTCTCGGCAGAGCCTCGACAATTTTCAATTCTCCCAACCTCGTTAGATATTTTTTTTCATATAATACACTAAGTACGTATTATATATATAGTAGCATTTGTTTTACATTATGATGTTTACAGAAGAGTAAGCTTGCTATATCCGTCCGTGTAGTATGTCCAGTTAAATCTTCCGTATATTTTTAATTTTTCGCAACGTCCGTGGAGATTCTTTTGGCATATCAAATTTATTGACAAAAAGCGGTAAAACCCTGCGATTAGATATCAAATCATAATATGTCCACTTTTATTTTGGTATTGATTATAGGGTTTATTCGCGTTTTTGAGATCGTTAATATTTGCAGAGACCTAACAATGGTTTAACACCCGTGTGCCTGGCACAAAGGATGCTAAAGCATCATATGGGTCTCTGCAAATATCAACGTCCGGAAAAAAGTGAATTGGCGCTATAACTTTATATAAAGGAAGACTACAGTAAAAATTTAAAAAAAATGATAAAAGGATTGCAAAATAATTGATAGGAACGATTTAAAACCAGTTCCAAACCCACTAATATGCCGGAAAAAATAAGTTATGAATTACATCGTCACTTTTGTTTATACCGATGTCGAAAAATGTATCTACACTTGTTCAAAATCTCCAAAAAACGGTTGTTTCTACACAGTACCAAGGGAAAATATGTCTATTTCTAAAATTTTATATTTGACCGAGAAGGATGACCTGGCTAATAGGGAAAATAAGAAAATGCTGCTTTTTAACACTTTCTCATTTCTCCCTAATTATTATCTAACCTTTCTGATACAAATTTTACTACCTTGCCAACATATTGTATGTAATCTGCAACCCTTTACAATTGGGCCCTGTCCAAACATTTCTTGTAATGGATTAATCTAAATTAGAAAAATTTAAAAGCCTTGTCCTATCCTTAAACTCTTAAATAGGCGACAAAATTTAAGACTGGGCAATTAGAAAAATAATTGGGTATGAGTATAGGGTGGATCATATCGTGGGAAAGGGAGAATTGACTCTATCAACTTCATGTGTTCCCACAGTAAAATACAACTTCTTTATGGAATTTAATTCAATGTAAAAGAAAGAGCCGATGAGCGTGTGCCCATAGAAAAACAGCATTTCTACGATTGTTAGACGGAATGATCAAATGGATAAATTGACTGAGTAGTAGCAAACCAATCAACTCAACTAAAATTATAAAACGCGAGTAGCGCCTATCTGCAAAGCGGTATCGGGCGTAGTAATCTATACTTTGGGAATTAGTTGTTTTTGGTGGATTCAGCGCTATATAGTAAGCATACCGTTCGACATCCTTTCCTTTGAAGTGAGTTCGGAATGTGTATTACGATGTCTATAGGTAAATGAAGCCCTTGGTTTCTCTCGCCTACAAATGCCTTGCTAAAAAATTAAAAAAAAAATGGAGTGCATGCCTTCAAATGTCACCTTGCCTCTTAATAAACCAGGCCTTCAGCGCTTTTAGCGCTTTGATTTATGCACGTTTTCTCCCCTTAACGCCCGGGTTTTGTCCGTTAATTTATGCCTAAACGACCCGACAACGTACATTTAATGAAATAATTTGTTTTATGCAATGTCATCTTTAGCGGGATAGTTGATTATATGACTTCATTTAAACCCATGGGCGCACTGACGCGATTTTGTGGCTACCCCCGAGGTTTATTCCGTAGAATCGCCAAGGGTTCCCGATTGTGTGAGGAGTGATCACTTTGATTAAGAAAGTAGAGTAATCATATAATTCATTTATGGACAATAAGGATCCTGATCAGATGCACAGTTTGTACAGAGATCATCTGTGTCTTTGCTTTTGGAAATGCTCATAGTTTATTTTCATAAAGCGGAGTTCAAATATGTGCTTAGATATCCTTCTTAAGCGGAATCTTTCGTTAATTTTCTCGTAAAAACTATCATTTTTCAAGAAATGAGTTGGGGATAGTTTCAAATTTCGCAATATCGATGAGAGATATCATTATCTCAAACTAATGAGCCAATTAACTTGTTTTGACCTTTAAATATTTCAGCATTCTTTACTGCTTCCTCATTATTTAAGATTTTCATCTTTGTCAGATAAAGTATATGCAAAAAGAGATACGGTTCCTTAGGAACAAGTAATCGAAGTACCATGACTTAACGGAATTAACTCAAGTTTGTTGTGGGATAAAACATGTGAGCCTGTTCGTGAAATTTCCAACAATTTCTAAAATGCGCAAAGCAAAGCATCTGACCAGCCTGTGCATCCGCACCTTCTGACCAGAGTCTTAATTAACTACATGTATATATCAGAGTCTTAATTAACTATATATGCGTTTAGTAGATGGATAAGGTCTCAAAGTATATGTAGACCATCATGTAACTTTGTATTCACAGTAAGTGGCTGTCAATGCTTCTCAGTATTCGCCCATCAAAAACATTTCAAATTGCTGGAAATGTCACGCACAGGCTCGTGTTTTTCTGCAGAAATTTTGAATATATTATAAATATACAAACATGGAAGACAAATTGATATACTGTTGTTTATAAGTTTAATTTGAAATAAAGCAAATGTTAAATTTTAAGTTTTGTTCTATACGGTTAGATTATGCCAAAGAATGCACAAATGCCCTTGTTCTTGATAAACTAAAAGCGCGTGCCAAAGCTTGAAGGGGTTATTTTATGTTTGGTATTAAGGTACAATGTCGAATAAAGCTTGCAAAAATTAATTTTCAACTTCCTTCTATGGCTGTGTACACAAAAAAGCACTGATCTAGAATTTGCGAACTGTTAAAAATATCCACTTCTAGAAATTAGTTCTTTTCTGTCGTAGCGGGTATTACGAATGGGCGCTGTTGTGACACACTTTTCCTCGTAGGGGATTTATCATCATGTGAGAACCAACTTTATGTCTTTCTGTTCACATCCAGTGAAATTAATTATTGAATTGTCAAGAGATAGCCCTAGTGGCGTAATACAATCAGGACAACTGGTTTATTGGGAGATAAAAACTATCTAAGTTTATCTTAACAATAAACATATACCCATTTGGTTAATAAACCGAACAATGAACCAAGAAGTATATATGACGCTTCATTGAAATACCGATGGGATTTGGCCCGTTCAGCAGAATAGGCTATGATGCCCCGGTGGTGTAACATAATCAGGATCACATCTTTTATGGGAAAAGGTGTGTGTGTTGAGGGGGGGTGTGTCATTTAGCGTCGTTTATTTAATATTTTCGATATTAGACGTATTTCAAAACGTTGTTACCTCAGACTATCAAAGCCGTAGTCAAATTATATCCGACATTAACTGACACTTTGAATAGGTGAAGTGTTAAAAATATTACATGTATTTCGTATTTTGCATTTCTAAGTACATATTAATATAAAAGCCACAGCGCAGTTGGTAGCCTGGCTCCAAGGCTGTCAATTAGTGTTAAAAAAGGTACACCACTCATGTTTTACTATTTCAAATTACCTTCCATATTCTCAAAAACTGACACCACTGATCGACCAGTCAGAGAAATATAAGCTGATAAGAAGCTATACTTTCTCTAGTTGAATTGCTCATTTCACAATACTTCAGATCAGTGGGACGGGAGTCAGTCTACGCAGTTGGTAGCGCGTCGGTCTGTCAACTAAGAGGTCCCGAGTTCGATTCCCTACGGCAGCACTAATTTTTTCCGACTATTTGTCTGTCAACCATGGGCTGATAATCGTAGACCTATGCGAGATAGTGGCTGGAGGCTAGGAAAGGATGTGATGGTTGTACTGGTGGGAGAAATACCAGAAATCCATTGTTAGGTGATCCAGCCGCCAGGTTATAACTGAAAAAATGTTGAAAGCGGCGGTAAACTCCGTTCAATCAATAAACTGATATAGTAGCTCACTTTGATGTCTTCGCGTTTTAGTATGGCGCGTCATGTTTATTTGGATGCCCTCGTAGATTATCGTAGACAAATTAAAGACGATGGTTAATGCAATGTTATAAGTGATTTTTAATGGGAATGACAGATACGTGTTATATACCCATGTTCTTGGTCTACGTCTTGGAATTCGATCAAATTCCGGGAAAATATTCCACCCCACGAGAGAAATGGAAGAATAGAGATATTTAGGATGTGGCGGTATATGATCGGAATGTTGACATTTAGGCTTTTATATTTTGTGACTCGTTACATGAAAAAGCTTTCGCCATCAAATTGGAAAGGGCTCGCGAGCGTTCTTCTCTTACTCCTTGCAAAAGATGTCATTTTAATGTCCGTACAGAGTACAATTTTTACGGAATCCTGTTGAAAAGATGGAAAAGTCGAAACCTATTTGACTAATGGCAGGTGAAAAACTTCGTCTCTTCGGCCTGAATGTTTAACTCGAAACGTTGTAGTAAGGACTATTTAGAACTATTACCTTTCAAGTAAATCATGTAGTTGAAAAATCGAAATTTATGTGGAAATCGTTAGGTGAAAGCTTTACTTTTCAAGTGTCCAGGTAACTGCCATGCTATATTATTGTAGGTTAGTTATGTTAATTACCACTTTTCGAGCTGTGTCGAAAAATTGATGGTGAAAAAAAGGATTGAAGTAAGAAAGATGTGAGCACATTTAACAACATCGTGAAATTGTCGCAAGGTAAACGACTTAGAATGTTTTCGCAATAAAATTGGATGTCTGAGGGAAGAAAGTCTTGTGAACGAATTTAAAGGGTCGTAATTTTTATTACCTCCTTTAAAAAAATATTTTTTTTTAACTTTCTGTTTCTGTGTCTTCACTGTCCGATCAGACGCTTATAAATCCACTAATAAATTTAGTTAATAAAACCGTTGATTGATTTGATCGATTTTTATTAAATAATGATCGTTTTAAACGAGTTTAGGGTGTTTTTGAAAGATTAAGGAACGTTTTTGAATGGTTCGAGTGTTTGAAATGAATGAATGTCATTTATAATGACAGGGATTTGGAAATGATTTCGATCGGAATGAATGCCAGTTTTACGAAGTTCTTAATTGTCATAAGCCGCCGCCATAGCGCAGTTGGTAACGCGTCGGACTGATAATCCAAGGGTCCCAGGTTCGATCCCCTCGGTGGCACTCATCCTTTTCAACTATTTGTCTCCCACCAATGGGTTGATTATCGTAGATTTATGTAAGATAGCAGCTGGAGGCTTGGAAAGTAGGTAATGGTAGTTCTGGTGTGAGAAATACAAGGATTCCATTTTTGGATGCTCCAACCGCCGTGATTTAACTGAAATAATGTTATAAGCGGCGTAAAACCCAATTCAAACGAAATTGACTGTCAATACTGAGGGTGTGTCACGACGAGGATCAAGGGGCGTGGCCAGCAATGCGCCAATACAATTAGTTACATCGAGAAATTGATATTCACCTCAAACAAAACCATTCCAAATCGCTCACTCAGCGCTCCAATCATTCATTAAAAACACTCACTCAAACTATTCAAAAACGCTCAAACCCATTGAAAAATATAGAATCAACAATGTCATTTACAATAAACTTTGATAGAGAAAAATCGCGATTTCACTGACATAATTCAAATTGTAAACATCTAATAGGTTCATAAAGAAATAAGAAGTTAGTTATCTATAGAGTTTGTTTACATATTTTATTAAAGGGATGTAATCAATATCGCTAATTTTGTTCATCCTGAACAAAATTTGCGATACAGGCTTACCTCCCATCAAATTCACTCAAAACTCGCTCCACACACTCATTCAATTTCATTTTTTAATCATTCCAAAATCGTTCACCTTGTCAATTTCACGATGTTATTAACTGTAATTAGGGAGTCTGAAATCTGTCTACTTATTGACGATCTTAGAACTGTACCGTGATCACTTATGTAACCTTGTTAAACCACTGAAGTAGAAACTATTGATCACTGTAAGCTGGTAAGATATGAAAGGATTAAGTACTACAGTTATGAAATACAGGAATATGATCTGAGTCGAATTCTACAAAAAATAGACATATTTGAGCCGCTTTGCTAGAAAGGTCCAGAAGGGAACCATTAAGAATAATAATTAAAATAGTGATGAAAAAAAAAATGCAAAAGAGATGCGCGTTTCATATGAATAAGCATTTTTAAATTTCTAAAGATTTTTAAGCGGGAATCCTCGCGCCGCGTCGTAATATTTAAACTAAATCGTGGGAGACATCCCGATTGGAAAATCTTAATAAACCTTTTAATTTTTAATCTTAAAAAACACACATCAGGGCCCGAGGTTATAAAACTTTTGTCAGGCTCAGGCTTATTTTTCTCAGATTTCAAATTAAAATAAATGTATGAAAATGAAAGATATCATTAATAAGTTTTTATTAATAACAACTTATTAATATCATCTCTATGTTTATACATTTAAATGGGTTATTTAAACAGACTTACGGTTTAGATCTCACACTATAAATTTGTGAATAATTAAAACATCGTAACTACAGCTTAGATAAGCTGTAGTTTCGATGTTATGATCATTCATCAAAGACATTTTTCGAAAAAAAGGATTTATTTCTATTACGCACTTGCGTAATGTTAGTAATGGGAGCTACGCTCTTGTGATGGACCATAACCAGATCAGCATTATTGTCAGAATCCCATATTGTATCTGAAGATGGATATCGATCTAAATCAATATGATATCGTTTTCAGATTAGGATAAAGAATAAGCATTCGGAAAAAACGGATTTTACTCCGAGAGTATTTATAAAGGATTAGTTTTAAGTACCTAAAACATAAACAAGATTAGTGTAGATTATTCGATTTATTATTCTTTGATCAAATTTCATATTCAATCCATGATATTACCGACATTTTCACACGTTTACATCGTTAGCCTGGCTCCTAGGCTGCCAGTTAGTGTTAGAATTAAAAAAAGTAAGTTAAATCACTCATGTTTTACTATTTCAACCTCCCATATTCTCAAACTAAGCTAATAAGATATTATCTTTCTCTAGTTGACTTTTCAATACTTTAGATCAGTAGGAAGGGAGCCTGTATAGTATATCGTTTAAACACTAAGATCAGTCTCTGATTCGACGCCATCTTTCATGAGACAGTTATCATATGGATACACGTCTTTTTATTGAAATGTCTACGAATACATGCTAGATGTGATACTTGGCGAGAGGTAAATTTAAATTTCAAAAATTGAAAGCAACATAAAACAGCAGATAACAGAAAAATGGTAATAACTTAAAGATTTTAGCCTCGCAAAAAATTAAAACACACATTCCTGGTATTTCTTTCGCCATTATTACAGTTAGTTTTATCGGGAAATTGACATTCATCTCAATCAAAACCATTCTAAATCGCTCATTCAGTGCTCCATTCATTCATTCCAAACACTTACTCAAACCATTCAACAACGCTCAAACCCTTTGAAAAATAAAGAATAAAAACGTCATTCAAAATGAATTTGGATAGAGAAAAATCGCGATTTCACTTACATAATTCAAATGCAAGCATCTGTAAGGTTCTTGAAGAAATAGGAAGCTATCTATAGAACTTGTATGCATATTTTATTAAAGGGAGGTAATGCTACAAAATTTGCGACATTGGATTACCTCCCATTAAATTCACTCAAAACTTGCTCCACGCACTGATTCAATTTCACTCCTAAATTATTCCAAAAGCATTCACCTTGTCAATTTCACGATGTTGTTAACTGTACCGGTCCTACCCGCCCTTGCTTGCATCTGCTTTACCATATTTGTATATGATTTTCGGCTGCTGGGGGAAGACTAATGACGTGAGAATATGAATCGCCATCGAGGATCAAACCAGTGTCTGAAACAGGGCATGCGGTTGTCTTACATACATGTATATACGTTGCAGGATCCCCAAATGTTCGGGTCACCGTAGGATAAGTTCCCGAAAATAATTCTTTGCGTGTATACGTCTCCGTCAGTAATTAGTAAGAATAGTACTAGATAATCAGCCATGGCTTAATAATGATAAAAAATAAAGAGCGTTTGTCTGGACATAGGAAATAATTATAATCCTTTTAGCAATCATATCTTTTGTGATAACGCTTATTCTTAAGAATTGATTATTTGTCATCTGAAATAAAGATATTAGTTATAACCTGGTGAATACGTGCAGTAATGTGATATTGTGATAACGCTAGATCTTAAGAATTAATTATTTGTCATCCGAAATAAAGATATTAGTTATAACCTGGAATGAAAGATCGGAGCGCTAAGTGAGCGGTTTTGATTTGTTTCGATCGAGGTAAATGTCAATTTCGCGATGTTCTTAACTGTAAATTGCTGCTTTTAAGAAGTCTTTCTGGAATCCCATGATGTTCGAATCCACGAGAAACGTCTATGGGTTCCAACAATATTTGATTCGATTATCAACATTTTTTTTCGAATAAGAATGCCTACTATGTCAGAGATAATACTTAATGCGAAGTGTCTTTCTATGGCGATTGCTCAATTAAATCGAACTAGAAGTTGTCGTTGGAGATAAATCGACTGTACAATAATCATTACTGTGTTGTTTGTTTTTTATTGTTATCTTTAAGAAAGCATTTATTTTGACCGTGTATTGTAAGGGCTGATTAGGATTCTTGCGTTCTTTAAATTTTCTGGATTAAGAATGAACGATCTTCTATTTCGTAACTGTGTCACTTTTTAAATACATCCTTCAGCTTGCCTCTGCTTTATTTAATCCATTTTTCTTTCAAATATGTATTTAATAAAGTGAAGAAATGTTCTCTTTTTCCTCGATAACCTATAGTCACTTCTCGGAAAAGTAATTTGAACCTAATCACTATGGTTAGATGTCTCTTATGGAATTAAGATTTTTTTTCTGCTTGCACCAAGGAAATCTGCCTTGCTTTTAGGACGAGAAAAAGATGCACATTGCTCGCGAAATATTACCCGCTTTGCACGTGTACATGCGCTCAAAGTGGGTATAATTTGCAAACACATTGTCACGTGTTCTCATCCTGACCACAGGGCTTATTGCGTGTTTTAGTTATACAGTGAAATGGACTGCCATTCCGATCAAAAACATTCTTAATCACTTACTCAGCGCTACATTCATTCATTCCAAACACTCACTCAACTCGATCAAAAACGATCCGAAATCGTGAGAAAACATTTCGAAATCGTTAAAGACGATCAAGATTTAATTCAAATTGATTAAATAAATCTATGATTTTTTTGGCTAGTGAGGATTTTAAAATATCTGATTGGTCTATAAAGAGAAAATTACGTATATTTTATTAAACGGAGGTAATAAATACAGCTAATTTTGTTCATTTTGAACAAAATTAGCGATATTGATTTACCTCCCTTATTTTCACTCAAAACTCGCTCCACACATTCATTCAGTTTCATTCCAAAATCATTCATCATGTCAATTTCACGATGTTGTTAACTGTAGAGATTTAAAGTTTTTTTAGTCACTTAATTTCACTAAAAACTCGCTCCACACACTCATTCAATTTCATTCCAAAATCATTCATGGTGTCAATTTCACGATGTTGTTAACTGAAGAGATGTATTTAAAGTTTTTTGTATGTGTCGTAAATCACTATAACTTCAATCACTGCAGTTTTGTCCCTATAAAGAGTAACAAAACCTCGACATGAGGTAAATTCCTTGATATTGGCAAGCATTGTTGGATGGTTCATTTATCGGAAAATCTTTTGGACTCTAGTGTACAAAAGTATTGCTGTAATGACGCGGGCTTGAGTATATATCTAGAGGTTGGTAAATAATCAGTTTTCTTTAATAAGGTGTGTGATTTAGTGTTATAAACTGTGATTTGACAGTATGTAAAGGATGTATTGCATTCTATTGTAGAAAATATCAGTGGCTGAAATAAACCAAATATTGTAGGTTATAGCTGAAATCGTAACTTCAAGACGATTGAAATGAGTGCCCAAAGCATATGATTTCATTTATAGATAAATAAATCTCAGAATAATAGTATCTCTTTCCTATAGACGAACAAAAAATACATGTAGGACCAGACAGACAGATAGATAGATGGACGAGTAGATATTTGCGAACCACATCTCTAGTTTAGACAGACTTGGAAAGGTTAATACGATATAGAAACTTGGAATATAACTCTGTTATCGATAGTTTGTCAGTACCGAGCTTTTTGGATTTCAGTGGTTTTAGGTAGAAAACAAAGATCACTCCCTTAGAAGTTAGCTGCAAGGAGACGAAACTTAAAGGGAAGATTCTTTGTTTCAGTAAAAGATCGATCTATCTATCATTGAGAGAACAAAAAAGCTATGTTGTCACGAGTGTCGGGGCCACAGGGTAAAAGCATAGCATTTAAATGGCTCCGTTCAGATACATTCGGAACATCACTCGGCCATTTCCGTAAACTGCAACAGACCTCGGATGTATGTAAGGCGGATGGGTATGTAACAAAATTGTGCATTTTGTTAGGCGGAAACAGTGTAATAAATACTAGCGCGATATCAACATGCGCTATCTTAAGATTTATATTTTATACAGTAAATAACGGCTGAAAATCTTATTTTTTGAGAATAATGAAAAATGATATTGTTTGAAAATAGTAGACTGTAAATATTTCGCAGTCTGCCATGGGCCAATATTTTGCTTAATTTTCTGGGTGAGTACATGTATTTTTCGTGCACACATATTGAAAGCTTAAATATATCTTCTCGGGAGGGGGTAGCGTACTTTGTTTCATTATTTTCCACCCCTTCATAGTTAATTAAAGTCGAAAATGCCAAACAGAACTCATTCAGTATTTTATGTTTCTCGATCACACAGAGAGTAATTAGGATATTAGTTATGAGTGTTTTGGTACGATAACTATCGGATTGTTCCGAATCCTCTTATTTCAATGCATTGGATTTATTTAATTAGTTATGGTAAGTAGGGTTTATAGATTGTCTCTATAATTTCACATGATTACACTTTGCTAAATCCTTTCCGTATAAGTCAGAAACGAACACAGTGCTTGCTCAAAGGACTTCAATGCAGTAAGCTTCAAAAGACTGTATAAAACATCATTTATTCAAATCTTCATTACCACAGCTTTGGGATTGGTGAACCTTGTGAAGGTGTTTGGCCACGAAAACTTATTTGCCCCCAAAAGTTGAATTATTTGTACAATCAAATTAATAATTATCTTTCTCGATAAACGAGTTTATTTCTGTGGGACTTGTGCAAGCACTTGTAGGTTTTCAAATATCTTAAATACAGCATTTATCATGCAATGAAGCACGTATTGACCTGATATCACCTGTCTTATAACAAAACTTAATATCAGGCAGTCTATTTTTAGAAACAAGTTGAATACAATTTTGGTTTTGAAGCGTTTAGTATAATCAGGCGCTCAAAACGATTGCATGATAAATAGAATAACATGTGAGTGTCTTAAATATCAATGTTTTCTGGTCTCGGCGAGAAATTGTCTTGACTCAGCAAAGCCTCTTCATGATAAAATCTCCCAACCTGGGCCCGATAAATTTGCTATTTTGAGATAATAATATTAGATATTCTCTATATTTAACGGCGATTTGATCATGGCTTAGCCTTATAATACCGGTTATTTTTATCGAAGTGATACACTGGTCTCTTGCTTTAACATAGCTGACCTTAAACGACAAAAAGGGTCATATTTTCAAAAGGAATTGTATTTCTAGACGAGGTCTATTTGAAATGGGGCCCCATAGATTCTTGTATCTTCAAGAATTAATTAGTTAGTTTTATTTCTGTAGTGGCTTATTTGTTCCACGAGATACAAAAGAGCATATCTTCCATGATTTAAAATTACACGAATCACGATAAAAAAAAAAAAAAAAAACGTCTATGGAATTCAATCTTAACAGTGAGAGCTGTTTCTCAATAAAAACAAATGTCGTAATAGTTGTGACCCATCACGCGGAAAGGGACCATCTTGGGCCATCAAAGTGTCGACCTTAAAATATCAATGTTATCTGGTCGAGGTTGGGAGAAATTATCATAACGAGGCTTTAATAATTTTAATCGCTTACATATTATCCAATTTATCAAGCAATCATTTATCAGCTCTTAATTGTAATAAACTCTTAAAAAAACAAAATAATTCAGGTGGAAGTGTATGCAAATTGTTTCTTAAAATACACTGCCTGATAGCATGTTATGTTATTAGACAGTTGATATCGGGTAAGTACAGGCTTCATTGCAAGGCAACATTCCTTGTACAGTGTTGACAGTTAGAAGGTTTTCAAAAGTAGAAGGAGAAAATGAAAACCTTCAGACGGAATTTATCCTTTCAGTCTGTGTATTTACAATGAACAAAATCGTAAAATTGACAAGATGAATGATTTTGGAATAATTATGGAACGAAATTGAATGAGCGTGTGGAGCGAGCTTTGAGTGAATTTAATAGAAGGTAATCAAATATCGCAAATTTCGTTCAGGGTGAACAAAATTAGCGATATTTATTACCTCCCTTAAATAAAATAAGCATTACAAATTCTATAAATAGTTTTCTATGTCTTCAAAAACCTATCAGACGCTCACAATTTGAATTATGTCAGAAAGTCGCGATGTTTTCAGATATATATATTCTGAATGACCTTGTTGATTCTATCATTTTCAGTGAGTTTGGAGCGTTTATAAATGGTTTCAGTGAGTATATGGAATGAATGAATGAATGGAGTGCTGATTGAGGGGTTATATTAAGAATAGTTTTGATATAGATGAATGTCAATTTCACGATATAACTAACTGTACCGTTAGTAGCAACAATTATTATTGACAATATAAGTGAAAAAAATCATAAGAGGAAGAAATATCGCTATCAACGAAACAAACTTTCCTGGAAACTTTTGATTACAGTCAAACCTGTCTTAGCGGCCACCTGTATTAAGCAAGCAACCTATCTAAGCAAGCGGCCACTGAGTTCCCAAATGAACAAATTGCACTGAAATTGACCTGTATTAAGCAAGCACCTGTCTAAAGCAAGCACTTTTTTAAATGTCGCTTGGGTGCTTGCTTAAGACAGGTTTGACTGTATTGTGTCAGATTCATTATATCATTCAAGATCTATCTCGTGGCATAAAGATGCCCCCATAATTACCATAACATATTACGGAAATGGACGTGTTTCTGTCATAATCCGATTTTACAGTCAATATTGTAAAGAAAAGCCCTGCTAATTCTAAATTCAATATTATTGCTGCACTGCTAGTTGGACTTTACTTCGACAGAAAGAATCCAAATACATGTAGAGGATATTCAATGAGTGATCGATGAAGACTTTGCTACAAAGGGTATAAGATAAATTTGACGTAATGAAAATTTAATCATCTAATTAAAAGCTCAAAGTTCCCTAGACGATTATGATCTGCTTCACACAAAGAGAAAATTAAAGATAGAATATATCACATAAGGCGTTGCGTAGATTAAATTAATTGAAAATGACTTCGACTGATACAAAATAATACCCTTACACATCAGACAGAGAAATTTGTATTTATAGTGCGGTTCAAAAGACAGATAATCCTGAATTTAGCGGAATTCCATTCTGAAAAAATAAAGCAACTGCTAACGCCTAAAAGATTATTCTTAAATTTCGAGTCAACTATTTACGCATGCAATTCCCTCTGTTTATCCCATTCTTTCAAAGGTCAAGGTCGAAGTAATTCTCAATTGGGGAACTTCATATCGAAACATGCGAAAAGTGAAACATTATACACGAAAATTAACAATTTCGAAATTTATAGACTGGATATAAAAAGACTGGTTGGTCACTGACCTTGCCGATTCGAACATTCAAGCTACAATTTTTTTAAAAGAGTTGTTGTTAGTGCCATACCCATGTGCGATTCTTAATCATCAAAAAATGCACAAATTTCCGAATCTAAGAACCAGATTTGTAATTGTTCTAGATGAAGAACTATGAAAAAGTAGCTTTAAGCACACAGCCAGGTCACCACATCCTTTTTACTGATAGATTAGACTTTACTTTAAGATACAGGATTGTGGAAAGGTGTAAGGTCAAGAAGGAGAATTAATCTATTTTTGTCGAATGAGAAACACAATTTTTGATTTTGACAATTTTACTGATGGAGACAATCGCTCGATCTGTAATGTGGTGATCATGAGTGTTCTGATCTTCGCGATCACTTTCCTATACCTTCTTTTCAGTTGCCAACGTTACTCTCTTTATTGTTTCGAACTGAAATAGTCAAGAGACTCAGTTCAAGGAATGATAATATTTTTCGATGATCACAGAAGCTTTTTCCATGACTTAGAAGTTTCATTAATAAATCGAATATTAAAGTTTTCGATGTTATCGAGCTGTTCTTGTGGGTCTTATTTAAAATGACTGGTAAAAAACCCCAAACATTTTCATTCTGTCTTGGCTTAAAGAAATGTTCCTTGTCACTGTGCATGTTTCATACGTCTTCCAAACCAAAACAACTTATCGTTGGTGATTTCTAAAAAGCATTTACCTCTTCGCTTGTATGACCAATGAAAACTAGTTGGTCAAAATCTGTTTCTATAGATTTGAACGAGCATAGCTGTTACCAGGACAGTGAACTGCATTAGTTTTGCACTGGAAGTGGTAATAACAATGTCCGTTCATATCTTATCTCATGGTTGTTCCATATTAATTTCAACCTATACACTTAAGAAAACTTGAAGTATATTTTTATATCTTTGAAGACATATCTACCATAGAAAAGCATTCCAAGTATTTCCTTTAACTATGTGAATCTAGCAATAGTAGAGCAGTCTCGCTTTGCCGTAGTCCGATATTTTCTCCGTGGTATTAAAGTAAATAACTGTTATCATTATCTTGATATGCATTGCCTTTTTAGTATATACATATGGTCAGCAAGAAAGTCCCTCCCTTAGCCATAACGAACCCTCAATACTTACATGCATCCATTGAATAGGGACATTTTTCAAGGGCTTTCTTTTGCGCTTTGTAGGTTGCAAAATTAAAACAAGAATCAGATGGCCATACCCAATGATGTTCTTTACCAAACATGCATTTCCCGAGGCAGCAAGGTATAATTCAAATCTGCAAGATTACATGTACACAGATTACTGTTAAGTAGATGCAATTTAACTGGCATCCAATATAGTGCATTTCATTAAAATGACGAGTTCCTAGAATTGGTTTTAGTCCATGAGACATAAATCCACCTGTTTAGAGATTATATATATGTCAAAACGAGTTGAAATGATAAAGTTGTTGTAGTTGATAAGAATTTTTGGTAACTGATTTCTATGAAAAATTAAACAAAATAGATAAAAGATAAAATAACTTTATATGTTACAAGAAGTTGTTTGTAATAAGCGTTGCAAACCATATGCATGCGTCTCAGTATCACCTCTTTTACTTGATTTTTCAGGAAGATTCACTATTTGTTTAAAAAAAATGCAGCAAATTTTATCAGAACAGATGAGATATATACTAATAGACATTTCCATAAGAGTGTCTGTAAGTAGCGACATGTAGTTAACCGATGCAGGCGTTTTGTCTGCGAATGCTTGAGAATGTTTGCAAGAATGGCAATTCTTAAGGACTCAAAAATCTGTAAGTTCAGCAGCAGTTGTGTGTCGTTGATAGAAATTTCAAAGGAAGAGAGCTGATGCACACATCTATAACTCTTACTCTTAATTGATGAACTTGTTGTTTGATACAGTTTTAAATTTATACGCATAAGCGAAGTATGAATTATATATATTGCATACTTTACTCTAGACGTTAAAGTGCAATAACAACAATTTGAAACAGAGTAAAGCGGACAAACTAGCAAAAATAAGACGACGTGGCTTTTATCCGTGGGAACTTATAAATGTCAAAGCAAAAATACAACATTGAATAAAAACATATTTATCCATCGTATCTTTACAGACTGCCGAAAAATGTTCTTGTGGGCTTCATTAAGCGCCAATGAAATAGGTATGGGCTTTGCAAAATTGATTCACACATGTTTTACCATGACCCGCATCCATCACCTCATAAGGCTTCAGAAATAACATTCTTCAGAAATCTTTTCTTGAACCAAATTGTTGGCAAAGGAACCATGTTGACTCATATGGGCTTATTAAGGGTCCATATAATCGATAAAAGTAGGGTAATTGGTTAGAAATTCAGAATATCTCCGGCCAAAAGAGATCATTGATACTATTTGTGGTACAAGCGAGCAACAAACAAATTTTACGAAATATATCGTTTATTATTTTAATCTGTCGTATATTTGCATTATGCAAAACACAAACAAACCCTTCTCTTATGGGCTTCATTTAGCGCCGAAGCAACGGGTACAATTAAGAACATCGTGAAATTGAAAGACATTACTAACAAAATCATTTTATATCATTCATTCAAAGCTCCATTCATTCATTATCAAAACATGTAAAGGGAGGTAATGGATATTTTAAACGCAATTAGCGATTCCATGTAACCTCCCTTAAAAGTCATTCAAAACACACTCCTCCCACTCATTCAATTTCATTTCGATATAATTCCACAATCATTCACTATGTCAATTTCACTATGTTTTAACTGTATGGGTTTTGAAAATTTGATTCATATACTTTTGTACCATTTCTGGAACAAGTAGGCACCATAAAGAGGGCTATTTTTTTTTCAAAAATCGCGAGTTAGGAAAACTCCTAAATCTGTTCATATGGGCTCATTTTAAAGCCAATCAAAAAGCATATCAGAAGTTAAAAATTTAAAAATGATATACATCAACACTAACCAACGCTAGGTATTGAATGTAATTTGAAAAGTAAGGTAAAAGGAATGGCATTTTTTTCGAATCTTATTTTAGGAAAACACCCCAATCGGCTCATATGGGTTATTATGAGAGCCCAAACAAATTCCAAAATGACCCTAGAGAACATGGACATGCAAGTATTCCACGCCAACCCATACTGAATACTTAACAGGGCTTAAGAAATCATCTCGAAACAAATAAGGGTTTTTTTCCCTTAACCAACGAATATATAAACACCAAAATGGCTATTTTGGGCTCTGTGAGAGCCCACAAAATGGTGCAATAAGCTTTTAAAACATGGATTTTTGTATATTTCTCTTCAATCCACAATAAATACTTAGACAAACCAAAGAAATTATTTTAGGAAAAAAAGCACATCTCATATGCCCTATTTTAGGAAAATACCTATTTTGCTCATATGGGCTCCTTTGAGAGCCAATAAAATCGGGGAATGGGCTCGAAAAATTTGGACCCGCATAGTTTGCGATTACTTGACCCCTAAACAATCAGTTAAAACCAAAAAAATCAATTTCAGCACGAAAATCCTACGGGAGCCCTTTTTCGTACATAAGGAACCGCACTATTATTCATTATTTCAAAATGGCTGGCAATAAAGAAGAAGAAACACACTATTTACCAATGCCCCCTTTCTTTATAAACAACACAGACATGACGTCAATGGCGAAAGAATCTTGGCCTAAAGTTCTTCTTAATTCTTTTTTCATGTGAGCCTTTGCGATTGTGATGGGTCTGGGTCATAATGTTGCGCACTTATGAGAGAGTTGTAAATGACCTGCACCTGCTTCTATGAAAGTGGATGAAAAATTACAAATATAAAACTGTTCAAGATGAATTGAGAATATTTTCGATCTAGGAACAATGTCTAGTTTCTCAAATTGACACAAAAGAAACTAAAGGATGAAATAACAATCAAAGTCATTTAACCCTAAATAATAAGGGACCATGAGAAAAATATATATACTCGAAAAATATCAATTGCAGATCTTCATTTGATTGCAAAATATACTTAAAATCACTTGTGGGACGTATTTTGCAATGGCAATTACCATCTACTTACGTCGCCCATAGCGACGATAAGTTTTTTTTTACGGTGGAAAGTGCAATCGAACGAGTATAGGATAAAACAATTGTTGTGATTCGCCATGATGCTTCCGAGTGCTCATTGGAATGTACACACGGGCCTCGGTTTGGACAAAACTATTGTTGTGATTCGCCATGGTTCTTTAGCGTTGTCATTGTAATGTTCACACGGTCCTCGGTTTAATCTCTCATCTGAAAGTCAATCGTCAAACCTAGATTCAAAATGTAAAATTTTGGTTTATATAGTGTCTTTCCATATCAGACGATTTCAAACGCCTTCACACCTTGACCACGGATCAGCGAATTGTAAGTTGCAAGCTGTTTACACAATATGTATTTTGGCAGCCACAACACTTAAATGTACATTGTCACAGGTACCTATTTATATACCTTGGTGAAGATGAAAAGGGCATTCGGAACATCTCTCGGCCTTTTCCGTAAACTTCAACAGACCTCGGATGTATGAAACGCGGATGGATAACATTGTGCATATTGGTAGGCAGAAACAGTGTAAAAATTCTAGCGCGGAAACAACCGTTGCTATCTTTAGATTTATATCTATCACAGTAAATAAAGACTGAAAATGACGATTCATTTTCAAAAATTAAGATAAGTCGTTATTTAAGAATCTAATGACATTTGAAGAAGGATACGATGGTTGCACGCCAAGGACTTAAACGAGCAGCGTTGGCGACGTCGAATGTTTTCACTCAAATGTTCGAGAGCTAACGCCATTTTAACTGACGTCATCGAGTTTTTCCAAGGTTTTTCCCGTATTTTTTAAAAATAGTCCGTCTATGTTCATCCGAGGTTGATCGTGAGATTGGCCGAGTGGTGTTGCAAATGAGGAAAAAGGTAGGGTTTTTTTTTCTCAGAAAAAAATCCATGGACCAGTTTGGATTCGATCCCGGGACCCGTCGATTCCAAAGCCATCGCCCTAACCACTAGACCTCGGACTATACATGATTTACATTGGCGATTTTTCATATATCTAGGAAAGTGTTCGCGATTGATCTGTACCCAATCAAATCAACAGGCAGAGTGCCTTTCACCTAGATGATGTATTATTCTAGCTAATTATCCGGAGAAAGTCATTCAACTCACGTTAGATCGGTGATCATTGTCTATTTTGGACGATTTCGATTGACCTAACATACTATAATAATTGAGTCCGTGAGAAAAGAAATTTTCTTTAGAAATTCAGAGAAATCATTGTAATCTCAGATCTCAGTTTTCTATTGAGTCAATATGTAGAACCAATTATTAGAGTGATTGCATTCATACCCATTAGTTCATGACAATTCGGGACAGTTATTCAATAGATTAGAGAGTTTTCACCTGAAAAACCCAACTACTAGGAATCTTTTTTTTTCTTTTTCTGAAAACTATCTCTGCGAACCTTTTGCTATTTGATAGCACAGTATTTGGGGGAAAATAACAAATTTAAATATAATAGTGGTGAGCAATTTGACGATTTAAAGAAGACCGAGAGTCACAGAAAGTGATCGTTAACTACAAGTTGTTAAAATCCACAAAATTGGGAAGGGAGATTGTAATTTTGAAGAAATAAAATGTTTCTTAGAACTTAATAAAGAACTCATAAGATGGTTTAGTTTTGATTGGGTTTAAATTAGTAAGAATCATTATAGCCCAATGAAGTTATTTTGAGCATGAAATGACGTTAGAAAAAAAGTATTTCAAAACACCTTAGGATGACAATATAAATGATTACCGCATGTTTTTGTCCCAGTTTTCCTTTGAAATATGTAACATTTGTATATACTCGAACTTGATTCAAAGCTTTTGAATGAATGATTTTGATATTCATTAGGTTTTTTGTTTTGTTTTAACAGCGACTACATTAAAACAAACTTTGCCAACATATTTCAAGCCTAGATGGCACATCAACTGATGATAGAAATCAATTATGATCAGGTTGGTTTTTCCCCCGAAAATCATTCATAGACGTTGTCGTCAAGCCTCCGAAAAGTTCTTATCTAACGCCTGACCGAAAGCTGTATCTTATTGTTTGAAATGGTACATCAACACGTTTTAATTGAAATATTCACTTGTTACAAAATGTCAGATCTACTCATGATGCTACATGGTCGCAATTTGTATTTTGAAATAAATGTTAGAGTTCAAATCCGGACGGGCTGAAGCATTATCGCATTAACAGGTTAATTGTCGTTCTGTTTACTGTGACGATGAATTTTCCGTCCCCAATAAAATGAAAAAATAAATAACTAAAAAGGTCGCGGATCGATTCCTATTATTCAGTCAGCCTAATTTGGCATCCACATTTAGATAGTTATACCTGTTGTCTGCATTTTTCATTACGTCTTTACTACTCCTTCATTAACGTTGTCGGTTTAATTTGTGCCTCAAGTTTGAAACACGAAATGATTTTAATTATGATTCTGTTATTATTCCGGGATAATATGCAAGGTCTTCGAAAAGTAAAAAAACCCCAATTTTTTACAAATTTGAATTTTCATTTTTTTTTTGTTTTGAGTATAAATACAAATTTTTCAATTATATAACATTCATGTTGCATGTTCAAATGCAAAATGAAATCGATGATTAAACAAATCAAGAAAATATGTCTATTTTCCTGTAACGGCATCATGGCGTCAATGTTTTTGCACATTTAATATACATGCCACGTTTAGTTAACCTATATCACCTTGAATGATAACTATATGACTCCTTTATTCAGTTTTTGCATCATTCCATTATTTGAACAGGTATGTAAAACAGAATCTTATGATACATTTATCTCATCATTCCTTTTCTGATAGAACCTTTTGTTTATAGGAAGTGAACAAAAATATCATATCACAGCAGCACAAACACACACATAAAAATATACACAGATGCAACAGAACCTTCTACCTAGATGACGTTTCATATCGGTCAATTATCTGGAGAAAAGCATTCAACTCACATTAGATAGCAATCCATCATTAGTGGATAGTATATTGGACGGTTCCCATTGACCTAATAATATATACTTAGCAAAAAA
Source organism: Fragum whitleyi (assembly GCA_948146395.1). NCBI lineage: Eukaryota > Metazoa > Mollusca > Bivalvia > Cardiida > Cardiidae > Fragum > Fragum whitleyi. The sequence goes on from OX411557.1 coordinate 20,099,932, forward strand.
AAGAAACGTTACATGCCTTTATGGGGGCTGTAGTATCGCTATGAAACCAGAAAGATAACAGATGTTACTATTACATGAAACTTGAAAGCAATATCCGTCGGTTTATGGAAGGGTCGGTACCGGATGTTTTAAAATGAGGTTTTAATTGATGGTTAAAGGACAAAGGGGTCGATTTCAAAAATCACAGAAATGAAATCAAGATTGTCGGTGATGTTTTGAGTATAGGTCCTTGACGTTTTCGTGGTTAGAGTCGTTCCAATATCATGATCGACCAACGTCTGACCTAAATACGCATACTTGTCTTGCAGTTATCTTTCCTTTGATGAAATGAATTGAAAAATATGCAATGGTAACAGGGCCTCTACATGACGTCAAAAGTGGCCTATCCCAACTCGGCCGACACTTCATGTGGTTGTAACTGATTTTTTTGTAATTTATATGGGTTAAAAGGGTACTTTCGATAGTTTTACATATAAAATTCGACCGCTGGTGCACCTATCCATAGTTTCGTGCGTTTCTCACAGTACAGCTAGAGCTTTCACCTGAGGCACCAGTCACCATTCTCTCCTAGGCGTATCACTTGCCAATTGTGTGGGAGAGAAATGACACTTATCACGATGTTTTTTGTCAAATATGAAATGAAAGACGGCCGAGCCAGAGGTCGAACCCACGACCCGATGAATGAAAACCAGACGCGTAACCGATTGTCCTAACCGGGCGCGGCAGTTCCTAACCGAGATGCTAAAATGAGAATTACCTGTCCCGAGTAGCCAAACTTAAGACTGACGTTATAAACAGACATTCAAGCTCTATGTATACCTGTAGTCTGATTTCTGCCTTTATTCGATTGTTGTTACATACCCGTTTCAATAAAAATGTACTAACAATTTTGGTTATTCGTGTCGATGCTAAGGAATGAGTGTGACTGAGTGACAAAAATCACTCAAGATGAACTTTGGGTAGTTCAACAAGAGTATGTGACCAAAACCGGAAGTTACATACGTATTAGCTCGGACTCGCTTCAATCGCACAAATTCATGCGTCTGTGTAGTCTCTGTAGCTAGTCTAACTTACACGTGTAAATAAAGTTAGCCTATAGCCACTATAAGTCATTCAAAACAGGTCAACAAGTATGTAAAGTTTCTTTTTTGGCTAAGTATATATTCGATTTGGTGTATTAGAAAATTAATCAAGGAAACATTGTCATCTAATTTCACGCGGGGCAGTCTATATTTGCAATTACGGTCAAAAGGTCCAGTGTCAACGCTGCCTAGTATACAAACCGCTGACTGCCAAAAAAAAAAAAATAAAAAAGCTCCAGTCGAAAATTGTCTTAGCGTAAACTGACCAAAAGGCCAACCTTATAAACAGACAAGAAAGGGTGCCAAAAATTGAATGCTATTTAATAGGCATCTTAGAAATAAACCCTTACTACGCGATAACGTCTGACGGAATTTGATATTTTACAGATGATGTTTTTCGTATTACCCGATTACAACTTAGCACCAACTTTGATTTGTCTGAAACTGCATACGTTTACAAAATCAAAATTTAAAATCATGTTTGGAAAATATGATAATTACATGGCATGTTTGTTTAGAGGTGTACTACTGTGTATTTAGCTATATTTGCACATGCCCTTGTTCTTTCGATCAAGTACAGAAGTTTGTTACGGATAACAACGTGAGAAAAATACTTAGCTTGGATTTTCCGCTATCACACTAATTTTCCTTTGCACACTCTGTGCCAATGTGTCTGTCTAAAAGTCATTTAGTTTTGTACGGGAGAAAATATTATCAGAGGAACTGGTCAATGAAGAATATGTCCAAGACAGACCTAATTATAGGACCAGACAACTATTCAATATCAATGTCGACGAACCCAATCATTTCTATGTGCGACAATTACTAGGTCACCTTAATATATAGGAATCAGTTCAATATAGTTATTCTGTAAAACCAGTTTATCAATAAATGTATTCCGTTTTTATACGCCCGTCGAAGACGGGACGTATTATGGGATCACCCGTGGCGTCCGGGCGTCCGGGCGTCCGGGTGTCCGGGCGTCCGGGCGTCCGGGCGTCCGGGTGTCCGGGCGTCCGGGCGTCCGGCGGCGTCCACTTCTTTGTCCGGAGCATAACTCTGTCACTTGAAGTCCGATTGACTTCAAACTTGGCAATTGTATTCTTCTCATCATTACGGAGTGCAGTGCACAAGAACCATAACTCTACCTGGCCTATTTTTTGAGTTATTGCCCTTTGTTGTTTTTAATACTAGAATCTTGTCCGGAGTATATCTCTAAAAGTATAATAGCTAGGATCATGAAACTTCATGGGTGTATAGATCTCACCAAGGGGGAGTGCAGTGCACAAGAACCATAACTCTACCTGGCCTATTTTTTGAGTTATTGCCCTTTGTTGTTTTTCAGACTTGAATCTTGTCCGGAGTATATCTCTTAAAGTATAAAAGGTAGGATCATGAAACTTCATGGGTGTAAAGATCTCACCAAGGGGGAGTGCAGTGCACAAGAACCATAACTCTACCTGGCCTATTTTTAGAGTTATTGCCCTTTGTTGTTTTTAATACTAGAATCTTGTTCGGAGTATATCTCTAAAAGTATAATAGCTAGGATCATGAAACTTTATAGGTGTATAGATCTCACCAAGGGGGAGTGCAGTGCACAAGAACCATACTACTACCTGGCCTATTTTTTGAGTTATTGCCCTTTGTTGTTTTTAATACTAGAATCTTGTCCGGAGTATATCTCTAAAAGTATAATAGCTAGGATCATAAAATTTCATGGGTGTATAGATCTCACCAAGGGGGAGTGCAGTGTACAATAACCATAATTCTACCTGACCTATTTTTTGAGTAATTGCCCTTTGTTGTTTTTCAGACTTGAAACTTGTACAGAGTATATCTGTAAAAGTATAATAGCTAGGATCATGAAACTTCATGAGTGTATAGATGTCATCAAGGGGGAGTGCAGTGTACAAGAACCATAATTCTACCTGGCCTATTTTTAGAGTTATTGCCCATTGCTGTTTTTCATACTAGAATCTTGTCCGGAGTATATCTCTAAAAGTATAATAGCCAGGATCATGAAACTTCATGGGTGCAAAAAAAATATTCATTCAAAATAACCTCAGTTCTATTCAAACCCCCAGTTAATACTAAGCACAGTGACGGGCGTATCTTGTGACAATTTGGCACCTTGTTTGTCATTGCCGAGCCCGTTAAGCTCAGTCGTTAAAGCGTTTGGTTTTCGATTCCGGGGTTGTAAGTTCGAACCCCAGGTCGGTCAACAATTTTGCAATATTGGACAAACGTCAGTCATCTCCCACAAATGGTCGAGTGACCAGTAGTACGTCTTATCGGTACGCAAAGCTGGTGAATTGAAAATGTTTTATGAAAACCTCTGTTAAAAAGCACGCACACAAACAAGAAGCTATGGACCCCCGGACTTGTGGCATATCGTAGTATTCAACAAAATTTATCCCAACAAGTCGCTTGTAAAGGCGATACATTCGTGTAAAAACCGTTGTTATTATATACAGAAACCTTTTTCGATTTTATACAAAGGGATGAATACTACTTTATAATCTGTGCGAAGCCTTTGTCAGGTGCTTCGGCCTAAGTGACATAACTACAATACTTCTAAATCGGCATTTAAACTCATACATTACGAAAATACATTGCATATGTCTTCAACAGAGCTTCATGTATTGTTAATACGGCATTTTTAAAGCTATCTCTGAAATATCGTTTTTACTGAATAGGATATGGCTTTCTTATGGAGGCAGACGGCTTCATACCAATGAACAGCATTTTCTTTATATAACTGCACAACATAAACTCAGCCCAATAATAAAGGATCTGTCATAGGCTTTTTTAAGACAAACTGATCTTAACTGAGTTTAGAATTGAAATGTTATTAAGCGAGCTTAGGCGAGCTTAACAACTTTTCTATTCTAAACTCAGTTAAGATCAGCTTGTCTCTGATATAATCGAGTAATATATACTTAGTTCCAAAAGAAAGTGTGCACTTTTGAATGTTGAATATCTCTGAAATTACACAATCTATCGTTATGAAACGTCGTATGACTATCCCTTAGAGGATGTACAATAGATATTTGAAAACAAAAACCGCGCGATGAGCAAAACCTTTCTGCTAAATTGAGACAATTGATTTTGCATGTTTTGCATGTGCATCACGCGTGAGATGGATAATTGGTCTGAAAATGTATTCAGTTGAATTTTTGCGACTTTCTTTAGCATAAAATCACATCTTCAATGCAATGTGCATGATGCTACAGCGTATTTTGACTACCACTAAACGTCGTTGAAAAGAATCGAACCTTTTCAGATTTAGAACGTCATCAAAATTGATTGAGCATTCATGGTCCGGTAGAAATCGAGGTCAATATTTTGTAAGGCTTTTAATAAGCAAATCAAGATGACATCGAACGCCATAGCTCCATTCATCGACAAGTTACTGGCCTAACAACGTAGCAATGTCTAACGTTGACGTACACGTAACGTTTGCATAAAAATTAAAACTTTTGTTTAATAATGGCTTTGAATGGCTTCGAAAACTCTGTGATAAAAGATCAACACATAGCTCTTACCAAAGAAAAAGTTGTAAGGAGGACTAATCTCAACAATGTAAGTTCTGCTTGCGCGTATGCAGCATGCGATACTTTAGCCAAATTTGATTTGACATTTAATTTCAAAAGGTCTTGACTTAAGAATGGTATTCAGTTTACCTCATGATTTTCCTCCAACTATGTAAAAATCAAGTGAAATGCAAAAAGTGAAAGTGCACACTTTCTTATGGAACTCAGTATATTTTTTCCTCACATTAACAACATTTTGTACAAATTTTTGGACGCCCTGATGACAGAAATACCGCTAAAACGTGCGTTAGACGACGTGGTATTAACGTCATTCAGCACGTGATCTTAGACTTGTGTAAGACAATGATATCCATGATGACTGTTCGTTATACAATACAATACAATACAATACAAATACTGAATTTGCTATTAAAAGCGCCCAACATGAGCAGAACATTTTACAACCAATCAACTTTAACATTACATCAAACGAATGAACATGTCAACGGATTACACATACAGGTTCACGTTGCCGTTGGCTCACAAATAGCTACACACAATGGGGTATTTTGTAGGGATAAAGAAACTAAAATTATACTAAAATTAAATTCTTTTTTGCAAAGAGTTTAATGAGTAAATTACTTATATTTCTTAATATATAAAAATGTCTTCTGAACTCATCAACCAGATAAAAGGTTCATATGTATTAAGGTTTAATAGTTTTTTGTATTTGGAAACAACATTGGCTATGTGAGAATAAATGATAACATAGCTTTGGAAGGAACTGTATGACTAATCATGTATCGTAGGGAACAATCATTTAAAATTCAATCTTAATCATTTGTTCAGAAAAAAATGTCGAATTAAGCTTAGAACTGTGGAAAAGCGTCTTGAAAAATCTTGCATTATGGAAAGCTGTTTTTGCCAATAAGTCTGAGAAATGTGATTGTTGGTAATAAAACATCAAATGTCTGCAATATGGTGTCATTCGATAGCTTTTTGAAGTAACCATGAAAAGATCTTGCGAAATCATTTTGCTTCGATGTTGTATAGAATATCATATAAATAACTCCTTTGTATTTCTAAGGTTTCAAATAAGTTTGTTTAAACAATCGATGCTTTTGCAAGACATATTGCAGTGGCCCTCATCCTGTCAGAAAATGCAAAATTCATATGTTTACATATTATGTGAATTTTCGTTAAGATAAATATCTGTCTTCCTCCAAAATGTTTTTTTTTCTTTTCATGTATCACTGCATTACCATCTCAATTACTATTTAAATGAAAACACATCTTTATAATGACTTGAAAGATATGTAAGAAACGAGCCTGTGCATGAGATGTCCAATAATTTCAAATTCACGCAAAGCAAATGCTTTGACAAGTCTGTGCATCCGCACAGCCTGACCAGTCTTCACTATGCACTTAGTAGATAAAATCTACAAGTCTGTGCATCCGCACAGTCTGACCAGTCTTCACTATGCACTTAATAGATAGTTAAGTTCTCAAAGTATCTATAGAACATCAGGTGACTTTATATTTACAGTAGGTGGATGTCAACGCAACTCAATGTTTACACATCATTCAAATGAATGGAAATGTCAGGCACAGGCTCAATAATAACAAAAAACTAGACTTTTCTATCTCTTGATCAGTAGCGTACAAAAGATAGATAAAGTAACACTATATTTTATTAGAAAATAGAGGATATTGAAAGAGTGGTCATGGAATACCGAATTTATTAAAAAGGTCATCTATAAACAGATAAAAACGAGGCTACGCCGAGTTTTTGTCTGTTTGTAGATGACGAGTTTAATAAATTCGGTATTTTATGAGCACACATTTGATATTCTATTTATAATACAGTTAGTTACATCCTGAAATTGACATTAAACTCAATCAAACCCGCTCTAAATCACTCACTCAGCGCTCCTTTCATTCATTCCAAACACTCACTCAAACCATTAAAAACGCTCCAAACTCACTGAAAAACATTTAACAACAACTTCGTTCAAAATAAAAATAGCTGGGGAAAAAATGGGGATTTCACTCAATTATTTGAAATTGTAAGCGTCTGATAGGTTTTTTGAGAAATTTGAAGCTATCTGTAAATCTTGTATGCATATTTTATTAAAGGGAGGTAATTAATATTGCTTGTTTGTTCATCCTGAACAAAATTTGCAATACTGGATTACCTCCCATTAAATTCACTCAAAACTCGCTCCACACACTCATTCAATTCCATTCCTAAATCATTCCATAATCATTCACCTTTTCAATTTCACGATGTTGTTAACTGTATGACCGGAATTTTTGAAAAAAAAAAAAAAAAAAAAAATCAAAATTCTTGAAATTCGACATTTCAATTTTTCCGTGTTCTTCAACGTTAAAAAACTGACGTAATATACAAATTATGACGTCATTTTCGCGATAACAAAATAGCGTATTTGCATAGTTATTCCACTAGTGTAGTAACACCCGTGTAATATCAAAAATATTCAACGGGGTTATTTCACTCCCTTGAAGAAGGTCATATTATAAAAATATTTATTATTTATACTTTTCTTTCAGGAAATAAATTCTATAAATGGGAACAATGGACTAACTAGAAGCGCTACTACTTTGAGTAATCAACTATTTCTATAATTGTAGTCATGTGATTTCGTGACAGTTATTTTTGTTTCTTATATTTTTCAGGAGTAAAGCCATGATTGAACGACGTTCATCTTCAAATTCGAGATCCATTATAAGACATTGAGCTTAATGGTCCGGAAACCAAATGAATTATGACGTCATTATCAACAATGTGTCTACTGATTTACTTTCTGGTTCTCGTGACAAATATTAGTCACGTGACCGGAAATGTAATAAACATCAAGCGTGATGTTCTCCTTGAGAAAACGATAAAACGAAGCCTAGAAGGAATATCCACTATCAAAGACTCGGTCAAAGATCACAAAGATATAGTTAAAGAAAACCAAACAGTTGCTGAAAATGTCAATACAACTCACGGAGACTCAGCAAATGGCCACGGGGTTCATAAGCACGAAAAGTCGCATGGACACCATCATTCCATTCACGTAGCCAGCTGGAACTTCCACTATGTCGAGACGCCATTTGTCATATCAGTGTTTCTGATTGTCGCCGGGATAGCAAAATTAGGTAATGTGCGATATATCCCCCCCCCCCTGTCTAAAAAAGTCATATCGATGGCTCAGCGCGAACGGTTGTAACTCCCTTTAAACATATAGGGAGTTACAATTGTTTCGCGCTGAGCCATCTATATGCGAGTTAAAACTATGAGCTCTTTGGTCGAAGGCCACTAGGGCTTTTATCTTGGCCCTTTATCGTTCATACAGTTACCAACATTGCGGAATTGACATGTTGAATGAACTTGGAATAATTTGTGAATGATATTGAATGAGTGTGTGGATCGAGTTTTGAGTGAATCTTAAGGTAGATAATACAACTTCTCTAATTTCATCCAGATTAGACGAAACAAGGGACATTTTATTACCTTCCTTTTAAAAAATGTACGTTCTTTCCTCAGTGTGTTTCCTTACGTACCAATCAAAATCTTTGTAATTTACACCAGCCAAAGACGAAAAAAAGCGCTAAATATTTTGATAGATTTTAATCGTTTTGATTGATTACGATTGGTTTTAACGATTTCGGAGCGTTTTTGCGTGATTGAAGTGAGTGTTTTGAATGAATGATTGACGCACTTAGTGATGACCTTTATGACATTATAAAAATGCAATCGGGCGAAAAAGTTGATTCTTATTGTCAGAATATATTCCAACATGCACGGTGTATTGAACAGCAAACAATTAAGATACCTAAGATAATGAAAAACTTTTGCCAATGATCGATATGTCAGCGTCCTCCAAAGTTTCTCAGCGATCATCAACTTTGAGAACCATTCATACTACATTCTACAGTTAATACTACAGTTAACAACATCAAGTTGAATTATCTTGGGATGATTTTAGAATGAAATTGAATGAGTTTGTGGAAAGAGTTTAATTGAAAATCAAGGGAGGTAATCCAATGTCGCTAATTTTTTTCTGGATGAACAAAATTAGCTATATTTATTACCTCATTTTGAAAAAAGTAAGCATCGCAGTTCTATAAATTGCTTCCTCTTTCTTCAAGGACCAATCAGACGCTTAAATTTCAATTATGTCAGTAAAATAGCGATTTATTTTTATCTTTTTTAAATGTAGCTTTTGATTGTATGTTTTAGGTAATTTTGGAGCGTTTTTGAGAGGTTTGAGTGAGTGCTTTGAATGAATGAATGGAGCGCTGAGTGAGCGATTTAGAATGGTTTTGATTGAGGTGAATGTCTATTTTACGATGTAACTAACTGTATCAAACAGTTTTTGGACAGTTTTAAGAATTATTATAAAAAACAATTTTAAATACATGATCAGCTAATATGGTTTTCACTCCAATTGTTGAGTTCATTTACGTTTAATCTAACATAGGATGAGTGATGTCAAAAACATTCGGCAAATTATGGACAACATGCCGAACCCAGCTGTTGATAACTTGATACGAATAGACGGCATTGCAAGTACTTTCTGGGAAAGACACACGTATTGGCATCCATGTTTTCAAATTCTACCAGTTGCGCATAGTATGCCATGTACGTATTAAATAATATTAAAGAAAGAGCGTACGTTAATATCGTAACTAAATCCTGATTAAGCTGATTTAGTTTTAAATGCTATGACCATTTACCAACGTCCAAAAAATTGGGCGGTTGCTTATCCTTCTCCAGGGGATGGGACATATTCGTTTGTGCACCACTCTTTTAGCCTCTCCTTTATATTGATTATAATTTGGGTTCTGCAATAGTTATTTTTTTACTCCCGAAACTCGCCTGTTGCGCATGAAAAACAATAATTATAAAAAATTCTGATATGGATGCTTTTGATACGTTTTATATCATTTGCAAATGATTCGTGTACATACATGCGGAATAACAGTTGTTTAAGTACTGCATCGGAATACTTTAAGCCTTTACAAGAGCATTTACGTTACTCGAAAACAAATCATCATTTATCCGTTAAACTGACAGGAAATGCGTGTTATATGACGGATTCCCGGGAAAAAAGTTGACAATTTTCAAAATGAAACTTTAATTCTGTGACAGAAAAACGGATTTAAGTGTCATTTTGAGATAATTTTACAAATGATATATTACAGTTACAAGTAAATCTAGCGGATGTAATTACTGCTTCCTTTAAAAATTGTTTCCCCGAATCGGCTAGAAAGAGAATCCTTATTCCAAGCTTCATTTTTTTATTACTTTTCATCGAAACATTGCATTGTCCCATGCTGTGGAATATGCCATAGATAATGGATGAACGATCATGTCAAAACGAACATCACAAGAATTCCATAAAACAAATGTTTGAAAAGATTCTAAAATTCTACAAAGTTCAATTAAATACCATATTTTCTAAATTGAATAACTTAAAAGGTAAAATGTCTATACTATATTCAGAAAATTCACTTGCAGGGAAAAGAAACAGACCCAGGTCAATCTGCGCAAAGATCGCAGACTGACCAGGGTCGATACTTTATGCACTTGCGCGATGGTCCCTTTTTAGTGAGAAAAGTTACTCATTTAAAGGTTTTTAAGAACGTTCACATAAAAAAGGTGTTTAAGGATAACTGGTTATGAGGTAGGCCACGTAGAATTTTCTGTCGTTTGCATTAATATATTCTGATAAACATAGCTTGAGATTTTTGTCCTTGAGGTCAGCGAGATAAAATTGTCACTAGGATAAGTATGTGTATGGGGTTTTTTGCGCTAGTCTGTCTGTCCGTCCGTCCGAAATTATCCGGACCTTCTGCTACATTTATGGATCTATAGCAAAATTATTTTTTTATCATGAGTTGATGTGTCATTTGAAAGATTTTTTTTTAGGTAGCTCCAAGGTCAATAGTCACAGCTACAGTTAATAACACCGTGAAATTGACATTCATCTCAATAAAAAAACAATATCAATCGCTTACTCAGCGCTTCATTCATTAATTCCAAACACTCACACTCAAACCGTTCAAATCGCCCGAAAAGCATTAAAAGGGAATAGATAAACAACTACATACAAAATAAATATAGCTATAAAAAATGCGATTTCACTGACATAATAGGAATCATAAGCGTCCGATTGTTTCTAGAAGAAAAAGAAAAGCTATTTATACAACTTCAATGCGTATTTTATTAAAAGGAAGTAAACAATATCCGGAATTTTGTTCATTCTGAATGAAATTAGTGATTAAGTAATACCTCCCTATAATTTCACTCAAAACTCGCTCATCGCACTCATTCAATTCACTCCAAATCATTTCCAAATCTTACGCCTTGTAAATTTCACGTTGTTGTTAATTGCAACGACCACCCGCTATTTTTTCGGACTGGACACCAGTCGTTCCAGGATAATCATCTTGTTCAAATGTAGTCATAGAAACCAATCAGTGGTAGACGTTTTTTCTTCGCATATTTGTAATCATAATAATAAAAATTTGTCACCCTTTGTCTCTAAATAATGCAAGCTAATGAGGTTTCCTGGAAGTCATCCGACTATAAAAAACATGTAAAATATCTTGTTTGCTATTTCGTTCCTGGTATTTGGAAAACAAACAAATGTGAATTCTTGCTGTTATTACTTGCAGGGTTTCATCATGCCAATTTTCTGTCATCTAAAGTACCGGAATCCTGGTAAGTTGAACGTTTATATAACAGCAGTTTAGTTAAAACCTTTTTACTTTTCATCGATTGGGAAAATAAGTTCTTTCAACTTGAATTTATCCCTCTCGATTTTATTTCCTGGAAAAGGAACATGATCTGCGTTTAGGATGACCAAACGGTGCAAACAGTTGGTCAATTATACCCCGCTTTGCACGCGACTGCACGTGCAAAGCAGGGTATAATTGGTCAACTTTTCGCTGTAAGTATTGATTTCGAAGCTACTGAGATGACATAGAAATCTTTCTAATAAACCAGTACGAAGAAATTTTAAAAGAAAATAATGAAATATCGATAATTTTGTCCGATTCTAATTTCATTTAAAACACTCTTCTCTAACTCATTCAATTTCATTCTGAATTTTTTCCAAAATCATCAAAATCATAATATCCCGATGTTATATACTGAACATTTTTCGAGCGCTTGTTCACTGAAATCTGCCCCTGTTGTTTAAAGAATACGCTGAATTAGGCTTCGAATGATTATTTAGAATAGTGGCGACGTCTGTAGATATTTTACACAGAATAAAAAAAAAATCAAACGTTCGTCTGTTTCGTAAATTGTGTCAGAACTCGCGCGAATTATCATTGCATAAATATTGCAGAATCGGAAACTGTTTACCGGAAGTTATAACGATCATTCTGAAACATGGCACAGCATGTTTTAATGACACGAAGGTTCGATTTGGAAGCTCACGTTACATGAAAACAGGGAAATTTTCGTTTCATATTTCTTAGTTCTTCACAAAATAATATTTATCAAGTAAATGTTGTTTTTTTAAGAAGAAAATATACTGAACACCTTTGTGCTGCAAAAGATTTACGAAGTCATTATTGCTTCCCGTGAGAACTCAGAGGGTCATTATTACTCAGATGGGAATCTCATTAATATTCATAAAATATGTCATAAGATGCGTCTGGAACACTTGTACGTGTCGTGACATTATATAGATAGTCTTGAATTATAAATAAACTATAAATGATCAGTGCCTTTCTTTAGCAGATTATGAAAACGGATGGGGACCTAGAATGTCTTGCTTAAGGCAATGGCCATATGACCAGTGGCGCGGCCGGGACTCGAACCCTTGACATTCGATTTCTCTCGAATCATGTGTCCAGCGCACTTACCAGCAAACCACGCTGGACCCTATACTGAAAGAAACATTTAATTCTAAAATAGATTTAATATATCAAGAATATGAGTTATTAATTTAATCGTCTGTTTCAGCCTTTTGATCATACTCGGTACAATCGTAGGAGCTATCCTATAGTGAGTATATCGAATGTATATCAGCCTGTGCGAGAGATTTCTAACAATTTAAAACATGCGCAAAGCAAAGACTCCGACCAGCCTGTGCATCCGCACAGTCTGACCAGAGTCTTTAATCTGCGTTTGGTGCATATATAAGGTCTCAAAGTATCTGTAGGCCATCAGGTGACTTAATATTTATAGTATGTGACTGTCTATGCTGCTCAATGTTAACACCTCACGAACATTTCAAATTGTTGGAAATAACACGCACAGGCTCATATTTAAAATGTTATCCACTTAAACCTGCCTAAATGATGTGACTTTGTAATTTTACAGTTAATTACATCGTGAAATTGACATTCACCTCAATCTAGACCATTCTAAATCTCTCACTCAACGCTCCTTTCATACATTTGGAACACTCACTCAAACCATTCAAAAACGCTCAAACCCATTGAAAAATATAGAATCAAAAACGTCATTCAAAATAAACTTGGAGAGAGAAAAATCGCTATTTCACTGACATAATTCAATTTGTAAGTGTCAAATAGGTTCCTGAAGAAATAGAAAGCTGTCTATAGAATTTGTTTCCATATTTTATTAAAGGGGGGTAATCAATATAGCTAATTTTGTTCATCCGGAACAAAATTGCGATACAGGATTACCTCCCATTAAATCGCTCCCCACACTCATTCAATTTCATTCCTTAATCATTCCCAAATCATTCACCTTGTCAATTTCACGATGTGAACTGTAATACAAAACACACAATTTAAGACTAATCCAATACATTCGATATTGCTCGATCGACCACGTCTATTAAGAGACCAATATTATTAAGCGACCACCATAAAACGTCCCTTCACCGTAAGCAAAATCTCTGAAAAAGAGGACATTCTTAACTAAAAATTGGTTATTAATGAATCTTATGCCGTCGGAACCCATTAGAATCGTCTCAATAAGACAATTTTAATGGGTTTAAACATCATAGGATTCAGAACGACTTGACCGACAATCTAGGAATGCTATCAAAATTAACTGTCACATTTATTATAATATTTTGTATTAAGCGACCATTCCAATAAACGACCGCTTTTGGTGGTCCCTTAAGTGGTCGCTTAATACTAGTTTTACTGTACTTAAAGATTGTAGATGTCAAATCAATGTGCCTACACATTGTAAATATACACGTACAATTATGAAAGAAAACATTGAGAAAATAAGAGAAATTGCTTGCAATATCACATTTTTTCTCTTTTGGCGTTTTCCACTAGTTTAATTTATGTGCATTAATTTTTCTTTAAGTGGGAAATTGGTTACACAATCAGGGATAAAGGCTTTAATTTGTTTGAAAAAAGGGCTTTGTTTTGTTTGATGAATAAGTAACAAAACTTTTTTCTTATTTGTGGTTTACGCAAATTGTCTATTTGTTTGTCATTAAGGTAGATTTTCCTTGATAATGGAGCATTTATTTAATAGTCGTATATTTCATATTTTTGTATGTTCATGTTATAGAATGCTGCCAATTTTGTTCAAAACTCTGTCACTTATTTCAAGTCATCCGGAAATTAATATACCCAGCCAAATTCTCTTTTTTTCTTAACAGCAGTGCTATTTGCATTTTTATGTCCAATATTTTCTTATATGAGCCTGTGCGTGAAATTTCTAACAATTTCAAATATGCGCAAAGCAAAGCCTTTGACCAGCCTGTGCATCCGCACAGTCTAACCAAAGCCTTCACTATGCTCTTAGTAGCTAGCTAAGGTCCTAAAGTATCTGTAGAACATCAGGTAACGTTGTATTTACACTACGTGGCTGTCTGTGTTGCTCAATCTTTGCACCTTACGCACATTTCAAATTGTTGGAAATGTCACGCACAGGCTCATATTTCATAACGATGGACAAGTCGGTTAAAGTGTAATATATATCATTGCTAGACGAAGTAACAAGTTACTTTGGTAACTTATTCACAAGCTTATGGAAGGTTTCAGTTGTTGTCAAATAAAAACTTACTTTTGAAATGTACAAATGTGTAAACATGTATTATTTCGTGCGTGTGCATCATTTTAGAACAAGTTTAGTTGAGACAGGTCAATTTTGTCTGTTCAGAAACAGCCAAAAACTGACCCTTGATCACTGCATAAAACTTGAAAATCTACACTTTTATCCTTCTACGACACAGTCGCTTAATAGACATTCTTTATCTTAGTTTAAAATGACTTGCCAAATGCTTTATTACAGCGGTGTGTTTCCTGACAGTGAAGAACAACGACGGGGAATGACTGCAGAGCTATTTTTCCTTTATCTTTTATTTCCGTAAGTATATTCTAGTCAATTCTACAAACTTTTCATTACATTTTAATCAAGTATGTCCAAAACGACCTGAAATGTTGAAAACTTCTTAGATCTACATGTACCTTAATAAGTGACAAAAATTAAGAAACAAAATATATTTGAAAGGAAAGAAATTATTTTTTCATTCAACATGCGGCTTATTCCCTCATTAGATAAGTTCCTTCATAGGCAACCAAAATGTTGTCAATACATCTTAAAGGTAATACATCTTAAAGGTAGGTATTACGCAACATTTCGGAACACATGATATTTCACATTGTTGACCGAGGTTTCTTAGTGAAACTCATTAGCAAACCTTTGTTAAAGTTCATTACTTCCGAAACGTTGCGGAACTAGTACGGTTCTACTACCTAACGGAAGATGTATTAGTCACATTTTGGTCACAAATCAACGCCATGTATATAGCGCTGAACGTCTTGATATTGTGACATGGTATAATTTAATTTTGTAAAGTACACTCCGCAGATTTCTTTGAATAATTATAGACCCATCGATGCCGTAAAGTTTATATTGTTGGTAATTATTTCCTTAAAAAATAAACCAATTCTACAAATCTAGGGTAAAATAAAGTGAATTAAGATTCAGCGTATCAAACAAGAAGTAATATGGTATACTCATTCATTCATCACAAGCAATACGGTTTCTTAAAGTCTTTGTTTATTCCAGAAGAATATCGGCGTGCACTGTGTCCCTAGATAATAATATCTGTAAATACTCTGTCAATTCATGCGAATAATATTTATTACTGTATTTTAGTTTGTCTAGATAATGTTGAAACATCTGATTCATCTTGATATGATGTACAAAATAGATAATTTAGGATATTCCGGAGATTTAAATGCACTTGTCTTCAAAATTTGACGTTACCCGTATCCAAAAGAATATCGGCGCTCGTTGAATCCCTTTGGGTCGGTTTTACTAAACATCTCACGATCATTTTTGCGTGATGTCAAAAATTAAAGTTGTTTCTACAGAAGTAACTAAATATGGAAGTCTAAGGATGATTCCAATGAGATATTGCAAGGCCGAATCTCACAATAAATTAAAACGCCAGGTACGATTTGTCATTTTGACTAACGATTAATTCTTCCGTAAGAAGTTTTGTAAAAAGGGCCCCTAGGTTGTAATTTCTGTAAAAAAATCCCGTGAATTCATGCTGATTAATTGAATTACTGTCGATATTGCTCGACCACCTCTATTAAGCGATCACTTTTATTAACCCTTTGCTGTTTAATCTCTGCTTTTTACGTGCCTGTGATTTTATGATTGAGAAAACATTGTGGAAAAAGAAGAAATTGCTTCTGACAAGCAATTTCTTCCTTTTCCACACTATTTTCTACCCTACAGAATGGTTATTTTTCAAATTAAATCCACTTTATATTTTCGTCTGCAAAACCTTTGAATTTGGGCAGGTCCAAAATTTTGTAAAATAGGAAAGGGTTAAGCGACCATCATTTAAAGTCCCTCTACTGTAAACAATTATCTTAATTCTAATGGGTTCGAATTCCATAGGATTCAGTAAGAATTAAGCGACAATTTATATATGCTTTCAAAATGGCCCGTCTTTTTTTTTATCATGAAGTATTGTATAAGCCGACCATTCTCGTTAGCGACCACTTTTTGGCGCCCCCTTAGTGGTCGCTTAACGCAAAATTTACTGTACTGTATTTTGTACGCGTATCTGTTTGTGTGTGTTTTCTTAGAAAACATTGATTGTGTTTTCTAAGATATGAAACCTATAATTTATTGTGTACGATATTCATTCACACTAGAACTATAAAGTTGTCTTTCTTGACGTTTTGACTTAATCAAGAAGAATGTAATGATTAGACGATTATCGCTGTAAATACTCTGTCAATTTGTGCGAATTTAATTAATCACTGATTTGTGTTTTCTCAGGAAAATGGCGATAGATTTGATAGCATTTGATATCATTACTTATCATATATGAAGTCACACAATAATTTCCCATTTTCTCTCAGGAAAAAAATCTTCCAGGTTGTGAAAAGAAAATGTCCTTTTATAAACTTTCACCACTTCAAAATTATCCTTAGTAATTAGTAAATTGTAAAATTGCCCGTCATCGTAACAATTTTGATTTCATCATCTTCAACTTCTATTTTTTTTTTTTTTTTGTTGAATCATATATGAGCCTGTGCGTGAGATTTCCAACTATTTTAGATATGCACGAAGGAAAGACTCTGACCAGCCAGTGCATCTGCACAGTTTGACCAGAGTATTTACTATGCACTTAGTAGGTAGGTCAGGTCTCAAAGTATCTGTAGACAATCAGGTTACTTTATATTTACAGTATGTGGCTGTCTAAGCTACTAAATGTTTATACCTCTCTAATATTTCAAATTGTTGGAAATGTCACGCACAGGCTCATATCATTAATGTGTTAGATAATAACTTCTCCAAGAATATTAACACAACAAGGACTGGTAGCTTCTATGTTATTACGAAAAAATAATGCTTTATCTTTGTTGCCCTTTTCCTTTAATTCTAGGTTAATTTCTTTTCTTGTATTTTCTTTCCTAATATCTAAGGTTAATATCCTTGACACAACCATTCAAATGATTTAGAGAAAATAAAACTGAAATATGAATACTTCTCACATTTTATAAATTGTTCTTTGAACTCACCGAGAAGAGGTTTACTGAAATTGTTAAGAAAGGGGAAATGGTCTGTCACAAAAACCAAGCGAGGCCAGTCTAATAAATTAAATAAACATTGTCTGAGCCCGTACATCAATTGAGCCATAGAGGATAGTAATGCCATTTTCGATCAGAAATATAGAAGTCACAGACACAAAAGGATTTTTTCAGACAATTCACACTTTGATTGTGATATATCCCCAAAAAATGATAAAGCGATTCAACTGAGTGTCAGAAAATGATTAAGTGATTCAATTCCCGGATGTAAGTTTGATTTTGAAAAAAAAATACTTTATAGAAAAAGAGGTGTTATTATTACAGAAAAAGCATATAAAGTTTCTCACCCCGACAGTAAAGGGACGGTCCCCGCCCTGTTATCAAAACACAGATACTTATATGAGCCTGTTACTAATGTTTTCAACAGCTTCACATGTGCTCAATGCAAAGCTTCTGATCAGCATGTGCATGTGCAAAGTCTGACCAGAGTCTTTCCTATGAATACTGTAGATGTAAAAACTTAACTTTTCTCAGGTGTTATGCAAATATTCATATTACATTCTGTGGTTGTTAGGTCTGATATATTATTGTGTCATGCCCATATGTGTAATCGTTGGATATATAACGCACAGATATGTATACAAATATTTGAAATATGACAAACTTTTATTTTTCGCAGCCAACTCTCAAGCCCAGGTTCACGCCGACACGTTCATCTACAGTCACAAGTTTACATCGAATACAAAAGTGTTATGACAATAACCTTACTTTTACTTTTAACCCTTTCCTGTTTAATCCCTGCTTTTTATGTGCCTGTGATCTTATTACGTAAATCATACCTTAAAAAATACAGATCAATCAGTTATAGTATTAAAGAAAAAATACACTATAAAAGGTCGAGAGATAGGCTTCCAAAATGTTTTTCTACTTGATTTACTATCAATTGACTTCCGTAGAATCTGTACCATTGAAAATGCCATGCTCTGATTTTTTTATGCTGGTTTAAACATAATGCGATGATCCGTTAACAAAACATTATTAATGCTCAGTAAAAGATATCTCATGACGAACCTACATACATGTATATTTGAACTTTAAATAAACATGACTGCATTTGACTTTTTCAAACAAAATAGGGTAAACATTGTACATACTTTTTTAAATGATGGGTAAAACCAGGAATCAAAGAGACATAAAGTTATCCCTCAGTCATAGAGCAGTCTATCTCAATATCACAAAAAAGTCTCAAGCTGTTTGATATCTGCCATCAAGGCGTTTTTCAAAGAAACACTTTCACATCACAAAGAGTACCGGGGGAGAAGTAGACACCGCTTTGATTATCAGAGATACAGAATGGTAGACCGAATGTCACTCCCAGATATAACAATCACACAGCTTCATAAAGTCAGGATGAGCTATATAATTATTGTCCACAAGTCATTCGCCTACATAATTATGTCCAGTGATAGTACCGCAGGGAATATTAACACCATCTTGATAGATAATTACTGGCAGTAGAAGAGAGAAAACGGGAATTCGTTCGACAACAATGAATGAAAGAATAAAAAGGGAATTTTAAATGAATTAAAAAGAGGATCATGATGGTCCTCAATCGTTCACCTGTGTAAGTCATCTCATAACTTGTGAGGCGGATAATACAATGTAAATACCATAGATTGTTTTGATGTACATTTAGGATAGATTTGAAAGAAACGAACCTTAATTTCGTCATATTGAGTTTGATTTATTTTGAAACAAATTGCCATTTACTTATTAGAATGGTGTAGATCTTAGATTTCCTCGTAATAATGTAACAAACAGGCATGGTAGGCCGAAATAAGACTGTTCGTTGTGTAGACTTATCTTAGTCTATACGGTCTGATACAGCAGAAACATATCATAATTAGCATGAGAAGGGTTAAATTTGTTTTCATTCAATGCAAAGAAGCAAGAGTTCCACGTGGAAGTGGCAATTATCAGCTGTCATGGTTGATTGAATAGGTAGGCTTTTTAAATTTGACCCGATATTTCCAAAAAAACATATGCGAAATCGATTTATTAAATCCAACGATAATGAAACTTAAACAAAAAAATATACCAGAGGTTTTGATGGATTTAAATTCTTAAAACATATTTAGTACAGATTCGCCCAAGGAACATCCCTGCCAAGTTTCAGCTTGAATTGCCACTAGCTTAGGAGGAAAGTTTTCTAATATTTTCGTGAGTTTTCGTTGATTGACCCCTAAATATGGTCATGGCTTTCTTTCACTTAAAGAATGTTATCCTACCAAACCTTTCAACCAGTTTATACAAATCTTTGCAGGATTATATTTCTTTGGCAAATCTTCTCCTAACAAAATATTGATTGGCCCAAATATCGATGTGGCCTAGCAGGGTATATTATCACAAACAGGAATTTCATTGTCCTATGCTATACGAGGTTTGTCCCAGAAATTCGTGAACTTTTTCGATTATTCAAAAATCCAGCGTCCGATTTAAATAAAACACTTAAGTTAACAACATACGTAAACTTGCAACAGATTGGTAAAGGTTTTACGATTTTGATATGGTCATGTTAAGAAATACAACTTTAAAAGACACGCTCGGTAGGGGAAGTCGGCGCACGCCAAATTCATTACTTACGAATTTTATATGGTAGAATTGTGAAGTATTTTTTTTTTCAATATTCATGATGAGTTTGTAATAAAACAACCATTGCTGAAAGCAGATAACTCTAGAGTTCACGCGTGTGTATTTTCATACAAATGACATTAAGCATTATGACGTTTTGTTTTGTCCGAGTGCAAGTCAAACGGTGTGAAAATGGCAGCGTCAACGAAACTCTCGGCGAAAAAAAATCGTTCATAATTAGATCTGAATCGCGAAATAAGCCTTATACAGACCATAAAAGAATTCGAAATAAGGAATGACCTCAACTATTTGTGGCGCATACTCTTTTCTTGCGGATAAACGAGGTAAAAAAGTGAAATTGACTTAAAGAATGTCGGGGAAAAAGGATCAAGTTAGGAAGAACTAATGCGAGAAGCGTCGAAAAATGAATAAAAGACGTTTTAGGCGACGTCAATCAGAACTGGTGGGATGCAGAAACTGCGAATATATTTAAGTAAATCAGCAGTGTATAGTTTGATATGACTTGATCATGAAACGTGCTAATAAACGATAGGTATCGAGATTTTAAAGAAATATACATGCACTCTCGACAGCCAAAACGATTTGGAAGCGGTTTCAAAGACATCCCAGATTTCTTTGGTGGGTTTATCTCGATGAATTAAGGTAGTGTAATACTAATGTATTCCAAACATACCCAAATATTTATTTCCTGTGCGTACAAAGCAATAAAAGTTCCTATTTTGAAATGTGTAAAGATATAGCGATTTGTAACAAAAAAACAACAACATTTACTTTACTCACCCATTGTCGGGTTAAAAAAAATACGATAGTGCGTATCCACGTAAAAGATTGGGAAAAATTGTTTAAAAACAAATATCTTATTGAATACATAACAAACGTCTATATCAACAATGCTTTGAAAAATGTTGTGAAATAGGTTCTTTCTTTGTACATGTAACAAGTATATAGGGCCTGTAAGAACGCTACTTTGATAAGAAGTGATTCAGTTTTGAAACGACGTTTCTCGTATTTGAAAACGACGTTAATAGCGTGCGCCAACACCCATTTACTAGTGTTGCGTTTTAATTCATATCTTCGCGAGTATTGAAAATAGCCCTCTGTAGTCACACCAGAATAAAGGAAAATGATTAGTCCACATTACTGGTAATTTTCAGTTTCATCGGACGTTTCAAATAAAAGTTATCGCAAAAGTCTACGAATTCTTGGGACAACCCTCGTATATAGTATTGTTTCAATGTTGAAGATTCACCAAGACATATCTATCTTATAAAAAATGAATTTTTTCTATTTGTATTTAATACTAATATTCATTTTGAAAACCGCTTTCCATAAAAGGTTTTGTCTACACTTTCTGTCTATCTTTTTGCCTCATTTCAAATGTCCTTGTAAACTTCTATATCTGACTGAGTTTCTAATAAATGCATTTTATATGGTTCAAAGCACGAAAAAACTGAACCCTATCTAACCTTGGAAGCATTTAGGTTACATTTATTATAGTTCTCCTAATAAATGAAATGCTCCTTTAAAAATAAGTAAAGAATCATCTTTCTTTGATATGAATTGTTCTACCATATGCAAAAACGAGTGACGATAAGTGATATTGAAACAACGAATATAATATTAACGATACACATATCAAATACAATGACGTTTTTTTCTTATTTGTCGCGAAGATTCCTGTCTTTGATATGTTCGTAGTAATGGCGTAAAGAGTGATAGTTTTATCCCATCTTGTTTAAAGCTATCTATTTTACATTCAGTAATAAAAGATTAAATAATTTCGGGCCGTCGATCAATCAGCAGACCTCGTGACGTACATTAAGGTAATTTAATACTACCTTACAAGAACATATCTACAAATTTAAATCACCGTTAAATTCAACATGTTAATTACGTTATTTTGATAAAATACTTTTTTTTTTAAAATCAAACTTAACCTCAATAGAAAAAATAATTGAATATCAATTACTGAAATATTTTATGATCAAACAAAGAATTTATCATGTTTAATACCGTTTGTAAATTGTTATTATGAGAGCACGTGTAAGGCCGAGTTTTCCCCCCAGATTTTAACATATTCAAATGACAGTGGTCAAGTAGAAATAAAACAGGACATGGCTTTTACCATGCAAAAGTAGGATTCCGAAGATCTAATATGTACATGTATTGCTTTAATCAAGATAAGTTTTATGCATTCCGTTCATTTTACGTTCATATCATTGCCATCTCTGTTCGGGTTGCTTCGTTGTCACTAAACCGTGCTAACCCGATTAGGTATAAATTCAATAATTAGAAAGGGGAAAACAATGTTAAGACATGGACCAAGCTAATCAATCCGATTAAGTATATAAACAAATTATCATAAAAACCAGAAAATCGCATTGTTGATGAATTGGAACGAGTCAGACAAAATCATTGAATACCTTGTTATAAGTTGTCAAATGTGCTTTATCTGATACGCAATCATTATTGTCTGGAGTGAAGAGGGTATTGTGTCATTTAATCTGTCGTAATTTCACTTATCAGACCGATGACGTTATCTTTAGCCAGACGAAACACTCCTTAACTGATTGAAATTAAGCCAGGGTATTACATGTCTAACAATTTCACTTGAGCCGACTATTAAATGATTTACCCATAAACACATCCTGTGATGGTACAGCTTGAACCAAAGACCTTTGATAATAAGAAGAGCGCTTAACCTCTGAGCTATCCAAGTAGTCCCTTTTTAGAAAACTCGTTAGTGAACTGGAGAATATTTGAATCTATGATAAACAAGACTCTTTAATAAACCATTCGTTAACACTTTTCGAAAAACCTTGACTTCACAATATTAACATATTTTGATTGATATGTCTAGAGGACAAAAGCATACCCTGTGCGCAGGATAAAAACATTTGCGAAACGATTTTCAAAATTACAAAACGCCTTACACTTCTACTCACGTGCAAATACAGGTACGATTTATAAAATTTTGCACTTTTATATCCTAAACAGCCATGCTTGGTTTCAGATTGGTGACAAAGGGATGCGAAAGTTTTGCAGTAATCTTGTCAACTGGTATTAGATTAGATCTAGAATCTAAACGATTCGAATGATAGTTATATAGATAGGAAAACATGTACTTACAAAAAGCTCGAATGGTTATATTAATTATTTGCAGAATTGAATATTCAATAGTGATACATGATATAATACGTTTGCAGACCAAACCTTGGAGATTAGGGGTATCGCAATCGAAATGTTTGCGAAATATTTTTCCAGCATGGTGCCCTCTTATCGAAATCGATTTCCTTTTTTAGATTGCCTTAAGCTATAAAATCTTCTCTGACACATCCTTATTTTCCATTTTTCAGGATTATACTTGAATCTGCATTTAGTTTACACGACAGAACATTCTTTGAAAATATTGGAACAGTCCTTATATACGCTGTTTTGGTAAGCGTGTGGTTTTCCTAAATCTCGAAGTTGTAATTTTCAAAACGTAGAAAAATATTCATTATACCCCACCCCCCTACTAAGTAGAGGGGGTATATTGGTTTCACCATGTCTGTCTGTCTGTCCATCCGTCCGTCCATTTATCCGTTCATCCGTCCGTTCGTCAGTCCGTACCCTTTTCGTTTCTGGACTCTTACTCAAGAACCAAGTGACCTTCACTAATGAATTTTTATACAAATATTCCTTATGACCCAAGGAAGTGTCCTATTGTTTTAGGGTCACATAGGTCAAATGTCAAGGTCACAGTCAGCCTTTGTTAAATTATCGTTTCCGGACTCTAACTTGAGAACCAAGTGG